>VFFE01008092.1:1504288-1700754 GCA_008921705.1 Burhinus oedicnemus
GGGAGGTATTTTTTTTTTTTTTTTTTTTTTTTTTTGGTAGTAATTTCTGGGCAGTCTTTGCTGAGAAGTTAAACTGATAAATGAGTGTGGAGATGATGGTGGAGGGTGAATAAATTACAATGTACAAATGTAAAACAGATTAATAAACTCTGTTTCCTAGCTTGGCTTTTCTTTTGTTTCAGTGGGAAATGTATAATGCAACTATTTTAAATTTTGGATTACCTCAATTGCTTAATGCTGGTAAAAAAAATACATGTGTTTTTTGAGACATCACAGAAAACAGACTTGCAATAGTCTCCTCCATCTTTTCTTCGCTTCTAGTGAAGTGTGCGTTACAAAATGTTTACTTCAGCTGGTTGAAGAGGTTACCTTCTCCCCTTCCACCTTGCAGCTTCTCATATGCACTTGTGCTTCTGTAACTGGTATAAAACATACCACTGAAATTATCTGGTTAAATATAGTGCCTCTCTCCTGCTCCTGGCCCCCTTTTTTAAGGGTTATTTTTAATCAGATCATTCCAGTGATCCAGTTTATAGCATAGCACTGTAAATGACTGTAACAGCACAGCTGAGTGGTCAGGCATTTTAAAACCAGTATTGTTTTTGAAGCTAATGTCATATAACTGCATTTTATTTTTTTTATTCACTTTGCGATGATACTTTTGAGGCAATTCCGAGAAGGTAATGAGAACTGGAGTGTGAGGGGAAGGTATGTGTTACCATGAAGTAACTCAATTTTGGATTCCTATCAAAATAAAATCTAGGGCATACCTAAGCAATGAACACTGCCACCTTCGCCCTGTGGCCCCCCGGTAGCCTCTGTGTAGTGCTTTTCTCTTGGGGAACTCCAGAATACTTCAGGTATCCCGGTGAAAAAAGAGCTGAAGCACAGTGGCTTGCTGTCTGCAGAACTGGGGTCTGCTGACTCATGAGCTGTTTAGCAGACAATTTACGTAGTCGCTTTGCCACTTGATTTATTTTGTTTTGTTTTGGTTTTTTTCTGCTGGTCAAGCTTTTATGCTTCAAGGTGTATATCCGTGCTGAGTGGGGATGAAGTTGTGTTGGGGGGGGTAAAATTAAGAAAATCTGTACTTCTTGCAGACACTGCAGTAGGTTGCCAAGCAGGAATTTTACTGCAGTTATTTTACAGCACTAATGCTGTTCTTGGATTGCTGTTAACAGTACAGATTGAAAAGAAAGCGTTTTGCTTCCTTAATATTTGTGTAATGCAGCATTTTGATTTTACAGTGTCTTTGGGGTGACAGAAAAATGCTTGCTTGGCATTTGAAATCTTTGTGATAACATGTAACTAAATACACATTTGCTTGCCGTCTGCATTGCAGCTGAAAGGGCTTTCCTTCTTTTGCTTTTACCTTTCTGATATGAATGTTTTTAAGCAAGAAAAAGTGGAGAGAAGTAACTTTTCTTCTATTGCTAACAGTTACAAATAGGCATGTTACCCTTTGGTTTTTAGTTGATAAATTGCTGAATAAAAAACCCAAAGCATTTACATTAGACCTAAGAATATTTGACCATTTAAGAAAAACTTAATTACTTTTTGACTATATAATTGCAATATGCTTAATCTGAAGATACCAGCCATGCTGAAGTAAGGCTGCATGAAAAAACTATGCGGAAACAATTGTAGTTATTTAGGATATTTTTGTCTCTTCCCTCCCTTATGCCCTTAGCCACCAAAATGAATTGTGTTTTGCAGCATAATTTTGCAATATGTTTTCTTCAACAAAGTTGATCTAAGTAGTGTTCTAGAATTTGATGTTCTATCCTGTTTGTTTTACTGTTGTTATTGTTTATGGGTTTGTGTTGGAAACTGCATCACAGAAATCGGTGGGATTTTTTTTAATACGTTTTTGTAGGCACTGTTTAAATTGGCTCATATTAGCAGTCTATTTACTGTGTGGCCTCACAAACAATTGCATCAGTGTGACCAAGGGAATTGTAATCTGCAGCATGGGAGTAAGTGGCTTGAGCAAGCAGGAATTTTTTAAAATGTCTTTGTCTGCAAAGCCAGTTCGTTGTGGGATTTAAGCTACCTTAAGCAGCGCAGGCTTCAGTTAACCTGGCTGGCTTTGCACTGGGGCATTGCAACGTTTGAGCTCTTTATCCCCCCCTTTTGACTTCCTACTCAGCTACGATCTCTTAAATTATGAGAACTACTTTTGTGATTGTCCAACCATGTCATCTGTTCTAAAATTAGTATGTATAGGAGTGAAATGACCTTATTTCCTGTTGTGGTAGATTTCCAATATGCCAGATACTCTTCAGGGATATTTTTTTAATGTATTGCGAACTGTGGCTGCTGCATTTGACAACTATTTCTCTGCTAGTGTCTGTCCCCAGCATGAAATTCCCAGTAATACATTTTTGGAGCTCAGGAAGTTAGTTCTTACTTGACTTTGGCTAGGCCATTACTGGCTCTGCTGCAGTGAAAGATGCAGTCGTTAAGTGTTGGATCTAACCTGTAGGATTTCCAAAGAAATAAACTGTTGGCGCTAGGTGACATCAAAAGGACTAAGTCTCATAAGGGTGGCTATGTGTTCCAGTAAGTGATGCTGGGCATCAGATACTTTGTAAGAGGAGCTTTCTTGTTAAACTGTTGCACAAACTTTGGTCTTTCCAAAAGGTCTGAGATTGAGCATAGAAGTTGAATTAGCTAGAAAAATACCAGTAAAATATTCTAACTGAAATGTCCTGAAACAAAAATAGTAAAAAAACAGAGACCAACAACAACAAAAACCCCTGTAATTCTGTGGCAAGTATAAACTCTGAAACAGTGGTTGCATCAGGGTTTTAATTATTTTACATTCAACATGAAGTGTTTCTGTTTGCTTTCATTTTCATGTTGTTATGCTAGATTGGGAAGATAATTGTTAAGGATTCATTTTAATGGCTTTTTTAACGAGACCAAATTTTCATAAAAAATACAAGTATATGTGATAATACAGAAACAGTGAAAGCTTAGAGCTTAATAGTTGTTATTTTTACGGACTTTGCTTCCTTTCTAAGAACTTTATACTTAACCTGTAGGTTCTTTGTCAGTTCTGGCATGCATAAGTTTTACCTGCTTTTGGCTAATGTCAGTGTTTTTCATGGTTTTGTATTTAAGCAGATTAGAGAACTGATCCTGCTGAAAATTAACCTAATGATTCCTTTTTCACTTTCTCCCCATGAAAAAGAAATCTTAATGCCCTTGAACAAAAATATTTTAGAGCTATTAATAGGAATTGTGTTGGTGGGCATTCTTGCACAAAGGATTAGAAACTGTTTTAAATTCTTTAAAACTACCTTAACTGATGCAAGTACAAAGAATTACAGTTCTGAATCTTATTAGCATTGACAGTGGTTTTTTGCAGTCATGTTTTTGGTATTGTAGTGATACAGTAGAAATAAGCTCTGACTCAGAACTGAGTTCAGCTCTATTGTTTGGACTGAAGGAAATGTGTATTGAGAGCGCTTTCCCCATTAGGAGGAATGTATATTTCCTCAGAAATTAAGACTAGTTGTGGAGATGTATTGCGATAGCCAAATAACGTTAAAATACTTGTCTCTTGGGGAAGTATTTGCATTTTTTAACCCAGAAGACAAGTTTTCTCGGGTTGTATTTCTACCTAACAGTTGTGTGCTTGTGTAATGCGTTACATTCTGTGTTGACAGTAATATCGCAGTATCTAGTTGTGTTAGCACAGGTAGAAAAAAGAAGTAACCTGATTTTGGCTCCTCATAATAGCATTTTTCTTTCTTTTCAGAGCAAACTTGATGACTACCAGGAACGAATGAACAAGGGAGAACGTCTGAATCAAGATCAACTGGTAAAAGGAATAAAAAAACCCCACAAAAACAAAAAACTAACCAGATCTCTGTCAAATTGTTTTGTGATCTTGGTGGGGAAGGAAGGGATGAATTTCACTTTCCCTTTCCCTTTGTTAAAAGCTAGATTTTGCTGAGCTCTGACTTCGCCTCAGTTTTTTATTGCCTAGAACATCTCAATTTTTCTGTTAATCAGAAACTGAAGGAAAGGGTAGATTAATGTGTTGTAATGCTTTATGCTTGTTGAGGTTAAGTTGTAAATAAGCTGTGGTGAAAATTAGCACATTATAACCTAGGACTGTTGAAAGAGCGAAATGATACCTTTGAGGTGCTCTGGACATCATCCTTTTCTTTGCAGAAAACATGCCCAGGGAGAACTTCAGGAGCTTAGTCACTTGGTAGCTTGTAAATATTGTGCAGTCTAGTTAGAGATGTAGCTTAGATCAAGCTCTGAAGGGCCGTGAAAATAATCTATGTCCATGTGTATACCTCAGCTATCAGTGCAGCAGATGTGATGCTGTAGATAAGCTGGGCTTATGGATGTATGCTGCTTCTCTCCTTGTTGGGGCTGGTTCTTAAAGTAGGTTGTAGAGCTTGACTCAACAGCAGTTTTCCAGTTGTAATAACTGTAAAGCAAGTATCAAATTAAATTCAGCTGTCTGATGCAAACATGCGTATTGATACTTAACGAGATTACCAGATGCTCAGTAATCAACAATATTTTGTTGATGATTTTTAACATTGAAAAGAGTGAAGGAAAAGAAAATGTACCCTGCAACTATTGCAGCTGTTCACAATTAAAAGAATTAGCTGCTTCCCTTGGTTTGTGTGATGTTTTCATCTGTCTAGGCTTCACTTTGGTTCTTCTGTGCCAACTGAAAACTGAAATATCACTGATCTGTATATTTTTATTTTTTAATGGCGTATTGTGAAAATAAACCATGACAAGTTTGCTGTTTGATGAGCAGGGAAGATAACTGAAATCTCATATTGAGGAGGGAAGCTCATGAATTAAGTTTTATGAAGACCACAGTCTGACTATCACACTTGATAAAGATAAAATCTTTTTTGGTTGGAGAAACACTGAAAGTATTTGTTATTTTCACTTATGTCTTCTACAAATCAGCTAAGAATGATTGTTTTTGTTAAGAATGATTATTTTTGTAAATCACCTAATGTATATGCGTAATATGTAAGATGTGTTTATGTGTAAATATCTTAGCTGTATTACGAATGGAAATCTTTAAGGGAAAAAAAAGTACAGTTCATATTCCTTGCTTTTCAAAGAAAGTAGGACTTTACCTTTTCTTGGCTCAGTTGTTCTTGCCAAGAACATATCCATTATTAATTTTGTCACAGCAGGAGTATAAATGTCTTAACCGTTTTTTTGTTTGGCTTTTTTTTTTTTTCCTCCCCTCTGAGTTGACTCTCTAATTTCTTGGTACTGCAGAGTTGGGTTAAGGAGTTTGGATTGCTTTGGTGCAAATCAGAATATTAAATTTAAGAAAAGAGCAAGTAATACAGATTTCTGGAGAAAGGAACATTATGGTCGGTATAGCGTTTTGATTTTTGGCTCTGACTCAAGATAACAATGCATTAATTCTCAAACATTTTCTCTCTTGAGCAGTTTTGAGTTGCCAGATTACTCTTCTCCATTCCCCTAGCCTGCCAGTTAGTTTTTGTCAGAAACTGGCTAAAGCCAACATTAAACTAGTATGTAAGCATATATATTCTTATGCTTTAGCGTATTTATCTAAGAAACTAGAGGTCCTAAAGACATACACAAGTCTTTTCAGTATTTCCAGCAGTGAAAATTAAAATTTGACCTAACGTCGTTGCAGGCAGTCCCATTCAGGGTTGCTGTGTCTCACATAGAAACTAAAAATGGGGAAAGTTTTTTGTTGGAAGCATGTGTTTTGTTCTCTTTGTGATGGTTTACTTTTGTGTTTTCTTTTTTTAAGGATGCGGTGTCAAAATACCAGGAAGTGACAAATAATCTGGAATTTGCTAAAGAACTGCAGAGGAGTTTTATGGCCCTGAGCCAAGATGTAAGTAAAGAGCAAGTGGTGCAATGTGGGCTATCGGCTGCAATACCGAACACTTAGGCTTTAAACTTTCTTTCACTAATACTAGATGCAGTAGTCGCCTCTATTTACAGAGATGAACTGCTCATGATTTCTTGTAAGTTTGGCTGCTTTCTTTTACTCTGTGTACTAGTTTGTGTCAGGTTTTCTGAACGCTATTCGTAAAAGATTTTTTTGATGGACTACATAAATGTATGGGAACAAAAATAATGTAATTTTCTGACAAAACATAACTGTTGAAAACAGGCAAAACAAGCCTGTCATGCAGTATTATAATCAGCCACTTACTGCCAACAGTAACATTTTCTTAAAAGAAAATGGAGATTTCACAGGCCTGCTTCTCTCTTTGGAAAGTGACTGAGGGTTTTCATTTCTTTATATTAGCATAGGATATCAAGTCTCAGCAACTGAAAGCATCGCAGTTCCTTTTTCAAGATTCTTTCTGTCTTGTTAATTGCAAATACAGCCTGAAACTGCAGTATGAGACAAGATTAATGCTATTTTCATAAAGGATATGTTAACTGAATACTAGTAAAACAGGTAATCTTTTGAGTTGGTGTTTTATCAAGGATGTAAAGTAACAGTGTAATCAAGAATAAGTTCAAAAACACTTATAGACAGTTCCAGTTATATGAACAGCTTTATTTCTTGTGCCAAGAGCTGCAAACAAAAAGATGCACTTTAGGCCTCTGCAGTATCATTGCAAGGAAGAATTCATTCTGGGTCAAGCTGAAGCATAACCCGTTCTGCAGGACTGGAAGATTCTAAATGCAGTAATACAGTTAGAGTTAATGAGTTATGGAAAGAGCAGCAACATTGGTAGAATTCATTGTGTCGTTGATGTTAGTGCAGCAGACTGGTCTAATGAGTGTATTAAGTTTGTGAACAGACTATGTGATAATTTGAAGGGCATCAGCATCCTCACATTATAAACTGCGTTCTGTATTCGATGTGGCTGTAAATTTGTAGGCTTCTAAGCCAAGCTGTTTCTTTGCTTTTCTTGCGTCAGGATTCCATGTATGTTTATGGAATATTAGTAATAAAGAACTTTATTTCTTGATCAAGTTTGTCATGAAATATTTCCCTAGTCAGCCGACTGCTAAAAGAAGTGGGTGAATCCAGGAATAATGAATCTGTGCTCTGCTTTCAAACTTGGTTGTCATTTTTCCTGGTTGGAGTTAGTTCTCATTCAGTTGATTTTAAGATAGGTCTTTGATTTAAAAAAAAAAAGAAGCTTCAGATGGAGAAAGTTGCTGTCGCGAGTTAAATTTTTTGAAGAAGTTTAAAGATTTGTACAGTTACAAAGTATGCAAGCTGAATTTTGGATGCTAGATGCTTGGATTAAGAATAAGAGTGGAAGAAACGTCCTGTAGGTTTAGACGAGTGATGCATTTAGACTAGTATCACGACAGCAGTTGTAGAGGGTACTATGTAGAGTATAAGGCTGATGATTATCTGTCATCCATTCCCTTCTAGCATCTGTGATCCTGAAACCGAGAATATTAAAGAGTAGATGCATTCCTGTTCCCTTTAGTGTCAGTGGATCTCATGTCCAAGAATTTGTTCAAATCCTTTTTGAACTCGCTGATACTGTCTTATCTCCCCAGCCTTTCATGGCAAAACATTCCATGAGTTCCCTCCCAGGGTGCGTAAGAAACAAGAGTACCTTTGTTTGTCTGTTTTAAACTGATCTCCTGGGAGTTTCAATGAATGCCTCCTACTATCATGGGATATGGTGAATAACTACTCTGTTCATGTTATCTGCTGGCCTTTGTGGCCTTTATGAAAAAGCTGGATCATCCTTACTCCTCTAGATTGAAGAACCCAAGACTTAGGCTCTGCTCATAAGGCAACTGTGCTGTCCCCTTAATCATTTGAGTTTCCTCTCTCTGTACTGTTTCTAATTGCTGTAAGTCCTCCTTGAGTTACGGAAGCCAAAAGTTGTAAATAGCCACAATGGTTGTTTAAAAGGGACTTAATTTTGTACATTTTTTGCCACTTTCATCTAGATCAAAATCACTTAGTGTTTACAGAGTAATTCATAAAGGAAGCAGGCCATAGCAAGCTGGGCTTGTTTGAAATAACACATTCGTGTCTGAAGCTTTAGACATGGTAACTGCAGTTACTTAACTGCTTGAAAGTCAGGAAGTACAGACTTCAAGTAAGAATATGATCAAGATCCAATATGATCCAGGGTTTGTAGCACTGATTTTAAAGCTTGTCTTAATTTGCAGGGTTTTCTTCAAATTTCACAGGTTATTCTGCTGTAATATTAGATTGATAAGTGGCAATTGAACACCAACATCCATCTCATCAATAAAAGACATTTCAAATTATTTCCCCACCCCGAGTTCACTGCAAGATCTAAGTTTAAGCAATTTGAAATTTCTTTTAACTTTAAACAGATCCAGAAAACAATAAAAAAGACAGCTCGCAGGGAGCAACTGATGCGAGAAGAAGCTGAGCAGAAGCGTTTAAAGACTGTACTAGAGCTACAGTTTATTTTGGACAAGTTGGGTGATGATGAAGTGCGCAATGACTTGAAACAAGGATCAAATGGAGTGCCAGTACTGACAGAGGAGGAACTGACAATGCTGGATGAGTTTTACAAGCTAGTTTACCCTGAACGAGACATGAACATGAGGTAGGCTTACAGTAAAGTACTTTCTTTATAATTGTCAGTCAGTTAAGGGTATGTTTGTACCGTGGTAATTTAAAGACTTGGTAAGAAATTAACTCTTACTAATTACGTTTTTTAAGGTTGAATGAGCAGTATGAGCAAGCATCTGTTCACCTGTGGGACTTGCTGGAAGGGAAGGAAAAACCAGTTTGTGGAACAACCTGTAAGTATAGTGTCTGTATTAAGAGATAGTGCACTGAATTTGTGCTTGCACTAAAATACAGTGTCTGATATAAGAGAACCTTGGCAGTTAATTATCTTTCTGAGTTTTAGAGTAGGTACTTTTTTTTCAGACCTTAGCTGGACTGTAACAGAATAATGTACTGAAGTGTGAGCTTACTGTGTGGTGAATTCTTTTTTTACTGATGCAGCATTACTCGGTATTTAAGCTTAGTCGGTTCCTGCTGTTTCAGCAGTATTCTGCTGCTGGTGGCGCTTAGTAGCAATTCTTTGTTTTCTGGAAACGTGTGTGTGAACAACGAGCTTTGTCAATAATAAGGCCATGGCGGTTTATGTATTAGGTCGTATTTAGTGGGATGTTCTGCTTCCCCTTGTCTCCTGCAAAAAGCATTCTGGTTTTGCCCTATTTTGATTGATTTAACTCTGTAAATCAGGGTGTGATCATGCAGATGGACTGCTTTCTTGTAGAAGTGTGAATTTTCACAAATACATAACCTTCTAACACTAGGCCTTAAGAAAACGGCTCTGCTACACAGTTTTCTGGTTTTTTGTATCATGGGGGAATTTTTGAAGTCTCTTAATGGGAAACTGATAGGAAAGTTTTAGGGAACAGTATCCTTTTCTGTAGGTAAAATGGCTAACAACCTTCCCCTTCTTTAAAAAAAAAAATCACAATTATCCTTATTATATTAGAGTAATACTGAGCTGTTGAAGGAGTTTTTTTGTGTTCTATTCATAGAAAGTGGAATGATAGTATTGCGATTGCTATCTAACTTGCTTTATTGAGGAATGATACACAGGAGATTGTAAGATACTGTGACCTTAATGGTAAGAAGATTTTCCTTGTTTGTGGCAGAATAGGAAATTGTTTATATTGCTGAAACGAAATTTTGTGAGGAGGTACCAGGTTGGTATTTTTTTTTTAAATTCATATTTGTTCTGCAAGAACCCAAGTCTGAAATGGTTGTGATGTTGGATCTTTGTGCGAACCCAGAGATAATGGGCCATGTACTTTTTTGAAGAGGTGGAGATACAGGGGTAGTTTTCTGGAGAGAGCTGATGTACGCTTGGAGACCCAGTCATTTTCGTACTGGATGAAGTCGTGCTGGGTATTGTATCAGGATCTCGGGATGAGCTTTTAGTGATGGCATTGGCGGGCATTGCTGTTTTGCTTTGTCTCATAATAGGGATGAATTTTAATGTATTTCTGTGGTCTTCTGTGTGTACATATTGATTCATACAGTGATCATCTCTTGCCAGATGTGCATTGTGAATCTTCCATTTTGAGTCTGTTTTGGTTTTTGTTAGCCTAGACAGTCAGTAATGCTGCCTTGTCAATGTGGCTGATTTGGGTTAAGACACCACAGCATTCATCTGAGGCACTGAGTGCAAGCTTGTGCTTGCTTTGCTTACAAAGGCTGTTCTGAGCCACTTCACCTGGGAGGAAGAACCTTCGTGATTTTCCTGTGTAGATGTGTTTGTACTGACAGTTGTTTTGTAAGAAATTGACTTACAGTAAGGATCTTTTAATTAGAAAATTACAAATAAATGAGTTACCATTGAAACTTCAGTGAGTTCCTGAAACTTTCCAAACTGAAAACTAAGCAACCAGATATTTTTGAAATAGCGGGAATAAAAGTATGGCAATTAAATTCATAAACTTTACCTCACTTTGAAGTGTTTCACAAATCTTTGGAAGAGTATTACATACTTTTCTGAATGGAAGTTGATTATTGATTTATTTAATATGACCTAGTAAGACAGAAGAAATTCTGTAACAGTGGTGTCTGTGGACTAGTTAGGGTCAGCAACATCTTCCCAGCAAAAGGATAGTAAGATTTATGTGGGATCTTTGGGAAGGAAGAAAAAGGTTATTAGGATTGAATTACTGTTAATCTTTAACAACTTCCGTTTTCCTAGATAAAGCGCTAAAGGAGATTGTTGAACGTATTCTTCAAACTAGTTACTTTGATAGCACCCATAACCATCAGAACGGATTATGTGAGGAAGAAGAGGCAGCACCCGCACCTGCAGTAGAAGACACTGTAGCAGAAGCTGGTAAGAATATGAAGATGCCCTGTGACTAGCATATTTCTTTAGTGGTGTACTGTCTTGTCTCTTGGATTCATCAGAATGATTAAATTGCAAATGCAGTTGCAAGTGCAAAACCACCTGTCTCTGAATTCTTCAGGTGTAGTTGTGTTTTGAGTAGAAATGTCGTTTCTTGATAATTTGGTATACATCAGGCCAGGCAACATACATAGGGGAAGTCAGCCATTCATTCAGCCCTGCTCTAAGCTGTGGGGAAAGAGCAGCAGAGCTGTGTTCCAGAAGAGTTCTGTAAGGCTGACGTCTTGCCAGCTACTGCTTTGGAGGGACCATAATCCTTTCTAATGATCGCAACGTACATTTCTTCCGTCATGTGCGAGGAAAGGCTTACTGTTCTAACTCTGGAGCGTCAGCTGAATGAAGGAACAAAGTCACTTAGTAGTGCTTGGTTTTGAACTCGTCTTTCAGCATTTGTCTGTCCAATATGTCATTTGTTGAAATAAGAACCCAGGCTAACAATGAAATTATTTAGAAGCAGGTGTACGCAAAGGAAAATTATCTTTTTCCTATTTTGTTCTCTTGTAGAACTTCTCATTATGAATGAGAAATTCAAACAGAATCTTGTTTGTCTGTAGTATTAAAATGATAAAAGATTAAAGTTCTGGTTGCCTGAGGCTTTTCCATTTTTCAGTGGTTCCACCAGTTTAATCCTTTATCATAAGGGAAGAGTTTTTGAAGGGAAGAGTATGCCTATATACTTAAGAAACTCGAGAATATGGTACCAAACTTAAAGAAAAGATTCATGACCTTTTCTCTCTTTTGAATATGTTGTGGAGAAAATTGAAATTTGGAGTAACTAAATGTAACTATTCATAGTGAGAATTTAATGGGATCTTTTTTAAAATTTTATTTCAAAACTGAAAATCCTTGTTACTGCTTATTTCTCTGTTAGTGTTCTGTTATTATCTTCTTCATTCTGAGACACAAGTTTCTTCTTTATCTACCTTGTAACATTAGATTTGTTTCTGAACCCAGCAGATACTTAACTGTACAAGTCAGCAATATTGAGGCTCTAATTTCAGATCTAATCAAAATCCCATCCCCTTGAAGATGTCTGACAAGGCGACTCATTCCTTAACATAGCAAGCTTCTAATATTAGGTGTTAATATCACTCAGGAGTCAAAGTATGTCCATTCATTCTTACACCTGGCTGTACTTCCTGTGTAGTGGTAGCCTATAACACTTCTTTAAAGTAAATGTTTTTAATAAGTAACGACTGCAAAAATGCATCGCACTTTTTCAAAATTCCCCTTTTTGGGTGGGGAAGATTTTTTCATCTGACTTTGTATCTTCTAGGTTTGTAACGTGGTTTTTGGTTTGGGATTTTTTTTTCACATCACTGGTATATTTTTCTTACAGAACCTGATCCAGCGGAAGAATTTACTGAACCAACTGAAGTTGAATCTACTGAGGTATTATACACTGGAAAGACTGTCATTTTTTGTAGCTTTAATGCCACTTACTTTTACTTTCATACCCTTTCTTATTTTTATTTTAGTATGTAAACAGACAATTCATGGCAGAGACTCAGTTCAGCAGTAGTGAGAAGGAACAGGTAGATGAGTGGACAGTTGAAACGGTTGAGGTAAGATCTTGTGTACTGCAGGTAAAATTGCAATCCCTGTTTCCGCTGACTCACAACTCATAGGTCTTAGTATTGCATCCCTTCTCCCCCAATATATCTAAAAATACATATATTTAAGTAGGCTTGGACTCACTACTCAGTCTTCAATTACATATTTAGTTCAGGAGTACCTAAAATAAAAACTATGCAGTCTGGCTAAGTTTGTGGAGAAGTTGCTTTGTTTAATAGTGGCTTACTTGGGAAAACAGGATGTAAGTCTTAGGCTTAAAGAGACTTTAAAGATGACCTTTTTTTTTTTTGTTTTTTTAAAGAGAACTTTGCTGCAAATGTAGAACTTCAGTTTACCTACGCAGCTGCTGACAGCATGGCATAGTTGTGCGTTTCGTTGCTTGGTTCCGTGGAGAGGAAGCTGAAAATTAGTATCTCAACTAATATCTACTCCAGATTGCATATGCACAAAATTTGATGTTGAAGTATGCGTGCCTGTACATCTCTGCTTTCAAGAGCTGTAGTTCTTCAAGTGTTTAACTTGTTACTACTTTGCAGTTGAGTGGTTGTTCACTTGTGATGTTTGTGGTAATTTACTATTGGGATCCATTCCAAGTTTAGTACTTTCAACTTTAGACTTGACTATGTCTGCAAGTCCATTTTATTATGCTAGAATTTGTGTTCTACATGTACTAGAAAGGACAAGTCACATGGAGTCATTCAGATGTTTGATACGTTGGAAATTGGGGTTGTATTCCATCTGTTAGGAACAGGTATAAGCAGCATCTTTCAGGTGCTGGAGACTTAATTTTTGATTCACTTTAGCCTTCTGTAGCAGCAAATTACAGATGGTCAATTTTCTAGACTCTTCCTTGGTGTCTTCAGGTTGTTTTTAAGTGTAGGAGAGGAGTAAATGTTCATCGTGTATTCAAGTGGTGGAAAAAAGAGGAGCCATTTAGATACGATTATCTTATTTCCCCAATTTTTACATTCAGACTGGCCGAAATTCATCTTACAGTGTTGAAGACCACTAAGAGATTTACTAGTACTTAGGGTGGCTGTGAGGCTTCTAGAACTAACTAGCCAACTTTGCCATGTACATGAATGATTTTGTTAGTATTTTGTCATATATTCCATTCACTTACTTAAAAAAACTTTAAAATATCATGGCTATTAAATGTGATTTAAGAAATCTCTTTAAAAAATCTCTAAGAAACCCTCCAAAAACACACTTAAAGCCAGGCTTGATTGGGATATTCTTACAAGGCACAGTATTTAAAAGTTAATACTTTATTGGCTTCAGTCTGTCTTGAAATATACCCAAATTACATGTGTGTTTATACCAAGTGTCCAGAGTAGCCTAGAGGTTCAGTTCTCTGTAGTTCTCAATATAAGTAATATGGATGAAGACATGAGAGTATAGGAAATGTCCTTATGATTAAAGCATGTGTATTGCACGGCTGAAAACTCAAATGCTTCTTCATCGGAACGATAATATGCAGTAACTGTACTAGCATGGTAAAAGAATTCAGGTCGTAGTTTTGTATCAGACCGATTTCAGAAACTCCTAATTTTCCACACGTCTTTACTAGTCAGCTAAATCTGGATCGTATCAGTTTTGTTTTCGTAGAACAATACAAATAATACATGCTTCGGTTCTCCTTTCTGTCCCAATTTCTTGGACTGTGTACAAGTAAGCAATCTTAAGACTGCTTCTTCATAATTAAGAACCCTATTTTCTCAGATTTAATACAGAAAGGGCAAATTGAGAGTAACTGTCTTTGACTCCTGCTGTTCTTGCTGGCACCAAAAGCTCATTTCTTATGTGAATGCAACCGAGTTGTCCTTAGGGAAGATGATGTTAAACATTGTGTAGAGCCTTTGTGCTCTTCAGCTCCAGGTAGTTGTGGCATTAGTATGGTAAGAGCTGTCAATGCTAGCTGTACATTTTGGAAGCTGATAGTATTCTGAAAGAGAACCTTTACCCAGAAGATTTCCATAATTGTTTATGAAGAGGAATGCTATCACAAGCTCGTCTCTTTTTCAGTAACTGTCGACTAGGTGTGATACAGTCAAGATTTCTGTGGTATGGTATGTTTATAGTTTGAGAAGTGGTGGTGTCTCACAAAGACATTTCTGTATGGGCCTTCCATAAGTTATGAACTGGAGAACTTGCTTGTGAATTCTCAAAAGTGTATTTGCATTTCGATTATATGATGTTTTAATTTTGGTGAAGATATCCTTTGTTGGTAATAGTGGGCAGTTTGTTATTGTTTTGGGGGATGCTTGTTGTTGTTGCTGAGGTTGGTTTGTTTGAAATTTTTTTTTTTTAACTGCTTCCTTTGTAATAAGTACCTGAATCTGAACCTGCTTGTATAGAAAGTTCTCTGTGTCTTAGATTATGGAACCTTGGTTGGGTGAATGTGTGTGTTATTTTTTGTAGAACTGGAAACTCCTGTTCTCTGACTGCTAGAATACAAGTTCATTCTGGTTGGTTTGTGGTCTCATTAAACTCCTGTTTTTTACCTCTGCTTTCCTCCTCCTTTGCACCCTGGCCTTCTCAGCTCTGTCACTCTCCTCTGATTGTGTCTGGGCAGCTCTGCCTGCTGAGAAGGTCAAGGGGCAGGGTGGCAGAAGGTGAGCATGTAATTTCTGCTGTTCTGCAGAAAAAGTTTCACCTTGCTGCTCTGTCCCCAAGATGAATGGAGGTGTATGGTTGGGTAATAATTTTCTTTTTGAATAATGATCCTTATATTTGAGTAGTCTCTGTACCTTTTTCATGCAGCAAACTGTAAGAAAGCTGTTAATTTTAGAACTACAGCCTGTCCATTGGCAACTTAATATGCAAAACTTGAAATTTTTTTTTTTAAGTAGTTTCCTCCTACTGCAGTTATAATAGGTTAAAGTACCTGGTAGTGATTAAGACTAAAGAAATAGACCCTAAACAGTCCTTCTGAATTAAAGAGGTTTGAAAAAGAAAACGTAAATCTGAAGTTAGTACTGTACTCTCTGTGAAAAAGGAAAACATATGATAAAATTTTGTCCCTGTTCTGTGTTCTTGGTTATGCCACCAGCTTGTTTTTTCTTAAGATACTGAATTGTTATGAATGACTTGGACTTCCTAAGTTGAGTGGTAGTACTCAAATAATTGAGAACATTTTTGGTAATAATTATGTAGGAGATGAGTAGCTGCTGGGTTTACTTCTCAAGTTTCATCTAGTCATCTGGCTTGCTCTTTTCCTTTACTTTCATTTTAAAGCTTTGTCATGTGTGAGAGATCTGTGTATGTGCTCTGAATAAGTGTTTCCAAAAGATGTTTTTTCTACTCACAGGGCTTAATTCTTAATTTGGAAACAGTCCATAATTTGGAGTTTGGGGACTGTGTAATACCGCAGGGCGGTTGTGCTTGTTTCCCAGCGTAGGCAGCCTTGTGCCCTTCCATGGGAATTGTCACATTGTCTCCCCTTGGATTGCTCATAGTGGAGATTTGGATCTGAAGGGAATCTTGAGGAATGTAGGTTGTGGTTGGTTTTTAGTTTATTTATTTTTTATTTATTTTATTTTTTTTATTATTATTTAATTTTCTATTACAGGTGGCTAGGGATTTGGTCGAGAGTCATTGGAATTTGTGAGGCAATTTGCGTGTGCAGAATGTTACATACAAACGATGTTTGTATATCTGAGCAAGGAGTAGGCGTACTGGGAGATGCTGTTGGTTTCTTTGAGAAGTTTAAAAAAAAATTACAGGCTTTGAGGTTAGATAGAGGGAGTTCCAAGTTTGAAGTTCAGACATATGATTATAGAACTGGTCTAAAATAGGACTGTTTTCTCACTTATTGTGACTGCTGTACAAAAATCTGTTCTGCAGTTCTAATAAGAAACCAGATATTTTACATAAGTATTTTGAACTTTCAGGTGCATGTATGCTAATTTATATCCTGTGCAGCTGTAAGTTTAAACCTTACCTGTTTATCTGGAAGATTGTTAATGATGAAAAGCTTATGGGAATAGAGAAGCGATAGACAAGTTATTGACAATTATCTTCTTTTTAAAGGACAGTTGTTTGACGTGAATGCAAATTGAAAATGGCACTTCTGTATTATGGGAGTTGCCTAAAGAGCAAAACTGATTAGAAATGCCAAAGTGCTACTTTGTGCATGTCAGCTGTCCTTGTAACTGTGTGTTTTCAAGCTGTTTGATGATGGTTGTTCATAGATGCTCATGTTCAGATTTCCTGATTGCTCTGCTGCCTTTGAGAAGGTGATATTTGAAAGCATGTTGCTATTTGTTGTACCTTTGTTTATGTGCACCATATTGGAATATGTCTAGTAAATCTGAGCTTTCTTGCCCACTCTAAGTTGTGCTTCGGCTTCTGGTGTCCCCCTGCGGTGCTGCCTTGCAGTCATCCCATCATGCAATGCTGCCTGCTGTTCTCTGAGACCATAAATCAGCTAGCTAGTATAACAACTGAGAACTTGGGTCTAGACGTGGCTATGAAAATTTAGACTTTTAAAGTCTTAAGAGAGACCAAAGAATTCTGACTTTACTTATATTACCAAAATGGTATGAGAAAAGAATTGTTCTCCCTATGTGCATATTTCTGAAACTTACTTTGCCCTGACTTTCTTTAAATTTCCTAATGTTGATAAATTGCTGTCTCAAATCCTGCTCTAAAAAAATCCTCGTAATATTGAACAAACTTTTTTGTTAGCATTGTTCTTAATGGGGAATAGAGTAGATGGAAAGCAGATAGAGCACAGTCTCTAAATTTTGTCATCCTGCGAAGTGCTTAGATCAGTAGCTGGCCACCAGTATTGGCGTGACTAGGAGGATGTCGTATTTTTCTTCAAGAACACTATGGTAGTTATGACCATAGTGAATTGGGCAATAGTAATAAATTTCAAGAACTACTGAGTCACTTCTGTGCAGTGATATCTTCAGCTAAAATTTCAGTCGGTTGCTTGTTTCTTCTTAGGTTGTAAACTCGCTGCAGCAACAGACACAAGCTACATCTCCTCCGGTTCCTGAACCTCACACGCTCACTACCGTGGCTCAAGCAGACCCTCTTGTTAGAAGACAGCGAGTACAGGACCTTATGGCACAGATGCAGGGCCCGTATAACTTCATGCAGGTATGATCACCCACCGAAGTACTGTGAAGCTAGAACCAAAGAAATGCAAAATAGCACTTTCTGGCTGTTAGTCACAATTTAAAGCGTCCACTGTGGATTATTTGAAAAATACAGTGGTCTCGCAAACAGCATAGTGCTGTATGGCAAGATCTCATCCAAAGCCCGCAAACTTGTATTGCTGTCTAAGTGCAATGAGAACGTTATTTAGCTTTTCACTCCTTGTTTGTACTAAATCCACAGAAAAGGCAGAAAGTTGTGCATCACTGGGTGCTGTAGTGTGTATTCTGCTGAAGTGAGACCACCTGTAAAATAGCCCTTCTATAAACTAGTTCTAAATTTTGTGTTGTGAAAAACCTCTACAACACGTGAAGAGAATACTTCTTCGGTTGCTTCTGGAAGGCTCTCTTGTAACTTCTGAAGTTAGAACAACTAGAAATGCGTTGGGAGATAATGGAATACATCAGAAAAAGCCTCTCTTCCTCCACAAAGGAAGAGTAGACACCTTGGTGACAAATGAAGCATACGCTTCTTAGGTTCCTTTTTTTGTTTCTTCCTACAAACTGCTAGTTTAGTGAAGAATAGATCACCGCCCATTCTATCTGGCTATTAAAATCTCCCTCCAGTTATTTTTTTGTCAGATAAGCTGTAATTTCTATACATGGACTGAATTTTTATTGTGATGAGTACGTTTTGGAATTTTTAGTATCTTTGTTGATTTAAAAATGTATGGTAAAACGAGCAATTGTGTAACTGTAGACTAAGCTTCTTTTAGTGTAACCTGGTCATTTCTGTACTCTGAATGTTGATATTTTTAAAATACAGTAAATTGGACTTGATTTCCTCACCCCTTTTCCCCCCCCAGGACTCTATGCTGGAGTTTGAGAACCAAACACTTGATCCTGCCATTGTATCTGCACAGCCCATGAATCCAGCACAGAATTTGGACATGCCACAAATGGTTTGCCCTCCAGGTTTGTAATGGTAAATCCTAAACATAAATATTGGGGAAGTCTGCAAATTGTCTATTAGACATGCTTCAGTTACTGCTACATAGTAAAGGGGTCATCAAAAGCAATAATACTGTACTGTTAAAGTGTGTTTTTCTCAGAAATGTGATAGTACTTTTGAAGCATACTATTTGTAGGCTTCAGATTCTCACTTGCTTCTAGATTTTGCTTGAAAGTGTGGAATATTTTAAACTTTTTAACATGGACAAAATCCAGTTTTGCTTAGCCGTTCAGAAGTTGCTGGGTTACTTTGGACAACTGGTAAAAATATATTTTGCATGGAAACGTTAATTGCTATTTCAAGTATAGCTTTGCCATGCCATCGTCTTTATGATTATGAGCTCTCAAGTAACCGAATTGGATAAGATGGTAATGCTATTCTGTAAAAGGTGTGATTGTACTATGTAATAAGTGAAATTATTTTACTTTAGTTCATGCTGAGTCAAGACTTGCCCAGCCTAATCCAGTTCCTGTGCAACCAGAAGCTACACAGGTAATGTGTTTAGTAAATTGTATTTTGGATTTTAAATTATTTTAGTCTTGATTGATGCTAGGACTTCATATGAGAAACTCAAATAAAAAGCTGAAGCTCTCATTTGGGGAAATCTGTTACCTCCATTATATCTTCAGCATTGTCACCTATAAGCATTACTATATACAGTTTTTATACTATGCAGACATTGCATATTTTCTGTAATGAAGTCTTATCAGGAATTACCCTGTTTGGAAAACTGTTGGGTTCAAGGTTGAAGTATGAGTTTATCGAGGAACTCCATTTCTAATTGGAGGCCTCTTAAACTGAAGGGCACAAGTCCGGAAGCAGTTGCAGTTTGCACTGCTCGTTCTAATGGCCCAATGTGGACTTCTCGGCAGTTACCTGTTCTTTCAATCTCTGGAGCTCACATCAGTCTTCAAATTTGGTGTGTGGATGTGATTTTCATTTCACAAATTGAGTTCTATGTGCCTTTTGTGTTAGGCTGCCATCACATAAAACCTGTATCCTGTGTGGTGGTGGTGAATTTTAAATTTTTTTCCGTGATTCAGAGGAAGGACTTTGTTTGGAATGCTGGTCTGTGTAGTCCTACTCTCATACAGCAGTTTGAGTGGAGGTTTCTCTGTCCATTCTGTTCAAGATGGACTAATAATTTGATACATCAGTCTTTGCCTGGTGGTGTTCTCTTTCACGTTAAGCCATATGTAGTAATATTTTTTTATTTAGATAGAAGCAAGTTGTCCTTTATTTGCTTATTTGTGACAGAAATGCCAAAACCAAAATAACTTGGTTAAAGGGCAGTCTGTATCTGTTCAAGTGAGCAGCAGACCACAAATAGATGTAATGGATTAACTATGGTTTGTGGTGTTGTTTTTGACTTGTTCTGTTAAGGATGAGTCCCAGTTGCTTGCTTGGATAATATTTTAATACTGGAGTTTTAGAGCACTCAGAATGAGTTTGAATGCTGTTTTCAGTTGAGCTTTCCTGAAATTCCTGTTTAAGTAGGATCTCTTAAACATGCTTCTGCAATGTATAAATTATGTATTCACCTTTTCATTAAGATGTGCCAGTTTCTTACTGAACTGTCTAGTGATTAAAGAACTTGCTGATTTTCGTATTAAACCTGTGTGGCATCTCTGAAGGACTCGATTGGTCTCAAGTAATGAATCTGATCCCTGTAGGTGTTTGAAACTAAAAGAAAAGCCTGGATAGATTGTGTATCTCAGTGACAGTAGTATAAATGGCTTGTTTTATCTTGTCCAGGTTAGATCTGCATGTTTTAAGTCACTCATCTGTATATAACAGGAATGAGGGTTTTTTCTTGAGTTTCCCCTGTATGTAGCTGCTGAAGTGCTAGTACTGTCACCAGTTTTGTAGGTGTAGAATAATTTTTTTTGTCAGAGAGTTCTTTCTGCACTAGCTTTTATTTTACTGTTAAATGACGTCTGTGACTTTCTCCAATGGATTTTTTTTTTCTTATTTTCCTTAGCCAGTGCTGCCAATGATTCCCTTGGGGATCTTGCAAACAGGAGCTAAACTTACCTCTTTCCTTTTTAATGTTCAACAAGGTGACGTGAACACACCCATTAGTTGTTATCAGTTGCCTCTTAAAGTCCCCAGTAGCCTCCAATGCAAAGTCCTCTGCTTTGTTGGCCAGAGCTTTGACTGGACTCTGTGTAGGGGATCAGAGGCTGTAAAACAAGCAAATTCAGTCCATTGGAAACCAGCACTTCTCTATTCCTGTATGAGCTTGGAGTTCTCTCATTTAAACTTCTGTATATTTCTCTCTCTCTGTGTCTGTCTTTCCCCAGTTTTATCTTAATGGTAGTTGGGGTTGCATAAGGAAATGGGGATGATGAGGAGAATGTTTTTCAGTAAAAGCAAATACATGTCCAGCTGATTCAGAAATACCCACAGAATACAATCTGGTGGGGGGGTGGGTGTTAAAAAGTACTTAATTTTTAAGGGTTGTAAAGATTTGCTGGAATACCTACTTTCACTAGAGAGTACCATTCATTCCAGAGTTCTGTGATACTTTTTATAAAACTGTGTGTGAGCATCAGCTGACTTCTGGGGGCTTTGGGGTTTATTTTGTCAGGTTCCCTTGGTTTCTTCTACAAGTGAGGGATATACAGCCTCCCAGCCCATGTATCAGCCTTCTCACACAACAGAGCAACGGCCACAGAAAGAATCAATTGACCAGATTCAGGCAAGTCAGATTTCGCAGGGGTGGGAAGGACTCTGCAGGTGTGATCAAATGCTAGTCTATGTTTCTTTGTAAATAAAGTTTGGTAATTTTAGTTACCTATTGATAGGGCTGCTTCAGTTCTGTTTAATTTCAAAGTTTTGAGCCTGTCTGTGACCAGTAAGTCCTTCATAGTAAGACTTTTAACTTAATAGATTGTCTGTTTAGGTAGAACTAACATGCCAACGTGAACATAAGAGCATCAGTGGTGTTGGCTTAGGAAATGTGATTTATTTTTTTACATTGGCTAGCAGTTAGCCCAGAAACTTGTAGTGTTTCAGGTTAATGAGGGAGAAGACTGCTAGGTTTTTCATGTCCCATTATGCCATCATGAATGAGGCTGTTCAGCTGAAGTAGACAATATTCATTTGTTGAGGTGAACCTGAGGCATTGTCAATTTTTTTTTTTTCAAGTGAAGTTTTTAAGTTAAATTTTTGGTATCATTCAAAAGCTACTAAATGTTGTTTGTTTTAATTATTAGGCTTCAATGTCACTGAATGCAGACCAGACCCCATCATCATCATCACTTCCCGCTGCATCCCAGCCACAGGTGTTCCAGGCTGGATCTAGCAAACCTTTGCATAGCAGCGGAATCAATGTGAATGCAGCTCCATTCCAATCCATGCAAACAGTAAGTAGTAAATTAATAATGAATGCCTTTATTTTGGTAGTCATTCCTTGTGGTGTTATGCAAACACTGGAATCAGTCATGTGATTACATAAAATAGTCTTTGGTTATTCACGTTTCTCAGACTTGCATACTTCTTCACATGATGCGATGAGAAATTGTAAAAAATGAATTGGACCCGAGAGCTATTTTTCTAACATTATAGGTATTCAACATGAATGCACCCGTTCCTCCTGTTAATGAGCCAGAAACCCTTAAGCAGCAAAGTCAGTACCAGGCCAGTTACAACCAGAGTTTCTCCAATCAGCCTCACCAAGTAGAACAATCAGATCTTCAGCAAGAACAACTCCAGACAGGTAAATTTATTTTAGCAAAAACTAAAATGGGAATAGCTTGAGTAGAGTAGATGATCAGGATGTGAAGTTCTAGATGATGTAGCAAAGCATGTCACGCATTCTCAAATGTTCCTAGTCTTGCAGAGCTTTCCCCTGAACGGTACCTGGGTTTTCTTAGTCTGTCTCTGTTTGAGTGTCCAGCAGGGGGTGAAATTCAGTATATATATCTCCAACTGTTGAAAGAATTCTGCCATTTGATTCAGTTTTATATGGATGCAGTGGGCTGACCCAGGCTAGATGCCAGATGCCCACCAAAGCCCCTCTATCACTCTCCTCCTCAGCTGGACAGGGGAGAGAAAATACAGTGAAAAGCTCGTGGGTCAAGATAAGGACAGAGATCACTCACTAATTATCATCATGGGCAGCAGAGTCAACTTGGGGAAATTAGTTTAATTTATTAACATTCAAATCAGAATAGGATAATGAGACATAAAACCAAATCTTTAAAACGCCTTCCCCCCCACCCCTCCCTTCTTCCCAGGTTTAACTTTACTCCTGATTTTCTCTACCTCTTCCCCCACAGCGGCGCAGAGGGACAGGGAATGGAGGTTGTGGTCAGTTCATCACATGTTGTTTCTGCCACTCCTTCCTCCTCACACTCACCCCATGCTCCAGCGTGGGGTCACTCCTGCAGGAGACAGTCCTCCATGGACTTCTCCAACATGAGTCCTTCCACAGGCTGCAGTTCTTCATGAACTGCTCCAGTGTGGGCCCTTTTCAAGGGGTGCAGTTCTTCAGAAACAGACTGCTCCAGTGTGGGTCCCCCACAGGGTCACAAGTCCTGCCAGCAAACCTGCTCCAGCGTGGGCTCCTCTCTCCACGGAGCCACAGGTCCTGCCAGGAGCCTGCTCCAGCTCAGGTTTCCCATAGGGTCACAGTCTCCTTTGGGCATCCACCTGCTCTGGTGTAGGGTCCTCCATGGGCTGCAGGTGGATATCTGCTCCACTGTTGATCTCCATGGTCTGCAGGGGGACAGCCTGACTCACCGTGGTCTTCACTATGGGCTGCAGGGGAGTCTCTGCGCCATCTCCTGGAGCACTTCCTCCTCTTCCTCGTTCTTCGCTGCCCTTTGTTTCTGCAGAATTGTTTCTCTCACGTATTCCCACTCTCTTCAGCTGCAGTTGTGCAGGATTTTTTGCCCCCTTCTTAGATATGTTACCACAGAGGCGCTACCACTGTTGCTGATGGGCTCACGGCCTTGGCCAGTGGCAAGTCCGTCTTGAAGCTGGCTGCCATGGGCTCTATCAGACATCAGCGAACCTTCTAGCAGCTTGTCACAGAAGCCACCCCTGTAGCCCCCCCCACCCCCTGCTACCAAAACCTTGCCACAAACCCAGTACAGGTTTAACAGGATTAAGGATTGTTCTAAAGATTAAAGCAGTGTAGTGGAATACTTGCTCTGCGCATGTTAAGGTCAGATGATCCTTAAATTTGCTTTAAAAAAAAAAAAAAAGTTGTACTTTTTGAGATGACGTTTTAAAAAGGAAATAGTAAGCTAGAATCAAGAGCAAATATGGACTGCTTCTCACAGATGATACGAAGTTCATAAAGATCTAGAACCTTTTGCTAAAACCAGTTAGATATGGTTTGAATATAGCAGGCAAAATGCTGTCCAAGTTAGCAACTTAAAAATAAAAAAAAATCTGTGTACAAAACTATTCTCCCAGCACCCTCCTCACTTTCCACTGAGATAAAATTTGCGGATGCATAGAGGGATTCTGAGTGAAGGGCACAGGACAGAGGTGACAAGGGTGAAGTACTAACAACAAGATAGAGCAAGGAAAAAGAGCCTGATCCTTTGTCTCTATAACTGATTGTGAGCTTGAATTTTGTCTTCTTTGCAAGTGGGGATACTGGGGTGTGTGCATGAAAAGAGGGAAAACCAGGTTTTCATTGTCTATCTATATGTTTTTTGAGCCATATACAGAACACGGCAGAAAGACAATCTGGGGAGTGCTAGTGTTGAAGGTGGACCACACAATATTAAATGCTTAACTTAATGTAACAGCTAAGTAAATGTAACTTGATAATACGGAAAAAGTAGTGGCCTTAGAACCTGCACGCTAACTAAACAATCGAAAGAATGACCACTTCATGCATTTCATGAGAATCGATGGGAAGTTGAGGAGAAGGGAGAATCTCTGCAGAAGTTCCAGTGCTCTGTGGCTGAGTGAAGCAGACAAAGTTGTGCTCCCTGATGGATGATGGAGAAATCTTCCTTTCCTGCATATGAGAGGGGCTTTATCACTTACAAATTTTCTTTGAGATCTTGCTTCAGCATTTGTTATCAGGCTAAATTTTTAAAGCTGTTTTGCTCTTGCATATAGAATTCTATCTTTTATTACACTTACCGAGCCTGTGGCCCTCAGATTGCTTTTGTAATCCACTTCATTCCTGACAATTCCTGTGAAGTGAAGATGTTCTGGCATACCTTACTTCAAAGATGCAGTTAGTCTCAAGCTATCCAGTCTGCTCTTGCCTTTTGATTTACACGTACTGTGTAAAGAAAGGATCCCCCAGCCTGTACAGTCAAAACAGCAGCTCTGGTAAAATGTTCCCACCAATCCCACCTTGGTCAACATAGCAACACCTAACAGAGAATTTAGTTAGTGAAAGCAGAGATTTCTTAGTGTCTCTCTGCCAATTCAGAGGGGAGGAAGTTACAGGAGTGGATTAACTTACTCATACTGTTTTTTCCAGAGTGTGTGTTGCTGATTTTTAAAGTATTTGAAGCAGCACAGGAAAATTGTTCCTGCCTTAGGAATACTTGTTGCTGAGCTTATATGCTAGAGACTTCCTGACAGTGACTTAAATCAACTTTCTACCGTTTCTGGGTTGTTCTAATATTGTGGGGTATCGGACTAGTAAACTTCTGCAGATTATTTTTCTTTGAATGGGTGAGCATTTATTGATGTGTTCAATACGTTAGAGTTCGAAGAGAAGTATATATGGGAACATAAATAAACGCACGCAGGCTTTTATACTTCATTTTCTCTCCCCACTTCCAATATAGTGGTTGGTACTTACCATGGTTCCCCGGACCAGACCCATCAAGTGGCAGGTAACCACCAGCAACCTCCCCAACAGAATACTGGATTTCCACGTAACAGTCAGCCTTACTATAACAGTCGAGGAGTGTCTCGTGGTGGATCGCGTGGGGCTCGTGGCTTAATGAATGGTTACAGGGGACCGGCAAATGGATTTAGAGGTAAACAGCTTTATTAAACGCTCTCCTTTGACTTTTACTTCTTTCTGGAAACTATCTCAAGATACCAAGTGTTAAACTGACAAACCGTTGGTTTTATACTGTAGTAGTATCTCTGTAAGATATTTAAACTTGTAGTAAAATTCTGTTTGCTTTAGCTAACTTAAGCAACTTAAATTTTAGATGTTTGGTTAGGCTTCGTACTAGGATGTAAACAAAGAAATGTTTTTTTTCTGTTCTGTGCTGAAGGCTCTAGTGTTAGTTTGATTAGACATCTACCGCAAGTATAAGCAAATACAGAAATACCCCAGAAGAATTTCACAACCATCAAGTGAGGGATTCAGATGCCAATTGGTATTTCAGAAATGTTTTTTTATTTCCATTTATGGCAGACATAGTGTATTTTAAAGAGCTCCATGTTTGATCATATTGAGGATAGGCTGGATAATGTAGAAATACAAGAACAGAAAAGTCCAAAAGTCATTACTCTGAGGGAATTAACAGGAGCAGAGGAATGATACTCTAGTTTTAGATAAATAAGAGAACTTTCGTGATTCCTGGAGATTATTATATATGGCTGTCAATGTTAAGAAGATGCGTATGTTAGAACGGGAGAGAGAGACCCGTTTCCTTGTCAGGTGTTCAGGGATTAGACTAACAGATACAGCACTGTGTGCTTTCGCCATGATCTCTTCCTCTCGTGTGGTTAGAGAGTAGAGGAGAAACCTCTACAACTAAAATACAACTGACTGTAGTAGGGAATGCAGTGGTCACTACTTGTCTGCTTAAAATTGATTTGGATTCCATGTGTTAGACCCTTGGGACTGGAGCCGTCCTTGGACATGGTTCCTAGCACTGAGGAGAGTCTTGGCTCAGGAGCAGCTGCTTGCTCGAGTTGGCTGTTGTGGCCTTGCAGGTCACAGCTGTTACATTTAGATCCTAGTTATGATGTTTAGCTCTGGATTGAATGTTATGTAAATCAAACTTCAGAGTGCTTGAGCAACGCATTGAATTGCTGTCTCCTCCTGGTTCTTACTAGGTCTTCATTCTTGTTTCTTGTAACAGTATTAGCACTGGTGTTGCAGACATTTGCTTGACTTGCAGGTAAACAGTACTTACTAAAGGGGCTTTTTCCCTCAGGTTTAGGTAAAATGCTGTTACTGCTTTTCTTTATATGGTAGCATAAAGTAATAGGCTATCATTTCCAAGTGAAAGACTTGTACCCTCTTCCTTAGGAGGATATGATGGCTACCGTCCTTCCTTTTCCAACACTCCAAACAGTGGCTACACGCAGCCCCAATTTAATGCTCCTCGGGATTACTCAAACTACCAGCGGGTAAGCTACCATTATGTTGTGACAGTCTAGAAGTAGAAGAAAAAGGTACCTGCCAATGAAAGCAGTCAAATCTATTTGTGAAAACTTTTCCGAGGACTTTTTTTATTGCTAATGAAGACAAAAGTTTCAGGTACTAAGCAGATACTTAGAAATGGAGTATTAAGTGGCCGGTTATAATTGGGAAACATGTTCTGTTTGGCTGATTGAGCTATAAAGCAGTTAGTCTAGTAACTAGAGCAAGGTTGAGTGAACTATAAAGAACTCTTCCTTAAACAATTATTTTCACAGCTTTGTGAGAAAGAAACTTAAAGAAGAATGTAAATCCATTGAAATTAACTTTTCAAACTTCTTTGGGATTGCTTGTCTTCTGCAGTGCTGATGTTACTCTGAAATTTGCGCAGAATTTTGTTCTGAAGGAAGTGTGCTCAGTTTGCTCAGAGCTTAGACTGACTGGAAAGTATCTTAACTCTGCATATTGCTAAACAAGTACTTACAGGCAAATGAGATGACAGATTTTGATCCTGCTGTTAGAATGTCACTTCATTTATTGACTGGTCCTCAGCAAATTAATCTGTTTGACCTCTGTGTAGTTTGAAAAATTTGAACACTAAATACATCTTATTTACACTTCTTATTTCTCTTTATCAATGTATCCTGTAACTGGAGAGAGAATTTGTCATTGTATGTTTTATTATACCTGCTGAGTACTAGTAGGAGTAAGGATTTATTTTTCTAAGATTAATTTAAACTAATAAAATGCTCCATGTTGAAGTCGCAAGTATTTTGTCAGTGCACACTGATTTAAAAGCTCCTTATTTTATTGACATTTAATTGCTTCCTGAAACATAACAAAATGCCCTGGTTTTATGTTGTAACTTTTTTCATTTCTTTGCTTCAGGATGGATATCAACAGAATTTCAAACGTGGCTCTGGACAAAGTGGACCTCGGGGAGCTCCTAGAGGTAATTCCGGAGTAGTGAATAATTGATTAGGGCTGAATGAAAGTTTTTTGATCCACCTTCTAGAGTTTTGGATTTAAAAAGCAACCTCACTCCTTATTCAGCAGGTCACAACTGAAGAATAAGCTTACTTTTCTCTGACCTCATAGTTGACCCTGCTTTTGAACAGAGGTTGCACTTGGAGGACCTCTTGAGGTCCATGCTGACTTGAATTATACTGTGATCCTTTGAACTTGTGGTGGAAGTTTAGTTGGCCATTGAATGAGGAATTCTTTGAAAAGAAGTTAAAACAGACATTGCTTTTGACACTTCAAATGTAATGGAACTATTTAGTTCCCTTTTATTAATGAAAGCCTTAGGAAAGTGATTTTTTTTTTTTTTGTGAGGTTTATCATGACTTAAGATCTGCTTACTAGGTGCATTAGTAGTTTGCAGGTAAAGATGTTTATAAAGCAGACATAGGGCTTGAGCTGGCTGTCAGCCTTCAAAGTTGTATGTTACTCTGTGGCGCTAGAAGATGTCCTACTGCATCTGTTGTGGAGGTCTCTCTTGATCTGAGGATACAAAACTTCCCTTCATGCTCATCTGTTCCTTGATCCTATAGAATTGTTGCTTTTAGCTTAAGGAGGTGTGTTGTCCTGTAGCTTCATAAGAGTGTTTGCCACGTGTTCATCTGAGAAAATAAAACAAAAAACTCAGCATACATAATGAGGCTGTAGGTGAACTTTTAAATTCTATTTTCAACTCTTATTTCCACAGTTTGGGGTTGGTTTTTTTCAGTACATTTTTGGTGATGAGACTCTTCTGTCTCAATACAGACATTTCCATGAGAATCTCAAGTTATCACCAGAATGCCTTGTCAGCAAGGACAGCTGGAGGCTGTATATTGCCCTGTCCGTGAAGCCACAGTTCCATGTGGTGGTTTGGTTTTGAAGACTTCTGTCCTTGACTGTCTTGGTACTGAAAGCCCTGTAGTGTGGAACTGTGGCCTGAAGTTCCGTGTAGTATTAGGCTGTGGTGAAACTGGGCGCGTATTTTAGGAAGCACAACTATAATGAAGAAAAGTCCTGAGGCTCGTTGTCAGGGATATGCAGGCAAACACGAGTGGGATCGCCCAAGTGACCTACAGTTCTTATATACTGAGAGTGTGAGCTACAGGCAGTCTCTTAATGAAGGAATAAAAGAATGGAAGCTAAAACATGATTAGTTAGCTCACAGTACTTATATTTAAAATACAGTAAACCAATTATTCCTTACACTAGTGCAAAACTTAATTTTTAGTCTTACGTTCATATCTTCATGACTTGATTATTTTTTTCTCCATTTTTACTTGAAGTGATTACAACTTTGTAGTTCTGGGAAAAAAAGTACTGCGATAAAGCTGAAAACTGTAAAGACGGGTTACAGGCTGTTGAATTTTTATTTGAAGGAACTTTGAGAACCATATATAGTGTAGATAGAAACCTGGGAATTCTTATCCGGTTTAGACCAATGCTTTTAGGAATTTTTTAAAACAACCTGACTTAATGCGTAATTCAAGTGCCTTTTTGTATGTTTTCTAGGTCGTGGAGGGCCCCCAAGACCAAACAGAGGGATGCCTCAAATGAATGCTCAGCAAGTGAATTAAAGAAATTCACAGGATTACATTAAACGCCAAAAACACACTGGCCAGTGTACTATACATGTTACCAGAAGAGTTATTATCTATTTGTTCTCCCTTACAGGAAGTTTGTTGTAAAGGGACTATTTTCATTACCCATAATGACAGGACTACAGTTGCCAGCTTCATATTACCTGGATATGGAAAGGAACGAAACAACGTTTACTCTGCATGTTCTGTCCTAAGCATCATCTTGAGCCTTGCACATGAGATTCAGATTCCTCACCCTTGCTAAGAGTAAAGCAAAAAAGGCAGTTTTCAGGGTGATCCAATCTCCATGGTTAACTGAAGTGGCAGGAAAAAGCAAAGACTCACTTCTGACATTTTAAAGTGATGTAACAAATTCGGATAAAATCTGCAAATTCTTGAAGATTTACTGTGGTGGCAGTTGACAAAACTTAATGTTCCCATGAAAGGATGGAAAAGGTGAAGTGTGGCTTGGTAGAGCAACTGCATTTCAGCTTTTTCATATTAAATTGAAGCACTGAACAGTTAAAGATGCGTAGTGATGCGTATTTCCCTAAATAGACAAATAGGCTTATAGCCAGTTTTTTGACAAAGAAGCAGCACCCTTAGCTACAGCACTCCTCATCACCAGAGCCCTGTTTACTGTAGCTAAGGATTTAAGATCGCTTGCATAACTGCTAATGTAATTGTGTAACTTTTAATTATTTTTTTTAAAAAAAAGAGGAAAGAAGAAAAAGCTTTGATTTGGCACTTCAACAAAATTTTGCAACAAATGTGAGATATAATCCGGATAGCCACTGTATATTTGATGTGAAGTATTTAGATATCTCTTTGAAACACTTTTTAAGTTTCTTTGATAGCAATGACTTTTGTAAGGATTGGTATTCTCTTATCATTCCTTATGACTTGCACATTGTCTGTCACTAATACTTGACCTTGCTGTATTATCACCTAAATAACTGATGCCGGTACTGATGGAAATCTCTAATGGATAATCATAACACTTTTGGTCACATGTCCTTTTGTCTTTCCTGCAGCCTTGAAGGTTTTAAGAAATCTCAAATGCCCGCTGCTGCTGCCCTTTTAATTGCTATCTTTTGAAAAGCACCAGTATGTGTTTGAATTGATTTCCCCTTTTAAGGGAAATGACAGCCAGCAGTTACAGTTCTAATGGTATAAGCAAGACAAATAAAACATGTTTATAAAAATTGTATCCTGGAACACTGGTTTTCAACGACTGAAACAAATTTAATGTAATGGGGTGACATTTCATCAGGTTGTTTTTTGTTGGGTTCCCCCCCCTCCCCGATAGATTCGCTTTTTCCTGAATAGATGTAAACCCTCCTCCTGTTTTTCTGATTTTATTCTAGCAGCTGTGACTTCTTCTGGGAAAATTCCTTTTTATGGACTTTGGTTTTCATCAAGGCAGCAATGTATAAAAGAAATGGCATAAGACTAGGAGCTGGAAAATACCAAGTCTTATTCAAGTTTTACTGCATACTTGTGGTATAATCTTTGGAAAATCACTTGTGCCTACCTTTTGCGCACATGCACTCTCTCTGCAGTGGGGAGAATATATTGATAGCTGCCTCCATAGAGGTGTTGGTAGTTCTGTTGCATTCTATAGCACGTGCAAGAAAAGTGCTATATATGTTAAGTATTGCTCATCAAATAATTCCTACCTGTGGAAAGGTGAAATTAAGGAACAGCTACATGTTGTTTAACTGTTATATATACAAAACTGAAGGTTGTTTTCACTCAGAGGGTCATTTCTACTTTGTATCAGAACTGAACTTTCAGAACTTGTAGTCAGATATTTTGACTTCATTGTGAAATAATCTGAAACTCCATACAAATAGGTGGTAATATCACTTTTCCATGTTCTGTGTGAAGAGCACAAATGAGAGATGTTTTTACTGAGAGAAGTGTTAAGCTTGTGAAGAAGGTACTACACACCAGACATCTTGAAATGATGCTGATGGCTAGAAGCAGCAGTTTTAGTCAAGGCCTAGAAACATTCCATACCAGTATAACAATATAAACTGCAGTCTGGTGAGAAGTTGCTGTTCTGTGTCTTTTTTTAGGAAGCTATTACCAAGATAATAGTCCCAACTGTTTTTTAACTGGAAAAAATAAAAAGGCAAACCTTTTATGTTGAACTGATGTAGGAGAACAGTGAATTCTTTTTTTTTTTTACTTTATTTTTTTGTGCATCAGCTTACGTTTTAAATGGTTGGTAGAACACAAGCTATTCAGCTTTTTCCATTGCACACCACATGCTTCTTTAATAGCTAATTGTAGTTTGACAGTAAACTTGCAGCATACTAAATTAAAGACCGCTGAATGGATCAGAACATTCCACTTCAGGTTTTGGGGGTTGGGTGATTTTTTTTTTTTTTAAAGTTAAATTTATTAATAAAACATTGGGTAGTTGAGAGGCCTCTTAAATGAGATGCAAACTTGTAAGCCTTTTCATGTATGAAAATGGTCTTTAGAATAGGTGCTCTACTGTATGCTGATATAGGGAGATGTGTTATAACAACCGTAAAACAAGTACTTAAGATGTGTTTAATTTGGGAATTTGCACTGACTCCTTTAATCTCGATACATGCATCTAATAAACAGTATACTGAAAAATTGGCTTGAGTCACCGTATGGCACATAGATCCACTAACTGGTTTTCTGGCCTGTTCAGGGGAGCTTTTAAGTATCTTCACTCTGTAACTTAGCTCTAGATCTGAGCTACATCCAGATCACGAGCGCTGCTAGGTACGTTTCTTTTGAAAAAGTCATCTTCTGAACAAAGACCGTTATAAGAAGTGATCATACTGAGGCCAAACGGTGGCAGTTCTGGGCTGGTTCTGTTGCAGAGCCCTTGCTGGGTGGCAGGGAGTGAGCTGCCTTTATTCTAGTTAGGCGCTGTAGTAGGGGAACTCCAGCCTGACACCTCTGGGCGGGAAGCGTGAGTGAGCGTAACAAAATGCTACTTCTGAGCCTACATGTAGACACATCAGTTGCACTCTTTGGTGGTTTTACTTGATTCTTCTGTGAATCTCTCTTCTGGGAGCATAACAGCCTAGTTAATGACTGCCTTGCACATACAGCAACTATGAGGAGATACAGATTCTTATTTTGGCAGGGGCTTCGTTATCTAATATTGCTGAGCTGTGATAACGTACAGTGGTATGTGTTTGAGAACAAACTTTTAGCTTCAGTGTCTTGTCTTCCTCTCGGCTGTAATACAAGGATTCTTAAGTAAATAATTTATAAGTCACTCGAGTTTCCAGATGTTTCTGCCTAATGTTACTGTGGTCTGGGAAACTTGGATTGCTCCTAGAAGTCCTACAACTTAAGTATTTAACTTGAAAATCGTGAGTTGTTGTCTCGTACCTAAGGTCAATTTTGTCCTACGTTTTACTTCTATGTTCTTCCTGTATACAGGCTGTCTTTTTAAGAAAGTTCACCAATATGATTTTTGGGTTTTGCTGTGGAGGGAGCTCCAGACTTGATTTAAACCCTATTTTATTTCCAAGATGCTGTCTTTTGTGTATAACAATCTCTAAAGCATAACATCGTTCAGAGTAGTTGAAAGAGTAATGTTGACTTCTTGTTAATAGCCAGTTAATTTATTCTGCTGTGGCATTTTAACTTTCAGAGAACCTTGTGACCTTAAAAGTGTGTCTTCTCAAAACATCCTGCTGACCCTATTTATTAGACAGGCAGATTCTTTGATTGGGGTACAGGCTACCTTCATAGGTGTCTTTGGACAATGGATCGAGCTTCCTTCTTTTCTTTCATACGCCATTTGAGAGGAAAGTTATTGAAAGGGCTTTAATTCTAGACAAATACTGAAAAGATGATAAAACGGATGAAAAAGCGGATAAAACTTCATACGATTAAAAGCAAATAGGGCAAAACGTTTGGAGTCCAGCAGAATAAGATACAAAACCAACTGGTCAGAAAAATCTTGGATCTTCCTGTTCTTTTTTTGAAGTTCTGGCATTACCTAAGTTAGGTAGTTGACTTTTCTTACCTCTTCTTTGCAAGAACTAGTCATCATAAATGCACATTTGAGATACAAGTGTTGGGGCTCAGTGGAGGAAAATTGTGCTGTATTCTTCAGTTTTCTCGTGTGTCACGTCTCCTGTGGGTACACAGGGACATGAGAACACTGCTCATTAACCAGCCCTATTAATGAGGCTGCTAGTCACATCTTGAAAAATAAAGATCATCCTTCTTGCTCACGCAAAACTGTTCTTGAATAAAGTGTGTGTGAAGTATTGAAACAGGTAGCTGAAGATACAAATTTATAGCTGGAGTTGAGGTTTGCAGCTGTGGAGGAGACTGTATATTTTAATATTTCAAATCTCTGCACCCGTTTTTACGGTATTCCAGCTGCCCTGAATATGGGTGGGACTAGAAAGGTTTTTAATTGCTTGAGCTGGCACCAACAAAGTTCTACAGATGTTGTGGGTAGGCGTTCTTCACCACTGATTGACCTGAAAATCAGTGCCTTGTGAAGAGCAAGCAGGAAGTGGTCCTGAACAATAAAACTTCCCGTTTGAACTTAGAAAGATGATTTCCTTATTTAAATCTGAGCCTAAATATAGTTATGATTATTGTTGGGAACTTTACTGGAAACTCAAACATTGCAAAATTGTGTAGTTTGCTTCTGATTCTGGTTTTCTTTAAATGACAAAATTTGTTAAAATTTCTTTGTCAGCATCTGAGTGTTTGACTGGTCTCATACGAATCTTGGCTGTCTTGCAGTGAGTGACGGAACTTAACAGAAGGAGCTTTGACATGAACTTTGGGAAAACTCCTTCGTGTAACATCAGATTAGCACACCTGATAGTCATGAAGAAGGCTAATTGCTTGAACTGCAATGTGTTTCTGTTTGGCTGCTTTTTTTTTTCCCCGGAGTGAAGGAGAAGGGGGAAGGTCCTTCAAACTTCCTGGTTTGCAAATACTGCTTGCTTTTACATTCCAATGTTTTCCATCCCGGTCAGTATATTTTCCAAGAGGAAAGGTTCCATGCTTTTGAGAACCACTGCACCTTGGCTGTTTAGGATTTGAGGTTGCATTCAAATTGTCTAACATCAAAAGGAAAGAAAACATCTACGCTGTAGTAGACTGTTAATGTCTCTTCCTCTGTGTGAAAGCAAGTCCCTGACCCTCATACGCTTCTAGGAAAACTTAAAAGTAGCATCTTGGATTTCTGTTTATTCCTACAAGGTTTCAGACACTGGACGTTGTTGAATTTTGGTGTGGTGTGGCAGAGTCTCGAGAAACTAATTTTCTAAACTGTTTAAGGGAATAGGTGCTATTCTATTAGCCACTTTCTTAGACTTTTTGAATATAATGCAATTAAAATTATTTGTGGCTCTGTAGATCTAGCCTTAATGGAGGGAAGGAAATCTGTTTTCCAAAATCCACATCCTAAAGCCAATTTGATGGCGCTTAAGAGAACTGTGTTAGGAAAACTTCCGTCTAACTTGACATTTTGTTCTGAATTAAATTTATCATTGTTAGCTCTTGCTGCAGTTACTAACCCGTTAATTTTAAAAGCTAGGTTCTCTTCCCTCCCCACTTCTTAATGTTCATAAAATATCAGATGAGTGTAACTAGTTCAGTTCCAACTGTGGTGGCCAATTTCTCCTTTCTATAAAATGTGCTCAAATACCCAATAGTGGACACCTGAAATTTTGGTTTCAAGATAAATTTTAGTAATAATGCATTAGACTTTTAGTAAATGAAAATGTATTTCCTTTTTTGAAACTATTCAGTTTTTGAATAAATTTTAGTAATGCATCTACCATATAAAATAAGTCTTCAGAATTACGTTTTAGTTAATTTTCAGATTTAAATTTTCTGATGGCCTTAAACATACCTGTATATATGTCTTTGCAGTTCTTTAACTCAACATTTAAAACAAATTGGTCCATGGCTTATGTAAACACTTGAAAAATAAATCTATTTAAATGTTTTATGTCCTTCCCTTTTAAGCAAGTATTTCATACCTAAAGGAATTGTCTTGCTACACTTCTTTTGCATTGGTGGTTTTGTCTCAGTAACTGGGTTTACCTGGGTTCACCTCCTCAAAAAGTAGTGTTCTGCAGCCTTTATTATTATTAATTCAGTAGTGTTACCATATTTTTGCTATATTTTAAAACATAAATATTTCATTCCAAAATACATCCAGTGGTATTAAACACATTTTTCCTACGATGTTACCTGGCTTATGTTCAAGTTCAAAACTGCTTTTTTTTTTTTTTGGCAGTATTAAAAGCTAAGAATAAATATATCTATGCAAATAGCTTGGCTCAGCTTTGGTATTGGAAGGTTAATGTTACAGATTTTAGGTTATTAGGAATAGTTTTGCTGTCAGTTTGAGAATAAATTTCATGGTTTTGAATTACTACAATTTAAACCAAGTCAGATTGATTAATTGTTTTCCTGTTGCAGCTCCACAGTTGTGCAGTTTGGGATTTTGTATAGAAGACTTTGACAGCTGTGGTTTTATAAACAGCAGAGCTTAAATGTTAGAAGCTACCTAGTTTTATTGAGAAGCAAGGTTCCTAAAGTTTCGTGGGATTTCATAATTTAGTATCGGAAAATAACGTATCCTAAAGATTTGGGGTTTTTTTTTGTGTATGTGCTCTACTTGCTTTCTTATTTCCCTGGGAATAGTGTGTATCCAAATGCCCATTTTTTTTCTCCTCTCAACAGTGCCCCAGGACACCCAGTGACACCCAGTGTATCGCTGACGTAGAACGGCACTAAGTGGAAATGGAGTATCTTGGTAGAATCACTAGAGGCATGGTGTTTACTCCCAACAGTGCTGGGCTTTGCAAGCAAGATTTATTTAGAACAAAGTCTTTTAAAAAATAAAATCAGCGTTGCCACTGAGGTTTGGTTTATCCCCTTTTTACAGTCGGTTACACAAAAGTCACCAAACAACCCAGAATCTATGTGGAAGTTCCTGGCCTCTGTCACGGGGCCGTGTGTCTGCGGCCTTCTCTCCAGGTGCTAAATAGTTTTGGTGTATGCGATACGTAATTGAGGATACATCGGTAATTTAAAAAGTCGCTTTCACAACTCCTGTATTTTTCCCCAGAGGGAGAATCCTCGTTATTTAAGCAATTAACGTCCTACTCGGTTGGTCCCTCGGGCCTGTAACATGGCTCCCCTCCGCCTTCTCCTCAGGCGGGGCGCAGGTACCTGCTCTCCGTGCCTCCTGCCGCCGAGGGCGTTGTTGCCCACCGGCTGCGGCCGCCTCCCTTTTACAGGCGACCTCACCGGCTGCTCGGCCAGCTCCCTCACGGAGCCGGCGGCCGCCATCACCGGGAGGGAAGGGTTTCACACTGCTAGAACCGTAAATGAATGAATGCACCCTCCAGGCTCTGATCAGTGCGTGTTTCCTCAACTCCACTGCGACTTTCCCACGTGGGGAAAATGAGCTTAAATTCTTCTGCTTTAAAATAAAATTATATATTTATGTGCGGCGCAGGCGAACGGCGGGGGCAGCCTCGGGGGCCTGCCGCGGTGCGCGGCGCGCGCGCCCTGGCCCGCGCCGCTCCCACGTGGTGTGTCGCGAGCCGCCGGGCCCGGTCGCTGCTGCCTGAGGGGGCGGCTCTCCTCAGGGCGGGCGGCTCTCCTCAGGGCGGCTCCCTCAGGCGGGCGGCTCTCCTCAGGGCGGTACTCGGCACTCGAGGAAGGTCCGAGCACCCCGCGACCATGCAGCGCCGGAAAGTGGACAACCGCATTCGGGTGCTGATCGAGAACGGGGTGGCTGAGCGGCAACGGGCCCTCTTCGTGGTGGTCGGCGACCGCGGCAAGGACCAGGTAAGCCTCTGCCGGCGGGCGGAGGGACTCGCCCTGCCTGCGGGGTGTGTGTGTGTGTGCTGATTTTGAACCGAGCCTTTGAAAAACGGCTGATCTGTGATCCCCCGGTACCGGCTTTTTCCTCTGTAAAACAAGTATGAACCCCCCCGCAGAATAAAGCAGAGCAATGGCGTACCTCAGCGTGCGTGAGGTAACTCACCGCGGTGCGGAAACGCGAAGGGGGGTTCGAAGTGGCTTAGGAGCCTTGTCTTTAAACATCTGCTGTTTGAGAGCCTCATGAACATCACGTAAAATCGAGTACAGGCAGATCGGAATATTTTTTTTTTAAAACCGGAGCAAAAGATACTCAGTTTTCTGGCTGGCTAGTGGGAGCTTCTTTCCTACCTCAGTTCTGTCCTAAGATATTACGGTTTTGTACCTGAGCCCTGTTTTACGTACCGAGTCATCCTGCAGATGTCACCACACCAGAACTTGGACTCGACCTACCTGGTAATGTTGTATGGAAGAAATTAACCACTAAACTCGTTTCTCTTCAGAGGCTCTAGACTTGTGTTTTGTGAGTGGAAGGGGGAAGAACAGCATGGCAAAACCCTCACGGTCTAGGATAAGTCAATTCAGTTAGCTCCAGGTCCCAGGGAAAGTAAAATAAACTAGTTATAAAAACACTTGGGAAATAATGAGGTGGTCTGGTGGCAGTAGAAGAAAGTTGCCGTTAATTTACAGCTAAGTGGATGGGTGAGTTCTGGCGGGGTGTATCCTGAGTCTGGTTGCGTTCAGTATTTTCACTGATGAGTTGGATTCCAAAGCAGCAAGTGTGCTTACTGAACCTGCGGCTTACTAGCAGTGAGTTGGGTTGTCAAACCCACTAGAGGATTAAAATTCAAAATGAAATCCTCTTAAATTGTAGAAGAAGTCTCAAATATATTGTGCGAAATCTGTACTAAGAGACGAATACTGGGAACTGTATTTAGCCTGGAATAATCGCCTTCTGTTTGTGCAGTTGTTAGCTGTTCTTCCAAAGAAGAGTGGTAAGGAAATGGGAGCTATAATTCAGTGTCTCGCAGCTCTGGAGAAGGCAGAGATGCGCAGGTCTGTGTAAAAAGGAATGTAACCTACACAACATGTCAACAGATCCTTCTGTTTTGCACAGGGTTGCTCAGTAGAAAACACAGCTGTAAAGTATAGAAAAATATTTTGCTCTGTGATGTTAGCTTCTGAGTACAGTTGTTCATGAGCGTTTCTGTGTTTCGGCAGGTGGTTATACTTCATCACATGTTATCTAAAGCAACTGTAAAGGCCCGACCCTCTGTCCTGTGGTGTTACAAAAAGGAGCTGGGCTTTAGCAGGTAAGATACCTCGTGTCTCATGCTGCAGTCACTGCTCTGTGTGAAACAAAAGCTCCGTGACTCGTCTGCTGAGCGTAGGTTGCACGATTTGGTTGTAAGGAGAAACAAGATTAGTTCTTGGAGGAGCTACAGGAAGTTTGATCTTCCAGAACTAAAATTTGGCTTTCCTAATACATTTGACACCAGCATTAGATACTTCTGGTTTTTTTCTATAGCTCTAACGCTAACTCTGCTGTCCTGGACCAATCTCTCCCTTACCTTTTTAACCTCAAAAGGCCAAAACTTTAATTCCTCAGCTTTTTAGCCTCAGTAATGTTTAGGACTGAATGCAGATTAAGCACTAGAATTCCATCATTTTGAAAAAGAGTTTAAAATTTTCATTCTTAGATTTGTGTGCATACTTACAGTCTGCACACAAAGTCAGGAAGGAAGCGTTACCTGAAACTGCATGATTCCAACCAAGCGGTTTCTTGCAAAAACGGTTCTCTGTGATATCCACCACTTTGGGCTGAAGGCACATGGGAATGTATTGCGAAAGCAGCAATTTTGATCCAAGGCTTTTTTCCCTGGAGGCTGAGCTCTGCCTTCTAGTTAGACTTGAACATAGGCCTGAATGTGCTTTTCTCAAAACTTTTTCCAAGAAAACTTTTGTATAATTTTGTTCTCCAGCCACCGGAAGAAGAGGATGAGACAACTACAGAAGAAGATTAAAAGTGGAACTTTAAACATAAAGGATGATGATCCTTTTGAGTTATTTATAGCAGCCACAAACATTCGCTACTGCTATTACAATGAAACTCATAAGATTCTTGGTAACACTTTTGGCATGTGTGTACTTCAGGTAAGGAGTTAAAACTTTTGACTAAAAAGGACATTGTGCTGGTATCGATTGCTTTCAGTTTAAATGTTGCAGGAACAGTATTTGTTGTTTCTGTTATTTCAATGATGGTGGCTTTATCTATCTTTTACAAGTTTTGTGAGAGTGAGATAGCCTTGTTGGTAGAATTTTAAGGGGACGTTGGTTAATGCAAGTGTTAAGCGTGAACTAAACTTTGAGAAATAATGTTTTTAGGCTTTCTGTTCCTTTTAATAGGTGCTAGTTGCACTGCTGAACTCAAGGCAACTTTCAAGTTTTATTTATTTCCTAGGATTTTGAAGCCTTGACTCCAAACCTGCTAGCTAGAACTGTTGAAACAGTAGAAGGTGGTGGAATTGTGGTGATTCTCCTGAGAACTATGAACTCACTGAAGCAGCTCTATACAATGACCATGGTATGTTCAACGTAATGTGTCTGGTTTATATAAGCAGATACTTTGTTGTGATGCTCAGTTTTGCTTCTGTTATGGGCCATTGTCTTCTATATATGACATATTTGCATTGAGTATAATTACCCCTAGAGCAGGAACTGTTTCCATTAGTAATAATGCTAGCAGGCGAATTAAAGTGACAGACAATTTTTTTCTTAGCATCCCTGAGGTGTTTGAAATGTTCTGTACCTGACAGAATTGACCCTTAAGTCGGGCAAGAATAAGTAAGACCGTTGCGAAAACTGTTGGTGGGAAAAGTACATTTTTAACAAGTATTTGGAAAATGTGGATGTTTCACAGCAAACGGAAAATCAGATTCTTGTCTGGGATGCAGTGTTGATGGAAAGGGAGACTGTAATCCGCAAGAGTGGAAAAGAAGTTGGATTGTCCCATGAGTAACAATCTTGTAAATGTCACTGTTACTGCTGTTCATTCTCTGGATTGACTTTTTCTTTTTATTTCAGGATGTACACTCTCGGTATAGAACAGAGGCACACCAGGATGTGGTAGGACGGTTTAATGAGAGGTGAGTTATTAAGAGTGTAAAGAATCTAGGCTGTATGCCCAAGAAGAGCATCTGGAACAACATCATGTTTCCATATTAGGAAAGCATCCTATAGGTTTGCATTGGAATAGGGCTTCTTGGCTGCTTCAGTGAAGTTTTCATCTGCTGTTGGGGAACTGAATACAGTTTGTTGTTGGACGAATTGTATACAAAATTTTGGCATATGTTACAAGGGATATGCAAGTAGGGCCAAACTTGTAAACTGTTCTGAGTCCTGTTCTTGAAACCCTCTGTGGAAATGTATGCTCCAGATGCACAGAAGTTCAGGTACTTATTGCACTACTGTAAAACATAAAACTGGTTAGTGTGGAGTATTCTCTGTGGTTTTAGAAGTGTCTTGTAAAGGTGTTTTCTCTGCTTTTGTTGTATAGAATAAGCAGCTCTTACTGAGTGAGTGAGCAAGCCCTAGATCTAGCCATAGGAAAATTGCAGAATTTGTTCTTTAGTATGCAGGTGGTTATGTGATGTCAGAAATTAGAAGGATTAATAAGCCAGCACTGACTGCAGTCTTTGGGGATCAGCGCTTGTCATAATTGCTGTGGATTCACGTCTTAGACTTCTATGGGGCTACCTCCCGCTTAAATGCTCTCCTGATAGATTGTCTTTAGTTAGTGGTGTTCTTTGGAGACATCCTGGTAAGTGGATACCTGCAATGATGATTTTGTGTAGACGATCCTGATTTTATGGTAAAAGTCATATGAAGTTGTGCGAACTTCTTGTAGCTCAGCTGTAAGTAGCTGTAGCTGTAAATACCGTGTCTGGCTTTTTAGAAACGAGTTTTAACTACCAAAATGCAATTGTGTTGCTAGTGTTTTTACTGAGTTGTCTTTGCTTGACTGCTCAGGTTCATTCTGTCTCTGGCCTCATGCAAGAATTGCATCGTGATTGATGATCAGCTGAATATCTTGCCCATCTCCAGTCACGTTGCAAACATCACACCTCTTCCACCACAGTCGCAGGTCAGTAAGCAACGGCAGCCCCTTTTCCTTGGGAGAAATTGGTCTGAGTTTACCACAGTGTGTTTAAGATTTTAAAAAGAGGAAGCTTTCCTTTCACCCTGATTTATATCAAATAATTTTCTTGCAGACAGGAAATAGAAAGTTCTGCAAAAATTACACCTGGTATGGGTGAAGCATGGGAAGCTGTCTTTTCTTTCCTCCTTGGGTTTTTTTCTGTCACAGCTTTTTTTTTTTTTGTGCTTGCCTGTCTTTATTGATTTTGCTGTATTGCTGTTTAGCCTAGCGAGGTGAAGCTTAATTGCTGTGGTTGCTGTTTCAGAGGAACATAGGGAGATTTCAAGCTGATGGACAATTGGGATGAAACACATAAAAAAATCTTTCGAGGGTTGGAAGGTGGGAAACTGCTTTGGAAATAAACCTGTTACAAGCTCAGGAGACACCTGATAGCTAGAAGCTGTGGTAGTTGTTTCAATTTCTGAGTTATGCAAGCCACATCTTGGGAAACATTCACTGAATACAAGCCAGACTTGCCCCTCACACTGTTAGAAATGTATCCTTTTACCACTTTCTGTTGTAGACTAAAGTAAAATGGAACCAGTTTTAAATAGAAATCTTTAAGCTTTTGAACTGTTTTGTTTGGCCTAAGAAATGCCAACATAGCTTCTGTCAGAGATGGTAAAAACATTTTAAGAGAGCACTGATTTTAAAAAAACAAACCAAACCGAACCTCCTTAGTGTTGTAACAATATTGACAGCAGCACAAATGCTTATCTGTTGGATGGATAGACTGATGCCTTTGGAATTTTAAGTGACAATTAGGAAAATCAGAATTCATTCCTATTTAAAATTGATTGGTTTTGTGTCCGAGTTTGGCTTTGAAAAAATCTTGATATTGGTTTGAAAACTGATCTATTGCTGCTGCAGTAGTTTTTCCCCCTTCGTGGCAATAGGTACACTTCATATGACAGGTATAACAAATACAAAATTCTGGAATAGCTTGAAGACTGAAAAATTAATTAAATTCTTCAAAAAATTTGTCAATGGTCTCTTCTTCCTAGCAATGCTATTGTCCAGTTACTATGTACTGAAAAATCCTTTCCTTTTTTCTCCCAAGCTTAGGGAAGCCAGGATGCCCGCCTCTTGTGTAACCATTCTCCTGAAGATGCATTAAAATTGAAGTGTTAAATATCTGTCTGTCCATTTGAATTTTTCTGTTTCTAGAGAGTATATTCAACGTATAGTAGCATTTGCTTTCAGATATCTTTCTCTGCCTGATAAAAGATACCAGAAGACATCACAAAGGTATAATTGTGCCAAACTGTCCTTTAGTAATCCTGTTATGGTAAATCCTGTGCTTACAGGAAGATAGCCTCCGGCCGCAGGACTTGGAGCTGAAAGAACTGAAGGAGAGCTTGCAGGATACTCAGCCTGTAGGAGTTTTAGTGGATGGCTGTAAAACCCTGGATCAGGTTGGTGTGGTGTTTAAATTTGAGATACTCTGTGCTTGACACGTCACCTTAGGTACTGATGTTTGTGTCTCATCTTGCGTGTAATCAAACCTGTGAACGTTGATGGGTGTGGTCTTAGAGAATTTCCTTGAGAAATGGATTGGACATGGTAGCTCAATGACAGTATCGCCCATTTTCTTCATGAAGTTGAAAATAAGTGGAAGGACTAGAATGGAGACATGAAGCTGATCTGGAGAAGTCCGCATTTAAAAAGATGATCAGTGTAAGGGTTTGAAATAAGCAGGAAACTTAACCTGAAGTTTCTGTCCAGTTTAGTTCTGAATAGAAGTTGAAGATCTGTATCATATTGTAATACGCCCCTATTCCTGCCTCCCTTACACTTTTTTTACTCCAGTTTGAGAATCACTGACTAGTGCAAATGAAGGCCCTACTGCAATTGTCTTTTCTGTTTCAGAGTGTCCACTGGGAAGTTGCAGTTCAGCCTGGTGGCTCCCAGAGCTCTGCACTGCTTAAACCCTTTTATAGTAGGGCTTCTCACTGCCCAGATATGTTCGTCTTCCTCCTCTGAGAGCAGTGTGCCTTCTCCCGTCTTGCTGAATATGCTCTGTGGTCAGTGGCACGGCAGTAGTAATTGAGAAATGCTGTACTGATTGTTGACCTGTGTCTTGACCTGAATAATCTTAAGAACTCAGTGGATTGAGTTTACTGCTTCTTGCACGTTGTTTGTCTGGGTTTTAATGTCCAGCTCTCCCAGAGGTTTAATGTTCAGCTCTCCCAATCTTGTCTTTCTTTTCCTTCTTCCTGTTCTGTGAAAGAAGACATACTAGAGGTAAGTCTAAGTCTAATTGCTGAAAGCAATTTAAGCACCACTGATTTTTGTCTTCTACTTTTTTCTGATCATCAGGCAAAAGCAGTTCTGAAATTCATTGAAGCCATTTCTGAGAAGACTCTTCGGAGCACTGTGGCACTAACAGCAGCCAGGGGACGTGGTAAATCTGCTGCTTTGGGACTGGCGATTGCTGGAGCAGTAGCTTTTGGGTGAGTGATGCCCCCATCTCCCAGGCTTTATTTGCATCCATGAGTTTTTTAAAAAAAAAAAAAAAAAAAAAAAGATGACAGGATCTGAATATATTTGTAATTTCCAGTCCTATATCCCTCCTTTTTATTCTTCTTATATCTTTTGATTGCTGCATACACTGATATTCAAGTTTTTCTGTTTTCTACTAATAAGAAGACCTCGAATTTGTAATAAGAAAACCTCAAATTTAAAAATCAAAATAATCACACGTAAAGTGAGATAAGTGTCTAAAGGACCTTTAATCTGCTGTGTTTTGATTATTAGCTAAAATCAACCCCTCATATAGAGAAAACTTTCTACTTAGTATGTATATGTAAAATTTGTTAGAAAAAGAGTTAAACTCATGTTTTATTTTTCTGTGCAGTTACTCCAATATCTTTGTCACATCTCCAAGCCCTGATAACCTTCACACTCTCTTTGAGTTCATATTTAAAGGCTTTGATGCACTGCAGTACCAGGTAAGGAAAGCAGGGTATTTTACCATACTTACACAGTGTTTCTGTTTAAGAGGGGTTTTATTTTTGTCTACATACATTAGCTACCAGCTTTTGCCCCTACCAGCCCTTTTAATAATGCAAAAGTGAATCATATTACAGTAATGTTTCCTTCTCTATTTTTAAGTTGGGAAAATCAGTTTCTTTGCAAAATAGTTTTTAACATAAGTAAATAATTTCTCAGTTCTCAGGCCTCTGAAGCTTTTGTTACAAGAGTTTTTAACTAGAATCTGAAACAACTGTACTCTTAGCGAACTTATTTTGATGATAATGATAAACGATATTTTTCTTAGATCTTGGCTTGTTCATACTGTTTAACAGTGTTTTCTTTCAGGAACATCTGGATTATGAGATTGTACAGTCTTTAAATCCTGAGTTTAACAAGGCTGTTGTCAGAGTGAATGTGTTCAAGGAGCACAGACAGACCATTCAGGTAACTGGCCTCTTTTGCACTCTTGCTTTTCTACTTCTTGTTCATCACTGTGTTGGGTTTACTGATGCTGTACTTGTTTTGATTTTAAGCATGTTCATTTAATGTGATGTGTAACTCTCCTGATTGATTTTGCTTTAAGGCAGGCCTTTTTTTCTGGTGAGTGACTTTCACAAAATATCTTCTTTCTGAGAGTAACCTTGTGGATTACAAAGCTCCCTTGGTAATTGCTCGTGGGTTTCTTCTTGAAACAAAAGCAAAGGGAAGTGAAAGAAGCACTGAAGGAAGAGCATATGTTTCTAGTGATTAGATTTCCTTTGTTTTCATGATCTCTGCAGATAAATTTGTGTGGAGATGTGCAAAACAAGCTGTGTGACCCAGTCCTTGTTAGGGTAACGTGAACCCTCTCCAAACTGTTTGTTTTAATGTCTCAGTCTCTGGCCTGATAGTTGTGGAGAACAGGGACAATGAACAGCTTTTCAGGGCTCCAACTTTGCCAACTCTGACATTTCCCTAATTCCCAGACAAGCTGATGTTGACGATGACGGTGTCCTCTCATTCCTTGCAGTACATACACCCTGCCGATTCTGTGAAACTGGGTCAAGCTGAACTTGTTGTGATTGATGAAGCTGCTGCCATTCCTCTACCCCTGGTGAAAAACCTGCTAGGCCCTTATCTGGTTTTCATGGCTTCTACAATCAACGGGTAAGGCTTGAGCAGCAACTGTCTACCTGGAAAAGCAGTTGTGCAAGTGCCAGTGGACTATTTCTTATCTACAGTACTTTTTTTATTACACATGGTTACATCACGTCATGCTAATTCTTGATCTGTCATGGAACTGTTCCTTAAAATAACCAAGAGTCAGTACTTGACCTTGCTGCTTTCCTTTGGATCCACTGCCTGTTCATTAAGTGTTTGACTTGCACCTCTTCTGTTGTGCTACGAGGAGCAAATACATAAACAGGATTCTGCAGTCTGTTAGGAGAAAGAGAAGAATGACATCTTCCTTTCAATATGGTGAGACTAAGAAAGTGACAGGGTAGGCTGCCGTGTCCTATGTGCGCAAGAACATCAAAAGGCAGCAATTCTCACAGGTGTTTGGGGCTCTCACAGGCCTCAGAATGGCACATAGCTCTGGATGGCAGCCTGGTTCTGTGCTGGAGCTTCCCCATGGCTCAGGACTGCTGTTTGGTTATTTGCTTCAGACTTTTGTCTTCTGCTTTTCAGGTATGAGGGTACTGGTCGATCACTATCTCTGAAGCTCATTCAGCAGCTCCGTCAACAGAGTGCACAAACCCAAGTCACCATGACAGCAGAGAACAAATCTACAGCTACAGCTAAACTCGCCTCAGGTACTGCATTGTATTCTGGACTGTGGTGTATAACCGTGATCTCCTGTGCTGCTGACTGGCAAAGCCCTGTGGGTATCCCATGTGTCCGTGTACTTTGTAGCTATAGGAAGGTAGTGATATGGGAAAATGAAGGAACTCTCCTCTGTGTTTTCCTCATGATTTTCAGATGTAAAGACTCTTAATGGATGAAAGTTATGCGAGTAATGATTTTCTAATGTCCTGGGAGCCCTTCAAAGCACACTGATCCTATTGCGTTCTGTGTTAGCTGTAACTTCCAACACTACATGTTCTTCTCTGAAATCTGTTTGCAGCTCGTACATTGCATGAAGTCTCCCTCCATGAGTCAATCCGATACGCTCCTGGTGATCCAGTTGAAAAGTGGCTAAATGACCTGCTGTGTTTGGACTGTCTCAGCATCACCAGAATCATCTCCGGCTGCCCGCTGCCCGAGACTTGTGACCTGTATCCTTATTCAAATGTTGTGCTCTGATCAAAATTGCTTTCAGATGAAGGAGGCTTTTTCAAGCCGATTAATAGTGGTTTCTGCAGCTAATGTGATAACCCCAGCACATGAGCTTTTGGCAAAAGACTGCACTTCTGGAGTTGAGCTCTTACTGCTGCCTTGTAAAACTGGTGGTGCGTGTTACTAGGACATTACCAAACTCCAGTTTTATTGCAGAGACAATCCTAAGGAAGGGTTGAATGAAGGGAAGTCTCTGTTGAAGTTGTAAAAGGTTTAGCTTTACAGATTAAGGGTGTGAAAGCTATGAACGCTGCCCAAAGTCATTCATTCTTGTAGACAGAGCTGTATAGTCTAAGGGCACAAGCCAGCATGTAGCCCAAGGCTGTATTGAAAAAATTACTCCTAAACCAACAAGGAGCTCTTTCCTTGTTTCCAAGGAGGTTGTTTCCTTAACCCCTCTGTTAAGATACTATGTAAATAGAGACACACTTTTTTGTTACCACAGAGCATCGGAAGTTTTTCTGCAGAGACTGATGGCCCTCTATGTGGCTTCACACTACAAGGTAAAGCTTGTGCTACTTCTACCAACGTTTCAGCTAGGAGTTTTGTGGAGGGAGCAGTACTTGTTAGGACAGTCTAATTGAATTGGCCTAATTGAGGTTTCTGAACAGCTGCAGTTGCTTCTTGTATACAGATCCGTATTCTCCTTTCTCTGAGATCTCTGCCTTGGTCTTGGCTGAATACAGTGGATTTACAGACATCTGGAATATTTTTGTCTTGAGAAATTCTGGAAACTAAATTCTAGATGAGCCTACAAGCTTGTCAGCATAGCATCAGTGACAAACCTCTTTTGCAATTCTCTTTATCATATTCTCGTAACCTCAACCAAAAGAGTAGTACCATTGTACTACTGAAAAAAGTAATAATTCATTGCAAGGTTTCAAGACCTAGTAAATTTGGGTGGTAAAGTCCGTAAATATTGAAGCATTGAGTACTAAAAATCTACACATAAAAAAAAAAATATTTAAGGTTTGGTAGCTTAAGAGATAAGCAGCTATATAAAAATAGAAAGTTCAGTTCCATCCATATTAGAGCAGGAGGTTTCATTTGAGAAAAACAGATGCTGTCTGATAGCATAACAGCCACGAACTGGCCTGTGAGCTTCGTCATCCATCAGTATTGTACTAGTTCCAAGTTTCTTAATTGCCCTAAATTCAGAAAATGGAGGATTGTTTAGAAATCAGCTACTAACATTACACTGGACTTTGAAGCTCTTCTCTTGCAATAATTCTTCAACTTTCTGATGTGTCTTTACCCTCCAGAACTCACCCAATGACCTTCAGATGCTCTCTGATGCACCTGCCCATCATCTTTTTTGCCTTTTGCCACCTGTTCCACCTACCCAGAATTCATTACCAGAAGTACTTGCTGTTGTTCAGGTAAGAGAGCAGCGTGTGTCTGTGAACTGTTCAATACTGAAGCAGTACACTGCTGTGAGACAGTATACTATCGGCGTACTATGAGAGCAGTGTACTATCTAGCAGTAGATGGTAGCTTAGGGCTGTGTTTTTGTGTGTGTTACAATGGTGTATTAAGGGCTTTTTTTCCCCTCCACTTTCTTTGGTTAGCACTAATTGCTGTGTAAGTACATGGTGATGCTGATCCTTTCACATAGACCTCCCAGTCTCCACAGTGTGTTTGTGCTGAGAAGCCTTCTGAGGAGCTGAACTACTGCTTCAAGAGATCACTTTGTTCTCACATTTCAACTTCCTGCAAGGAGAGTTGCTTCACTGGTTCACTCTGCTTATCCCATGTTTCTAGCATTCCTTTTATTTGCAGTAGAACTCCAAAAATACAAACTCCTCGGATGTACGTGCTTAGAGATGTAGAAATATTTCAGCCCTTGACTGTTGGGTATCTGACGATATGCTTCCTTCCTTCCTTAAGAACACAGATTCTTAATTATCTCTGTTCAACAAGGCTAGTTAAGTATACTGTTTCTTAAAAGAAAAAAGCTAATTTACCTGAAAAATACGTGGTATTTGAAGAGAAATATTGGTGGGACAAGCTTTTATGTTTGCAGTTGATAGACTACAGAAAATGCATAGGGCACTTTCTGTGCTTTAATCTCTCAGGCTTCCCTTGCACCATAGTGTAACGCCTGCTGCGTCAGCTGTACCTGGCTGGCCCACTGGTGTGCTTCTTGCGACAGGGCTTTTAGGGGCAGAGTCTGTTGGCACGTACATGTTTGTTCATCGTGTTGCAGAGCAGGGATCACATGAAATGTCAATACTGCATAATGGACTCTGCAACTGAGTGTAAATTTTGATTCTGCTGTAGTGGAGTGACTGTAGGAGAAAACACTCTTTTCTCCATTAATGGTCTTTTACCTTTTCTGGCAGGTGTGCATGGAGGGAGAGATCTCTCGCCAGTCTATCATGAACAGCCTTTCTAGGGGGAAGAAAGCTTCTGGTGATCTTATTCCCTGGACCGTTTCAGAGCAGGTGAATAATTTGGCTGTGTACTCACACCCAAGGTATATTTCAGCACTAGTTCTTATTTTCAGAGTACCCATCTGTGTTCTTTAAATTGACTTCTGTCTCTTATGCAGTTCCAAGATCCGGACTTTGGGGGCCTCTCTGGTGGGCGTGTTGTTCGTATTGCAGTTCATCCGGATTATCAGGGGGTAAAGTATTTTGGAACCCAGTTATTGTGAATAGTCAGCAGTGGTACCATGAGAATGGCTGTACGGGCAGATTTCAAGGACAGGGCAAACGTTTCAGTTGCTCCAGTTTTCAGCATTTTAAGCTTGGGGACTGAGCCGGCAGTAGGAACAGAGCGAAGTCAGATGCACAGAAATGGTCAGATGCCACAGCAGGCTGGGGGACATTGCTTTCCACTGGGTGGGTGGCAAACCAGTGCTCCTATCGTTACTAGACAGTGTTGTAGCATACCAGTATCCCAAGCAGCAGTATACAATCAAGATCCAGTGATATTTATTGTGAGATTGCCAAATGTTCATGCTGCTGCTTGGCATTTTCTGAGTGCCGGAGTTAAGCACCAAGAATTATTACGGAGTCCTGAACTACCAGCTGGGCTCTCATTGTGATTTCGGACATCCAGGTTCTGTGGTGTCCTTCATGGAGCTGCTGTGTAGCAAAGAACATGCGTTTTTGCAGTGACTGAGTGATCTCTGCACTGATGATTGTTAACGGGTTTGTTACGGGAGAATGTTGTTGCCCTGTCTTAAAAACTAGATACGTCTTTTTGCTTATAGTGTATTGTACCTGCTTCACAGATGGGCTATGGCAGCAGAGCTCTGACTTTACTGCAGATGTACTATGAAGGCAAATTTCCATGTTTGGAAGAAAAAACAATTCAAAAGCCAAAAGAAATTGCAACTGTAAGCAGTGAGGTATGGAGCTCAGTGCATTTCTTGTGTTTTCTGTTGTGCTAAGCTGTTTGTTTTTCACTGTAAGTCTCAGTAATGATTTCTCTGTGTAAGGAGGAAATACTCATATTTATTTTTTATACAGAATAAGAGATTTAATTTGCATATTTCTGTGAGGATTGCTACTAACCCATTTCCACTTTCTCTTTCAGACTGTTAGTTTATTAGAAGAGGTTGTGACACCTCGGAAAGACTTGCCTCCTTTACTTCTCAAACTGAGCGAGAGACAAGCTGAAAACCTAGACTATCTAGGGGTATCTTATGGCCTAACACCAAGATTACTCAAGTAAGACATTATTCTGTTTTCTAGTTACATCCAGTGCAAAAATATAACTATATAAATTATATATATATTAAAATAAAATGTATTATAATATATATAAATAGTATAGTGTATATAGATAACAGATGTAGTTATTTTAGCCCTTGGACATTCTCTTTATCTCTGCGTGCTTCACTTGGTGTCTAAAACTGGGACAGGTCCAAGCCCACTTCTCCTGTAAGACCTTTTCTTGATGTAGGGCTGATCCTAAGTGCATCCTTCAGGGTAGTTTTTCCTCAGACTCCTGAGGGAAAACCTGTTCCTTTCTTGGTTGTCTCTGTGACCCTTCTAAACAGTTAACCAGCTTTAGTTGCTCAGTTTTTCCAGGCTAGAGAAGTAAGAACAGCCTGTAACAAATAGGGAGAAGTTAAAATTCTACTTCCTGTGACCTGTGGAAGCTTGAGCCACTGCTGACTTGAAAGCCAGTTGTTAGTTTCCTGACTAATATAAATGCTTTTCACCAGCAACTGCAGCTGCTTCTTGCTTTTCTTACCACGGAGGAACTGAGTTACTCCAGCAGTAAAACATTTGTTAATTTTTGTTAAGTTTTATCTCCACTTTACAATGTAGTTTTATATAAAAGCATACCGATTTAGAATAGAATAGAATATTTCAGTTGGAAGGGGCATACAGTGATCACCTAGTCCAACTTCCTGACCAATTTGGGGACCAATTCAATTATTTTATAATAAATGTTAACTTTTAAAATATTACTGAATTCTATAAAACATCTACGTTTCTGAGACTTTCAGCCCTTTCTGGGAAGTGGTGAATACATAGTTTGGGAGCCAGTTTGAAAATAATGCAGAATTCTTCCCGTTACTAGCCTAAAAGCGAAACAGTCATTTATCACCTAAAACTTTAATTCCTTGCTGGCCTGCCCCCGCTTACAGAGGACCTAGGGTGCTGTACAAGCACGAGTTGAGACTGAGTTCAAGAGAAGAAGTAAGAGCGGTGGAGGCCAATTTGTGGCTGACCCAGTCAGACCAATGTTAGACAGTTATGTGCGAGTTACCATTTCAGACACAGAGACTGGAGCCTGTTTAGTTCCACGGCAAGCACGCTGCAAAGTTCATGCCAAAATGTGATGGTGCGTTGTTTAGCTGTGCAGGAGAGCATCAGAACTGAATGGTTACTGTGAAAGAGTCTTAATATTTGCAAATTACAAAGCAAATGGTTCAGATGTCTTACTTTATTTGAACGATCCCTTTCAGGGCAGAGGGGGAGAATAAAGTGTTTCACTACTACTTTTTTTAGCTATTTGATTGTTAGCTGTGGTGGGATAGATAAAAAAAGGATGAATAGGGGGGCAGGGAGAGGCTGGGGTGCACATGTAGGGCTTCCTGCTGAACTTTGCGACATCCTGCACAGCTGATGAGTAGTCCTCCCACGGCCTGTGGAGGTGGGTTGCCAGTGACAGTTGCCCTGGGGCCTGGCTTTTTTCTGTTGTCTGGGATGCCATATGTTTGGTCTCAGCAGGTCTTTTTATACTAGTCCTCCTTTTACTGGGCAAAATGAATTGTGGGATCAGTTCACAAATAAGATGTAAGAAGGAACATGAGAATGGAAAGGGATGTCAGCAGGATTTGGCTGATCAGTCTGGGATTCTGTCTGGTCCACAAGTGATTATTTGGAACCTGGGAGTTTCCCAGGAAAAATCACTGTTCATTGAAGAAGCGCAGGGTCTCTGAAGTAAACTGTAAATCCTCAGCCCCTCCCCAGGGTATCCCTTAGGAGTCTCTGATGTTACTGGTCAAAACCTGTTTGCCTGTTTTTTAAGGAGGTCTTGGAAGCATGTCAAATACACTAACTCTTGTGTTACGTCTCTCAGTCTTTCAAAGTTTGTTCATTTTTGATATCACAATCATAATTTTTCACTCCTCTAAGTTAGAACCTCTGTCAGTTTAATTGCTGTTACTACTTTCTGTCAGTGTTCATTTTCATTAGTTGGTGGAGTGTCTTACAGACTTTGCATAATTTTCAACAGTTGTTCTTGTACAGTAGATAGATTGCCTTTAACCACAAGTGTTACTGTAGAATCAACAACTCTGTAATTCTCAGTGTGTTTTCTCTTTTCCCTTTCCCCAGGTTTTGGAAACGTGCTGGATTTGTGCCAGTTTATTTAAGGCAGACACCAGTAAGTAGCATACTGTTTCTGAACGAAATCCAGCCCTATTGAAATCACTGGGCATCTTTCCATTAGCTTCTGCGAGATGTGATTTGGGAAGGAAAGTTTTCTGAGACTACATTTGGGGTTTGTTTTATATTCATTTTTGTTCTTTGGGCCTATAGTTAGCTGAAGGAGTAAAGTTTTAGAGTTGTGAATGTGGTCTTCAAATTAGTTTGCACTTAAAAATTAGAGCAAAGGTGCAGCTGTTGAGGGTTATTAATGTGGTCATTAGTAAAATACGCAAGTGGCCCTTGAACTGACTGCTCTTGTTTTTCAAGGTGTTTACAAAAAAAATAGCACTAGCAGTCATAGTACTCTTGGGGAGAATAATTTGTTTGTCCTGTGTCACTGCATTTTTCTTTTCTTTTTCTGGCTCTTGAGCTGTACCTGGAATTTGCAGTACTGGTGACTGCTGGTTACCTCAAGAAGCCAAAATCCCTCAGCACTGGGATTTACCAAATTCTAGAAGTTCATAGGTTTTCCATAAAGTAGTGGTGATCAGTAGCAGTTGATACATGAGTTGTTGATTTAGAAGACCTTTGCCTTCTTCAGTTGAGCATAGAGTGCAAAACGTTCATGGGGATGATGGGAAATATATCTTATTTATTAGAATGATTTGACTGGTGAGCATTCGTGCATCATGCTGAAGATGCTGAATGAAGAGGACACTGAACAGGAGCCTTGGCTTACTGCCTTCTGGAAAGGTAACTTTGATTTTGCTAACGCTAGGATAATCTTCTGGGATGTTTATTCTAGAGGTCCACAGGAATCATTTATTTTATCATCTTGCCCTATAGATTTTAGGAGGCGGTTCCTTTCTCTGCTTTCCTACCAGTTCAGCACATTCTCTCCCTCATTGGCATTGAATATTCTACAGAACAAAAACATCAAACAGCAGCCACAACCACGTGAGTACCCTGGTTCACAGTGTTCAGTTAGATTCCAGTTTAAAGTCTATGTATATGTTTATCAGAGTTCTCAAATACAAGCATTATATGACATCTCTTGCAAAGTGCCATGATTGCTCTTGGTCAGTTACTGTTTTCTTGCTACTATCCAGAAAAATGCTTGTATTTCTAAGTAAAAGCTAAGAGGACATTTTCTGCCCCTGAAAACAGGTAGTGGTGGTTTTTTGATGTGGACTGTTTTTTCCTGCTTTTTTGATTTAAGTAACCCAAAATTAGAGGGCTCTTGACTGTAACAGCTAAATGCATAGCAAAACATGGATGGATACTGACACCTGCCAGATCCGGTATGGAATTAAAAGGGAAGCCTTGAATAGCAAGGGTCAGTAGGCAGAGCAGCTTGCTTAGGATCTTAGGAAGAACGTTGTCATTAGAAATTTGGAAATTGGAATGTGATGTCTTTCTAAGAGAGAGGCTTTAGTTCAGCTGCATGTTACTGGGCTCAATGCAGTACTTGTTGGGGGAAACACACAAGCCGTATAAAAAAAGGGACCAGATAAGACAGTTCTAACAGTCGCTTCTGGGTTAAAGGCAAATTGCTGTTTCCTAAGTACGCCTAACAGCGGGGAGTCCTCTTGAGAGAACTTGGTAATCTGTGTCATGTGCGTTTTAAGTATCTGTCTTGGTGAAAGAGTTTTGGTGGCTGCTACAAGCGAACAAAGCTCTTTAACAGCGAAACCGGTGTAAGATAGTTAAAGACTGAGCAATCTGTGTTTCTCAGCCCTCACTGTTTTCAGTCTGTCTGGCATCTTTAAGTTGATATGCTGGCCTGTTGCAATGTTTTTCACATGGACGTCTGTCTGAAAAGACTATGAATAACCAAGCCAGTCTGAATAGCAGTGTTACACCTAGTGTGTTGAATTCTGAAGTGTGTTGGGAAGTGAACCTGTCGGGTAGCAGTTGGCCTTTACTCACTGATAAGAAAAGGAACTTGTTAAATACTGAGATCCTGAGTAGCTTTGAAGAACAGTCTTGACACCGTTGTCTTTTTCTTGTACCCATCAGCCATCAGCCGTGCTGAATTAGAATCAGTTTTCATCCCATATGACCTGAAGAGATTAGAGATGTACTCTCGCAACATGGTGGACTATCATCTCATCATGGATATGGTACCTACCATTGCCAGGATGTTTTTTCTCAACCAGATGGGTGATATCTCTCTCTCTGCTGCACAGTCGGTACGTATCACTGGAAGAACAAGCCATACTTCACCTCTCTTTGTGTATATATATGTATTTGGAATAGTTTCCTGTTTCATGTCATCTTTAAAAAAAGACTTTGCTTCAGTTAATTGCTTCTTTTGTAGTCCTCCTCATGATTTCTCCTGCTTGTAGTGTTCTTCTACCTTTGACGTTCGCTTTGAATAAAATTTGTAGGGATCATATTCTGTTACGTGTTCAGTGAAGCACTCATGCATTTGTAACATGGTGTGAAATGTGGCTTAAAAGCCCTCAAAATCTTCTGGCTCTTGAACAGTACTTCAGGAGAAAGGTATTCATCTGTACTAAGTATGGAACAGCACCTGCAATAATTTAGGGGTGTTCCCGTGTATCTGAGCAAAGCTTCAGCTCGTACTAGAGAAGCCTTGCATAGGGAGTGTAGAGGGTATCGTGTTTTTGCTTTAAAAGCCTCTATAACTGAAATACATGTCATTTCCTCAGGCCCTTTTTCTAGGGATTGGCCTACAGCATAAATCTCTGGACCAACTGGAAAAGGAGGTAGAACTGCCCAGCAGTCAGTTGATGGGCCTGTTCAACAGAATCATCCGCAAAGTAGTTCAGGTAATAGCATTATGACAAGCTTTGTCTTGGTTGTACTGGACCAAAGTGTGATTCCAATACTGAGCCTGGCACTAACAGAAGGGTGAATCAGAGCTGTGTGTCTTTAACGTGTCCCCAATAACTGACTGTCAACTTCTTTGTAGGATGGGAAAATCCCAGTGGAAAAAGCGGGTATTTATGGCATTGATTTATATAGTTTTTTCCCCAATAATAGTGCTTATCTTATGGGTTTAGATGTTGAAGTGTCCTGACCAAAATGCTGAGCATACAACCTATGTTGCCAGCTGAGCCTGAGCCATTTGTTTATGATTGTTCACTGCATTGGTGGCATCTCAAATTTCTTGAAAAAAAACCTCTTCTAATGTCATTTGGAGGTAGACTTGAAGTCTCGTGAAATAACTGAAAGTTTTGGATCTGGCTTTTTTTCTCTCTAATGTCTGATAAAGTGAGTAATGTCATGAGTTATCAAATGGGGAGACAGACAGAATACTTGCCAACTGCTTGCAATTTCTTGCCGAGTCTGGGGCCTCTGTTTCTCAAGACTTGGGATACGGTAACAAAGCTGCAGTCTGGCATAGGTTGTTCATTGGAGAGGTGATTTGCTCAGCATAACACCCTCATAATTACCTTGAAGAAAATAACATACACAAAAATAAATATGCAGCTTTTAGCTGCAAATGTTAATCAAATGATGCTGTATTAATGAAGTATGTTGTAAACTATGAGTTCTCTACATTTATGCAAGTGACATTGAGTGCTGACTGATTTTAGTTTTATACTTTATAAAAGCTGTATATAATTCTGCCTTCAGGAAGCAGCCTTGAGCTTTTTATTTCAGTATGATGGAATGTATGCGTCAGAAATGAACAGCTGCCTGATAATATTTGCAAGGTTGGAAGAGTTTCATGGGGACAGACATTATTTCTTATTTATTTTAAATCAGTAACCTAGAAGAAACATCAGCAAGTCTTACGTGTGTTGGCTTACTTCATTTACAGTTGTTCAACACAGTCCAGGAAAAAGCTGTGGAGGAGCAGATGGTGGCAACAAAGGATATTGTAATGGAGCCAACACTGAAATCTTTAAATGACGATTTGGTAATTATGAGCTTTCTTCTTCATACACATGTAAACACTTCATGGAGTTCCCTTGGGTGTCGGAGCCTTGTAATCTAAATTTTCTTGGATGGAAAGAATTCCACATCAGGTCTGTCACTTTATGGTAGTTAAAACCTGACAGCTTTACATGCTTCTAGTCATGCTTTGTTAATCTGCAATACAGATTTTTTGCAGAGCCTACTAAGATGTTCTTGGAGTTATATATTACAAGTATATGTATACAAAAAGCATAAAAATGCAATTATATAAAAGAGATAAGCTTTTCAGGGTCATCTGGTATTTGTTTTAGGGGGTGTACTTTTCTTTCAGTGGGAAAGGTGTTTTCCTTGTGTTACATGGTCACTGTTGCACTTAGAATTTAATGTGTCTGTTGTGCTGTCCTGTTGTAGGAAGAAGCCGCAAAGGAATTCCAAGAAAAACACAGGCAAGAAGTGGGGAAGCTGAAGGAAATGGACCTTACACAGTAAGAATTTATCTGTATGAGTCTCAAATCCAGTTTTCCCCTGATATCTGTTTGAATGCCAGGTCACTAGGGCATCTTGCTGAGACTTGTGCACAAGGCTGTAGTTGCAGTATCACATCTCAAACCATCAATAAATGAGAAATAGCAGTGGGTATTTTCCACAGTGTCCAGGTAAGATAAGCATATGCTGCTACACTAATGAAAACTGGGTATTGTGTGCCTGACAGCCAATAACTTAATCTTTATCGGCTCTGTCAGCAGCTGCTTTGTTTCAAACTCAGAACATTCCCATATTAATTAAATTCAGTAACAACCGCTGCTCAAGGCCGTTTACCTGTTTAGCTCAGTACATGAATTTGTTGCTTGAGAAGTGTGTCATACTCCCAAATGTGAACTTACTGACTTCCCTTTTGCTGCTGGTATTTTGAACAAAAAGCAAAAGGTTGTGAGTTAGCAGATCGCAGCTGATCAGCAGTGAGGTCTGTCTGTCTGTGGAACTGTAGAACTGAATCGTTGTTAGAGTTGGGGCTGCCTCGGTGTTACAGTACTACGAACAGATGATGTACTGCGAATGGGAATGCTGGATCAGTTCTCAGCTCTGTCCCAGTGCCTCTGGCATGAGCTTGAGCACATTCTTCTTTTACCTCTATTCTCTTTTGTCGCTTAAATGGTAAATTATTCATGGCAGTAGCTCTTACTGTGTATCTACATGTCAGTCTTGATCCTGGCTGTGTACAGTATGTACATTATACCTATATAAGTTTTATATAGTTCTGTAATGTGGAGTAATAAAGCAAGCTGCCTGGCTGTGGACTGTTTGTAATTTTACAGTTTCCCGTGCTTCTAGGAATAGTCATGAGTTTCCTCAAACCAGGATGCCTGGGTCCTGTTGTCTGCTGTCCAGCTTAGCTGTGTGTGCAATGCAAGTGGATATAGTACCTGGCTAATTTTAATATTCTTTTCTTTAACAAAAAAAAAAACCAACCCACATCAAAACCCCAAACCAACAGAAAAAGAACAACCAACCAGAGCTTCTTTTACTAACTACAGTGAGCACAGATGCCTTTTAACTGCTGTAGAGCTGGACAATTTGTAGGATACTGAGTTACTGAACCAGCAATTTACTTGAAGTGTCAGCAGATGTCTCCTTTTCTGGACCAACAGGAGTTACTCATGCCACTGATTCTGTGTCTTCTCTCTCTCCTCCTCCCACTTTTTGTCTTATAAATCCTGTTTACTATAGTGACATCCCAGAAGAGTTGTCTGGTTTCACTGTAGATTAATCTCTGTTAAATCTGAGAAAGTTTCTTTGAATCTTTGGTTGTCGTGTTTGAAGGAAGGACAAAAATGGATGTGATCCAAAGTCAGTCACGCTAGGAAAACAATATAACCAGAATTTTTAAAAAGTTTTAATCCCATTTTTTAGAGTTGATAGTGTTACATACCCGTTTGTCATTTTGGACCACGTTCCCTTTTTTTTTTCACCCAGAAATAGATTTCTGTTCTCCTCCATGAGGAAAGAGACAAAAATCTATTTTGAACGCTTTTCAGTGCAAGGTAAAGAAAACTAACAGAAGAGGCAGAGCTGTTTGATTTGAAAAGGCTTTGTCCAGTACTGTTCAGCCTTGTACGAACACAGGGTAGTCTATTCTAAATCTCTAAGAACTCGAGATGGAGAGCAACCACTCACTTGTGCTACATGACTGCTTTGCTTAGTTAAATTTGTATGTGATTTCCAGGGTACTTGAACACCCGGACAAGGGGCATAGAACAGGAGCTTATTTGAATAGCAATTGTTGTCTTAATTTCTCTTTTTAAAAGAAAGCTGCACATATTCAGTGTTTCCTGGGCTGATGCAGAAAAAGTGTACCATTCAAGCTTACTGCTGGTCTCAGACCAACTGCTAATTTAGCTAACTTTCTGTTGCAAGCTATTGCTTTTTGCATCCTCTTCCTTTACCACCACAACCATCCTCCTCCTCTTTTTTGGAGGGGGAAAAAAATCAAAAAAGCCCTCAAGCTTTTATTAAGAAATCGGTATAGTGAATATAGATCTGATTGTAGTTGTCAGGCTTAAAGCTGCAGTGACTGAAGGTCTATCTTTTAAGAAATCTAGTGGGCAAAGTAGAGGTATACACCACTGCTATGGAAAGTATAACTTTTGTGGCCTAATTTTTTGCTTTCGTAACAGATGTACTCAGCACTCTGCTGTTCTGACGAGAGGCTTTCATAGAACAGTTTTGTGGTGTTTACAATAGGGGCTCCTGAGAGAACTTCATTCAACACTGACCAGCTTTGGATGGGGACAATTGTTGGTTGCTATTGACCTAGTTTGGACTGAGTCTGCTGACAGAGTCGTGACAAGCTATTGTATCCCTTTGCCAGTCTCGTTTTCTGTGTATTTCCAAATACTGATTTGGTTGGGTGCTGACGTGGTGGCTTTGTTTGTAGAATAGTGTGTGCCTGACACTGTAATCACCTTATTTTTTTTACTTTGTGCTAGCAATTTTACTTGGATTTTCCTTTACCTTTTTCACTTAGATATATTATCCGGGGTGACGACGAAGAATGGAATGAGGTGCTGAGCAAAGCAGGACAGAACGCTTCCATCATCAGTTTGAAAAGGTTAAGGAAGTTGAAATACTTCACAGAGGTCTCTCTGGTCTTTCCTGCTGGCTTTACAATAGTGGTTTTCAAAAGAGTGAAGCTGAAGAGTTAAATGCAGATAAAATGTACTTAGCATCCTTGATAGATTCTCATTTTTCCTGAAGAAATCAGGGTGTGAGCACCTGAGATCTCTACTGGGTACTCGGTGGTTCCTCTGATGGCGAGATTGCTGCTGTGAATTCTGTGTTGCTCTAGAGTCTGCTCCTGTCTTCGTGTAACTTACTTGCTTATGGTAACGTTTTTCTGTGGACAAGTTAAGTCTTGATCCTGATCATGCACAGAAGTTGGTACTATTTCTCCCTTGGGTCGCTTTTAAAGAAAGAACTCATGCCACATAACTGTCCCATTTGCTTTGGGAGCTAACACTGGGCGGGAGCCTATGATAATTCCCATTGGAGAAAATGCAAATTCAGGGAAGAAGAATTCTTTCAAATGTGAGCTTAAGCCTGCAAAATATTGAGCCTGCATTTTTGCAATTCCTTCCTTTTCATCTTCTTTTTTCTACCTTGCCCAGCATGGAGTCTTTCCTCATCTTTTCCTTGGGGATTTATAGTTGAGACTTGCCTGCTTGCTCATTTCCCCTTCCTGGGGTGCCTGACAGCTGAAGTAATTATGTGATCTCTATTCCAGCCTTTGTATATTCACAGTTTTTTTTCATGAATGCTGGAAGCTGTGAGTTTTCAGAAGCCTTACAGGAATGAGAGAGTCTTGTCAGTGCTTATAAAGATCGGAGCTCTGTCGTGTTTGCTCTAGTCCGAATCTAGTGCAGGAACGAAATTGTGTACTTAAAACTGTCAGTGGTAATATTTTTTCTAGGTACTCTAAATTCCAGATGCCCTATATGAATCACCTTTAGGACACATAACGTAAAGACTTGAAAAGCAATGACAAGAGCTAAAAATCAAGACCGTATGGGATTCAGATTAGATTAGAGAATCTGAGGATGCTAGCAAATCTAGGTCGCACTCTTGTTTGTGCTTTCTTCTAGCAACCAGTTTAAATGACCCAAGAAATTGGAAGTATTTTCTGCCAACCACATTTCTGTGTAGACCCTCGCCCCCCTTTTACAACAAAAATTTCCCAGCTGGATGGGAATCTAGTGTATTTTTAACAGATATTTTGTTCCTGTTTCCCAGTGAGAAGAAGAGAAAATTAGAAACAGCAAGAGGACCCAAGCAACAGAAGAAATTTAAGAAGACTAAAGATATAAAGCAGAAGAGGAAGAAATGACTTTAAAGCCAATCAGTGAACTTGAATTAACAAGTGACGGGTCTGTACTTAAGAAGTACCATTCTCCTTTAAATCAAAAGACTTTCTTTTGGGGGGTGAGAGCTGGAGGGAAGGAAAAGCCTTAGAGGCATTTTTAAAGTGTTTGTATTACGGGAAGTACAGTGACACTGCCAGGAGACAGTCTATGAAGATTTTTTATGAAGTGTGACTGCAGAGCTTGAGCGAGGCACTGTGCAACACACTGGGATATTACGAGGGTGCTTCAGTAGCTACAGAGTTTCCAAAGAGGGCAGATCAATGTGTAAACTTTCCCGCATCTTAATGGTTGGTGTCTCTATTAAAAGAGAGTTTGGACAACAAAGGGTAGAAATGTGTTAGGCTTTGGTATGTGACTCTACCTTTTGGCATTACAGCACATCTTGATAGATGCAGCTACTGGCTCAGTAGTACCGCCACTCCTTTGTAGCCTGCGGGAGTTTTCGGTGTGAATGACAACTGAGTTTTTCTTTGGGGCTGGCTATTCAGTGAGCACTAACCATGTTGTCAGTTTGGACTCCTTGCTCGCAGGAGTTCAGGGTATACAATGAACACTTCTATTTTGGAAGGCAGTCTATAGTTCCTACTTGCTGTGCTTCTCAAGCAGCTCTAATAAAGGCTGCTCTTTCGCATTCACACTTGCTTACGAGGTCCCAGCGTTCCCATAGCTCAGCAATTTACATTTCCTCGTTCTCAAGCAGGGTAGTGTGATTAACAGGTGCTGGGGAAGCTGCGTGGGCCGTTCTGTCTCACTGCTATCTGCTGACCTAGAGCTGCTGCTTGACTTTGCTGGAAAGTTTTGTGTTAAGGTTGCCAGGAAATCAGCACTATCATACTGACACCTGGTCTTAGTGATCGCTTTGAGCTGGGGGGCCAGCTGAGCAGACAAGCCACTGAACTCCCCAGCTCTGCTACTCGGTGGTCCCTGCTTGGCAATAAATACGTACCAGTCTGGAGCTGGGACTTTCTGTGACTGCAGTGCTCTAGATCTGGTGCCTGTCAGACTCCAGAAGCTTCAAAACCAGGGCAGACCTTTGGCACAGAATGTCCTTGTCCCAAACCTTAGTGCCCTAATGCATTGTCTTGATGTTCCAGCTTTGTGCCCCCTAGAGGTTTGGAACAGAGGGGCTTACCTACAGCTGATACACAGCTGCATGGTATTTACGTGTAGATCTCACAGCTCCTTTTTCCAGCAAATCCTTGAAGAAACAGCTTCTTCCTAGGTAAAGACAGTATTTCTTCTCTAGGAGGCTGTTTTATGAAGTGTCTGTATTAAGCATGGGCCTTAGCATAATAAATAAAGCCCACCCTGCGTATACCTTTGGTTAACAAGCAACTGTGTGAGAGTCGGTAGCAAAGGCACATCCCCCGCGTTGTGGGGGCAGCTGAGCCCTGAGAAGGGAGGTCTGCAGCTGCAGCCCTTAAAGGCTTGACGAGGGGCCCGTTACCAGCCGGCTGTGTGGAAGAGCAGCTCTGGCAGCCTGCAGGGATGAGGTGGTGGCGGCTGGCTGCCCTGAACCAGCTCTAAAGAAGTTGTAAAAGGAGCAAACATGGAAAAGGCAAGAAGTTTGAGGCTCTTCACGGCTGCCCGGGAAGCCCTCAGAAGAAAAGGTGAGTGCGAATTCTCTCTGGTTTTGCTGTTGTTATTGTAAAAAATAGGGTAAGTGGTGGCCCTGCTGGGAGAGGGGTGAAGAGCTACAACCCCTTGCTTTGCGGGACAGGGTCTGCTGGTTATGCTGCTGTCTGGATGGTGTCTGTGCCTGCCTTGGGCCTGAGAGACAACCGCAGGGGGTGTGACAGCAGGCTGGGGCAGGAGGGGGGACACTCCTTGGCTGGGTGAGAGGAGAGCAGTTCCAACAAACAGGAGTAGCCTGGCTGGATGGTTGGGTCTGGAGGCTGTTCTCTAGCCCAGGGGCTCTGCAGCATCAAAACCACTTTTCTCATGGATACCTTTACGACTGGTTTTCCAATGTGTTGCTTAGCTCAATGCAGAAACCTTTTGAGTTGGTCATGTTTGTCTGAGGGATGGTAAAAGGCTGGGTTTTTTTTGTATTGTCCCAAGCTGGTGACATCCTTTAGTCATTTGAGGAAGGGGGATGACAAAGATGCGCTTGAAGTAGCGGTCAGGTAAGGAACTGGTATCAAATGGTTACGGATGGAATATCATTGGCTTGCCCACTTCATGTGCTCTGCTTGGCGAGATTCAACTGTGATTTAACAGGCTGCACGTCAAAGCTTTAAACACTTTTAGAGTCCTTTTAAAGCATGTTGAACTTTGCACTAATAAAGCAGCAGTAATTATTTCAGATTCTCTAACCTGTGCAGATTGCTGGAGTTGTTCACCCAGGTGGGAGTGTTTTACTTGCTCTGGGTCTTGCGGTCTAATAGGGGATGGTATCAGAAGGCTTTTTTTTTATTGCACGTTACTTCTTGTGCTAAGAAAATGCTGATTGAACTTCGTTAAAATGTAGAAGTGGTGCAAATTACAACGCATGTCTCAGGAGGGCCGTTAAACTAGTTCTGCTAATAGGTTCAAAACTAAGGTTTAAGAGAAGTTTTATTATTGAACACCCATGTGCTGTTGGGGCTCTGAAATTGGTTTCTGTTTTTTAATGGCTAAGGTGAAGGTCAAATGGCCGAGAAGTTCAAAAAAAGTTTATATGAAAAATATGTCAAAGTTTCTGTTTATTTATAAGGCCATGCTAAATAGCTATGAAACAGTGTATGAATTCGACTGTCCTCTGCTTCTGCTGGGACTATGCCAAAGCTGTGACCCGCACGTGGCTGTGATGAAGCTGTTACTGTGTAAGCCTGAAGTCAGGCTGAGGTTTCTGGTTGTTTCGGGAAATACGGTCTCACGCCAGTAGGCAGCAGTCATAAAAACTTTGACGCCCGACTTACTGGCACTGTCTTGGGTAAAGTACATTGGAAGCGTTCCCCATGACAGGCTAGGTAGGAGCTGATCTATAAAAACGTCTGAAGTCCAGCCAAGACTTCTTGTAAATTGCCTGTAAATCAAGGTGGAAGATAGTAGGCAAAATTAAACTGGATTCTTCAAGCAAACTAGGATTTTACTGTTAGGCTGACATCTTTCCGGAGCTGCCTCCATTGCTTTCTATAGGCGGCAGTAATTCTTGCTCTCTTGTCTGTGAATTAGGTGTACTGCAGTGACTGTAAAAGACTTGGAGGATTTGAGCTGCATGTGTGCCCCTCCGTTTCTGAGTGGGAGTTGTATTTAAGGAGAGTTTCGCTATTTCTACAGAAAACGTGTATTCAGTCGAACTGTTCTTTTTCAGGTTTTCCGTGTACATTTTATGATTTCTGGCAGCTTTTTGGATTCCTCTGCCTGTCCATTGCTCTTTGAACAGCAAAGTGGAAAAAAGCCCTCAGATACTAAAATAAGTGAGAGATGTGGATTTTTTATTTTTATTTTTTTAACAAGTCTAGTCAAACCACATTTTCCTCTGTCTGTGCTTTCCATCAGTCAAGCTGGGTTAAAATTCCAGCTAGAGTAAGGGCTAGTTGAATGCAATCCAACAGCAAAGCAAGAATGCCTGTCTTTCTGTAGCCAGAAGCGCACTAAAAATGCCACACGCCAGAGGAGCTGAGAAGAGAGCGAGTTCTGTGTCTTTGGATTTTAGGGTTGGGTTGGTTGGTTTTGAGCCTAAGTTTCCCTCTAACCTAGAGCAGGTTCCTGGTCTTCCTGTTCCCGGATCCCCTGCAGATGGGGCTGTGAATGCTTGCAGGAGCCTCGTGTACTGCTAATTGCAGCGCATGCACTTAACCCGGGGCAAAGCCAGCTCAGCTGTCCGTGCGTCCTCCTCTCCTAGTCAGGGGAACAGGTCTTTGCACAACCCAGCAACCACATGCATTAGTGTCTCGGGCTTTGTTTTAAACCTACGAGGTCAGTTTACGGTCCCGTTTCAGTGCTCCCTGGATCGCTGATCTGTCACGTTGCTGTAGGTTCACTCTCTCCTCCTCTCCTGTGTCCAAGTGAGCTCGTTTGCCTGCAGTGATGGAGCAGTACGGCTAATTGGAGAAAAATGGGAAAGCCACGTATAGCTGAGCAGCTCTCTGCAGGTGGTGGGTAGATGTGACCTAGTTGTCAGTGGAATCATCCTGCTTGCTCGGAGACCCGCGAGCTATTTTGACAGCTGGAGCGAGGCGACCTCTGCGAAGTATCTGGGAGGAAGTAAAACCAGTGGAGCTGAGGATCTTCCCTGCTGCTGTGAGCTGGCTCTACTTTCAGGAGGGGTCTTGCCTCCTGCAGCTGTGTGAGGGTGAAGCGAGCTGTCTGGGAAGCAAAGGTTGGTGTACTGGATAAGGGCAAGGCGTAGAAGGGGCAGTAGGAAGTGATGTCTTTTCCATTTGGCCATCGTGATACTGTCTTGGGAGGTTTTTTTGCTTGCACAGCTGGATTTTTGTTTGACTATGTCACCGCTTCTTCCCTATGTAGTCTCAGAATCAGGAGCCTGTCTCTTGGTAAGGGCCCTAAAACTACTTGCACCTCACGGCGTGTGTTTTCGAGCGACTGCTCTCTGTTAGCAGGCACGTGAAGGCTGAGGGTGGAGAGAGGTGGTGAGGGACGCAGGTAGCCTTCTCCTGCCTGAGCTAAACGTGCAGACGGGAGCGTCGGGTGAAATCCTGGGCTGGGTTTAGTAAGTGCCCGTCCAGTGAGTGCGTGTGTGAAGCCGTGAGCTCTGGCTGCCCTGTGCGTGAGGGCAGTGCTGTAGCCGAGCCGTTGTGAACTGGCCTCCTCGTTTCCTAGTTACAAACAGGAGGAAAGTGGAGGGCACTGAAATGTCTCCAGCTCTGGGGCCGGGGCGATCTGTGTTGCTGCTAGCAAGGCCTGTTTCCCTGCTGTGCTGTGATTTTGCATCATATGACAGGAACCTTTTGGGTTTTGTCCCTCTTTTTGGTTGGGCAAATAGTGCCGAGTGCAATATTCTGTTTTCTTTGCTGTGGATTAATGGATCCCTTATACTCAACATCTGCCCTTTGGGGAGGCAAATCTAGCTTTTGAGTCCTCTTCTCTGCCACAGGCAGTGGCGACAGCAGCCTCCTGCCCCTGTTCCTCAAGGGAGTCGCCAGTCTCCTCTTTTTTTTTTTTCTATTTTTCCCCCCCTTCTTGTGTCTCCTTGGCTGTCTCCGTCATGGCAGGTGCAGGAAGCAATGTCTGGTTGCTTGGGCAGCATTTGGTGAGGGCAAAGGGCCAGTTAGTAGCGGCGCTCCATTAGCCAGTGCTCGCCTGCTGTGCAAAGGCTTATTGTGAAGTAAAAAGGTTTGATTTTAGTCTGCGAGTCATCAAGCATGTTCAGGCAGATGTGGGAGCTCCATTTATTTCCTCTGCTCCCTGAAATAATATAATTATGGCCAGCAAAGTTTTGTACTTCCCCAAAGCTGGGTGAACTCCGCTACGTTACTTTCTGGGATGCCAAGGGCAGCACTGTATAAAATAGAGGCGGTATGCAATACTTTCCTAAGAAATTTCTATTTAATCTACTTGTTAGAGTAAAAGTGCTCCAAAGGGAATCTTAGGTGTTTGTGTTCCATGATTCTTGAGAACAAGTTCGTGTTTATATTGGTGGGTTTCCAAGCGTGCTGGTGTAAGGGCACAGTGTAAGAGAAAGCACCCCTCGTGTATCATTCCCAGCAGACTTCTCTCCGATGATGTAAATCAAATGCTAAGAAATGCTTGTGACAGTAATTTATTATAGAACTCTATTTCAAGTCTTGCTACACCGGAGAAATATGCTGCACGTTTCCCTTTGTTTAGATGTGTGGTAGGAAATTCAAGGAAAGAAGGAAGCAATTACAAAGAGATTCTCAGCAGCCGAGCACAGGTTCTGGCTGTATTGACGGTTGCCTCTGAAATGTGCTTAGCGTCCTAAGAAAGTTAGTTGAGTCCTGCAGAGGTAGCACCAAATTCAGTTACAGCTCAGCCGTTATCCCCAAACTCAGCAGGGGCCTGCGAGATTTATGGGGTAGATTTCGGGGAGGGAGAAGATAGCTCTGGATCAAATTCTTGTTCTTAAACCTGTGTACTTCTTACCTGGTAGATAAATAAATGCCCTTGCTTCCTATACCGCTGCACGCCTGACTCGGCGTGGCTGTCGGAGTGTTCTTAAGTGCTCTTTGCTGCTGCCACAGCGAAGCACCAGACACAGTGCACCAGCCGGAGCCATTTTAGCCTTTGGGGTTCCGAGGTGAAACGTTACCTGCTTTTTCACATTTTCTTTGTTAGCATTTGGGAGGGAGCAAATGGGATGTTTAACTCCCAAGGACTGCTTGAACACCTCCAGGTTAATGGGTGCTTTAACCCTCGCAGTCTCTTCTGCTGCAGAGAAGCAGCCTAGAATGAGGATTTTTCTTAGATCCTACCATCTGCTGCTTTTGGATGGAAAACAGGTAAACTAACTTCAGCTAGGGAAAATGCAAGTTAAACTTATTACTGCAAAAAATGTTTGAGCTTAGGGAGGGGAAATGAATGCCTCTTTATCCCTTGTTTTAAAGCGTAAAATTAGGTATATATACCAAAACAAATTTAAGATGCTAAAACTGCAATGGCCTTCTCCACAGCAGTGTCTTTAAATATTGTTTCTGTCGTTGTTAGAAGAGCAGAATAAATAACAGCAGCTGTGTATTTTAAAATTACATTGTTAATAAAATCCTGGTACATTTACATAAATGACAACAGTAATGTACAATTAACAAAGCATTGTAATATTACAGCAACAGAAGAGGACCTACATATTTGTACAGATAGCTGGAGCAGCTACTTGAAAATACTTTCCAAGATAAAGCCTTTTGTGGTATTTTTCAGGCAGACCAGTGATAATTTTGAAACACCTGTATGGCTTTCTGATAATAAATAGGGTTATTGAAGCTGGTGATCTTCAAAAGTGGATGTGTACCTAAAGCACAGATTGGAGCGTGCCATGACCAACTTGTCTGTCAGCTTACTGAGCCTAGACTAATCATTCTTATCCTTGCATGCAATTTGTCTCTCACGTAAATCCTTTAGGAATGAGGCGATGTCAGATTTTGATGGATTTGTTGGGAGATGCTGTAGTTCGTTCTGTTCCCTTCATCTACCTAAACCATGGCTGTCGTGCTTTGGAGCATGGGCCCAGCTGAGCCTCCTTCTTCCAGTGTGTTCAGTTGTGATATTAATTGTGGAATTTCTAAGAAGCAGTTGTTCTCCACTGGAAAACTTGGCTGCTTCTTCTCCTTCACCCGCCTGTATCGAATAACAGCATCTTAGCAAATGCTTTTGGTGGGTGCTAACAAAGATCAGTGGGAATATCTGAAGGCCTTTCCTTAAAGCTACTGGTAAGAGCAAGGTCTGTGTTCTTACACAACTGCCTGCCTTCCTCCGCTTGGGCTTATTTAAAATAAAAAAACACGCAAAAACACTGCTTCAGACTCAAAGCGTAGATGGAACTGTCTCCTTCTAGTTCTCCTAAGTCAGTTAGAAGGCAGCCTAGAATGAGTCCTGTTGGACCAGAAACATCTGTCTGCTGTGAACAGAGGACAAATGTGAATCTTGAGCATTTGAACTGAGGCATCTTGTTTAAGTGCTGCCACCCAGATGTCAGCCTGCAGCCTACCTCTAGGAACCAGTCAGGTGTGCGCTATGCCCAGTCCCCCCTGAGGTAGCGGATCTCTGGAAAGAACATCATTCCGTGGATGAGGCTGTGGAAGCGGAGACTAGAGGTCAGAGCTTCTAATCCCAACTAGCTCCAGAGAGAGAACAAACCATCAAGCTGTATGTTCCTCAAGGTCTTAAGGAGACTTTTATTGCTATTTACGCTGTTGGATAGTTTTTTAGCATAGTGCTAGCTCCTACTACACCTGAGTCTTCTGGAAAGCATCTTTTATGGTGTCAGGTCTCACAGATAATGTTCAGAAACAGGTTTTTAACGTGACAGTGATTGGGATTATCAAACCTTGATAGTGAAAGGGTAGACAGTCATCTTTTCCCTCCTCAAAATGGATCCAGATTAACAACTAGCACAGTGAAACCCTATTAGAAAAAATACAAAGAACCAATTCTCCCTGCCTCAGCTCAGTTCTTCGTATCAGGTTTAAAGAGGGAGTAGTTTCAGAGTTAGTATTAGTTTCTACTCAGCTTTGAACATCTACAAAATCTCTCTCAAGGTGCAAACGGCTTGGGGGAAAACTTACGTCAGAGCCTCTTGACACGTATAGACACTGGTGTTTATTACTATAGTGAAGTGGTTTGTGTCACCAGCCTTTGTGTTCAGACAGGGGACTCACTGAATGGGCAGTGATCTATAGGATTAGAAAACTCCTTCCATGCAGGCTTTTTACAAGTAAAACATCTATGCCTATGAACTAGGTGGCCGTTACGGTGTGTAGACAGACACTTAAGACTACTATTAGGTGTTGGGTCTAGGTAATTTGCCTCACTTCTCTACAGCCCTGCATTGTGCTTGTTTAAATGGCAGCATTGATCTGCTCTTCGGTTCAGGTTCTTCACTTGCATCCTCAGTTCTTGTTTGCGCTGTGACAGTGTTTCTGTGACAGTAGTAGCACAGAGAAGCCAGCTCCCCCTCCGTCAGTGGGACGAGGCACAGCACCCTTGCCTAGGGGGGTATCTCTTGTAGGGGACTTTCAGCAAGATGCAGAAGGCAAACAGGAAAGCCACAGCTTTGCCTGCCGACGCATCCCCGGGCAGTTTGAACCAGTGCTCCTGTCACTGCCTTGTTCCTGCTTCACACCCTGGAGGTGACGTACACGGAGTGCAGGCGGCCGGCCAGGGCTGTCTGCAAGTCCCGCAGAGGGTCCAGGCCTTGCACTTTGCTGTTCCTGCTGTAGATCAGCTGTTTGAATGAGTCCTGTTCTAGGAGAGAGCTCATGTGTTTGAGGAAGAAGCCTTCACAAAATGAGGCCAGTTCAGGCGCGTTGTGAATCTGCAGAAGAGAGGAAGCTCAGTTAGCTTTTTCTGTACGTCACAGACCTAAAGGACATGCCTGAGCTGCTTCTCATTTCTAATGCTTTTCCCTTTAATGTTTTCTAAGACAGCAAAAGGATGGTAGTAACAGTGGAAAAAGCACTGACGGTAAGATGGGTGATGGCTAATAATTTCTTTTGGTGCTTTTTGCAGGCACGGGTGTGAGGAGGGAGGCATTCAAGCTTTTTTTAATTCCTTGCCCTGCTGTCCTGCTGTTGGCAGAGCCACTGGTCTGCGCTCCAGTCTCTTCCTCTTAAAGGAGCAGAGCAGCTGGCTGATGAAGTGGCCAAGATACCTGTTTAGCTGTGCAAGCGGGGAGTTCGTGTGCTGCAGCATAAAACGCCGTGCTGCCAGATGGCACGCACAGCTCGTGGCAGTAAGAATATGGTTCATAGGATGTGAGCCTGACTCCTAGAAAAAGGAGCTGAATGTAGGAAAACAGGGACGTTACGCTTCTAAAACACGTTAGGTGGCTTTCTGGCTGTGATGGGGTTCTCTTTGCTTCACAGAACCAGCGGGGGAAGCTCAGTAATAGGGGCACAATGAAACTCAAGTTCAGTATTAAGAAGCACTGTGCACGCACACATCCCATTTCTGGGAACTTTGTGCAAGTAGTAATTTAAGGGAAAGTACTAAAGGCCAGTAGGGAATGCTCCCTTTCCCCTCTCTACTACTGCATACTGTTAAATTTTAGGTCCTGAAAGAAACCAGCCTTGGTTCCATGGAAAAAATGGCCCAGTGTGAGAGTCAGGAATGGAAAAAAATCAGCGCATCACTACACACAACGTGACCATGCGCATCACTGTCAACCCTTTGTGTAGTCTTTCTGCTGGTCTTTAAGGGATCTGACCCTGCAAACTTCCAGGAATGGCAGATTATTTCTCTATGATTTTATTGGTAATGATGTGGGTTATTTGCTATAGGGTCAAATATCGATGTGACACAACAGAGTTTATGCTAGTTCTGGAGCTGTAAAGAATATATTTTTGCAGTAGGAGTGTCAGGAAAGGGTTTACTACTTAGTTGCTGTACTGTGATCGATTGCCCTTGCTGCTCTGAGGATTTGAATCTCTTGGGCTTTGCTGATGTTGCTGTATCAACCTGCTAAGACACCTCTCTCCTGCTCTGTAGGGATCTCGCATCAATTTCATACATGATTGCTTTAGACAAGAAAACATACTAGGGCTGTGCAGGACTTTACAGACTGGAACTTGAACACAACATCTCACTTGCGGTTGCGGTTGGGGTAGAGTTACCAGCAGAGCAGGTGCCCACTCTGTGCCAGTTGTATTTAGTTACGAAAACGAGACTGCAGAAAGCATGCATGCTGTTTCATTGTTACCCTTAAATACGGCGCTTTGGCATATACCTTTGCATATTTATAGATGTTAACAGAGTTCTCCAAGCTGATCGTCTGGGCACAGAGGATTTCGCAGTGTCTCTGGAGGCCATCCAGTTGAAACAGGCTGGCAGCCGACAACAGCTATCAGGACAAGAGAGAAGCTATTTGAGATCATGAGCCTTGAAAGGCTGAGGGAAGGCAAACAGACAGAACTGATTATTTCCTCTCTGAACAATCTCCGACTCCCTGTTTTAACGGCCAAGTCCTCAGGAAAGAGCAGAAAGGCCACTCGATGCCTAGCTAAAGCCACACACAGATTTCCCCTCTTCGCAAAGGCTTGCTTCTCCTGCAGGAAGTCTGTTTATGCTACCTTCGGTCACTGTGCCATATGAGTGCTGGACTGCTCAAAGCCCCCTTTCCTCAGAAAAAAAAAAATAGTTGTGTGTAGTCTCTAGCGTCAAGCTTTAATTTCACCAGACTACTTGTGACTGAGCAGCATTATTGTAAAAGGGCTGATTCGCAATGCGGAGTGCTCTTACTCCAACCTTTGCAGTACCATCAGCTGCTCTGCAGAAGTTCAGCCTGAAATCGGCTGTTTCTCTCCCGGTCTCCAGCCTCTTGGTGTTTGGGCTGCTGTGGGCACCAGAGCTGCTGCATCAGCTGCACCTTTTCTGTGCCCCACCAACAGTGCAGCACGCCTGCTTCCTTCTCCCAGGGCAGAGAGGACGTGCGGAGGACGCTTCCACCAAAAGCACTGTACTGATTTGTCGCCCTGCCCTGCCCTGCCCACCCCTCAGCATCTCATGGATGTAATAAAACCTAATTGGTAGTTCTTATTTCCAAGCAATAGCGTTTTGAAACTTTAAGCTCATTTCAAAGTGGTAAGTATACTCCTGGATTGGAAGCTTGCTGTTAACTCCTGGATTTTGCCTTTCAAGCTCTGATTATGCCCCAGTGCACTTGGCAAGACTTAGAAGAAAATGTTCTCACCTCTAAGATATCAGTGGTGGGAATTTCCATAGATTCGGTTCCTCCATAGTATAAATACTGCATCAGCATCTGAAATGGGAAGAAGGCCAGGCATGAAGCTGTTATCACTGAAGTCACAAGGGGCTGTGAATGGCTGGGCTCCCCTTCCTGAGCAGACGGGAATTGTGCGGTATGCTGGCTCTCGCCTCCGCTGTTGGCTTTTTTTTTTCCTAGCGTTGCAAATCTGCTGCTTTCTAATACTTTTCTTCCTCGGGCTCTGAAAAGGGCCCTGTTGAGGATTTTAGGCCGAGGGTGACAGCGTGTCTCCAAGCAACACGAATGTCCTTGTAAAACGGTTCCTTGGATCCGGTTCTGTAAAGCCTTGCAGGCTGGTCACACGCAGAGCTGCCAGCTAGCTGGAGCGCTGAAACTGCCACGCCATGAGCATGTGTGTCTCGAGGACCTCCCAGCCACTTGCCTCCCCTGCTGTGCTTCTAATCAGCTTCCAGCCCCCCATCAGGGCCAGAGGAAAAGGCCTAATTGTTTGCAGGGAGAGCAAGAGGCAGCTTCTCCTCTTTGATCTACACGTGCACGCCCCTGCTAAACCAGTACTGTCTTATCTAGGGACCGACTAGATTCGGTGTTGGAAAGAGAAGTCGTTCCAGCATCCCGAGTGCTGCGTAAGCAGGTGTGGGGGCTGCATGCTGTGCTTACCATTTCTAACAGTAGTAGTAACAGAACTAAGCTTCTACTTTTAAAATTGCCTTATTTGTATAACGGAATTACAGGGGCGCAAAGCTGCTTTTCAGCAGAGCCCTGGGCAGAACACAGATCTGCGTCCTCCACGCACCATAACCGAGGTTGCTGTAAAATGCCATCATCTCCTTAACTCGTCTGATTTTGTTTACCATCAAATTGTTCAATTCCGTGAAGTATTTCACTGTTTTAATTATTTTTGATTTGTTGCTCTCTCCAAGCCAAAGTTTATCTTTAGAAACTTTTTGATGCAAAAATATGGTTGAGGAGGCTTGTTTCAATGTACTTTTTCTGTCATGGCCTGAGCTGCAAAATTTGGATGTCATCTCTCCAACACAAAACTTGTACGGTCCCTTTCAAGTCAAACAAAGATGTTCTTATGGTCAGCTTCATTCCTTCTACATGAGGTGACGGTACTGCTGACCAACAGCTTTGCTGTTGCGTTTGCTTATAAAGAGAGAAAAAGGAAAAGCCTCAACCCTGTAGGGAAATAGTTATACAACCTGTTCTGCACTTCAGATTTCCCTGTTCTGTACCTTCCAAATTTGAAATGCAGATCTGGAAAGCTGGAATAACGGAGCTATCACATTCCACTGACTTGTTTTTTTCCTTGGGTATGTGTTAACTAACCTACTTTCTCTCCATTGTGAATGAACTTCCCTTAAGTGCACTAAATGTGGAAATGTCATAAAAGCGGAGTGCAATTCTCAATCTTGAGCCTTTCTTGAAAGGGACACCATTGAGTTCTGATCATCTGATCTGAATTAATATGAAGCCTGGCAGTCCACCTGCTGTAAATAAGTTTACTTTTTGCTTAGCACAGCATGAAAATGGTGCCTTAAAAATATGAAAATACAAATATGTATCTTAAAAGTATAAAACTTTCAGTAGCAGACTAGTTTCTCCCGCTTTATGGAGGAGTCAGCTGCCTAAGTAGGAAAATAGGAATATAGGGTGGAGGTTTCTGTTTTAACGTTGGTCCTAGCTGAAAAGTTTTGCCGAAGATCAGAATGCTTCTGAAATACAGGTGTGTTGAAATAAACTCCAGCTCTACTTGTAAATTACCTGTGATATTAAGCCTTGGCCCTCTTAGCTTCCAAGTATGTGAGAAGATGAAAAGAATAAAGAAAAGGTAGAGTAAGTTACATACCTTGAAAATATTGTATTTCATATCGCTGATTTCAACAGTCTTGCTGCCATGGCTGTCATGTTCTGTTTTATTGGTCATTAGCGTCTTAAACCTGAGAATGGTTTGAATAGATTTCTGTATTAGCGCTTCACATCCTCACGACCTATCGACAAACAGCCTAAGCAAGGGGAAGATAAAGATCCTTCCTCATTCTTGTTTGCAAGTTGAAAATGGAAACATTTCTTTCAATTTAATGACAATTAGTTTAGAACTTCAGGGACAAGTTAACCTGTAAATTGCTTGGGTCTGATCCAATCTCACCCTATAATAGTTGCAAAACACTGTTACTATGCCAATAACAGAGATAGAAACTGATAACTGCAAGTGTACCAGGTCAGGGGTGAGACTTCCAGAACTCCGGAGCAAGCATAGCTCTCGCTAGCAAACTCCGAGAGGGGGAATGGAAAGGCAGTGAATGGCTGGAGATGTGCATTCCAACTGCTGCACAGGATTGAGGCATAATTCCTGGTTACTTTATGTCAATGGAGCTCTGGGAATCTCTCACACGTACTAGGAGCGGCTAGAAAAACTCATCTTTACTCTCCTACTGTTCTTAACAGTAGCAAAGAAGATGTGGCTTGGTCCTGCAGCCCTGAGTTAGGGTCTGTAGTCCATATCCTCAGCAGCTGTCTTACCGCAATGGGTGACTGAGAGCTAGTCACAGAAATGGGAGAATAAAGAGCCAGACCTTCCTTTAACAATCTGTACTTGGCTGTGGAAAGCAACTCACCTGTTAGATGCAGTAACCAGCAGGACTTTGTGTGCATAAAACAGCTTTCCTTCTACTAAGAAAGTTACATCAGACATTTCTTTATTGTTTAGAAAGTGAGGATCTGTTAGGGTAAGAAAAAAAAAAAGAGAGTGTGAATATTTTTTGAAACTGTGGATGCTTTTAAAAAAATTACTAAAAAAAAAAAATCACAAGAACCTCACTGTTTAGGTGAGCATCTTACCTAGCCGAGCTGGCAGTGTCTTTCGGATTTCAGGAATGCTGGGTATCGGACTGCTGCCGTAGCAGTGGGTGAAGATGGATGCAAGCTGCTGATTGATAGAATCATTCTGTAAGGAGGATCAAACAGGTGTCATCAGTCAGCACTTTGTATTGAGCAGGTTTCAAACATGCTGTAACAGTTCACTTGAGCCTTATAGCAACGGCACTCTACAAGAAAAACCTCCAAACAGGGACAAGAGCACGATCCGAGCAAGTATGCTCTGACGGAATTCTCTCAGCAACAGTTTATGGGCCAACCTCTGCCAAGGGAAAAAGAGCCCATCAGCATAAGCTCATCCTTCCGCTCCTCTGCAACAGGTAAGCCCACAAATGTGTTCTTGGCCAGATTTGATTCATGATATTACCTCACTGCCAAATGCCAAATTCCGGCCCCTAGTTTGCAATTGTTTTTAGTTAGCCAGTTACATCTCTTGCTTTTAATTTAAAGGTCAGTTACAATGAATGTTGTAGCGACCAGTTCTGGAGGTATCAAGAGCTGTGTGTACTCCTCAGCTTCCCCTGTCTGTGCGTCTCAAATGTATCCCGTCCGCAGTCAGAAGGCAGGCACCCCCCTCCCAACGTGAAGGGCAACAGCCTCCCAAAGAGAACATGGTAGAGACTGGGTGAACTTATCTGCAAGATGAGACAGCTAAACTATATACCACGGATCAAATCTGTTCTAGACACGCCTTGACAAGCAAGGAGAAAACAGCTGTAGGCAACCTTTAAATAATAGAAAAAAGTAGAAGGAAAATGTCGCTGGACAAAAGCATTGTTCAGAAAACTAGAAGATACTGTGGAGAGAACCTGAATTGCCCAGTACTGTATTGATAACTCCGCCTCTTACATTCACGCGGTTTCAAAAGCCAGTTGCTGAACTGGACTCGAACAGAATAGCTTTTGCTTCTATTGAAATTACTGTCTTTACTGCGAGGACTGCTTTTGTGGGCTGTGTATGAATTTAGATAAATGCTATCGGGGCCATTTTTACACCATAACTCATTAGGGACTTGGCATAGGCATTCACTTGTTCTTGTTGTGCACTACCTTGTTCAGTAGCAAAAACCAAACGCTTGATTTTGATACTGTTACACAACTAATAATTACTTTGCTGGTTTTGAGGATCTCAAACATGAGCTGCAACCCTTCATTAACCAGTTCTTCATTATAGTCCTCCTCTTTAATGGTGACGAATTCCCGTAAGAGGGTCTGTACGACTGAGTAACGAGACTGGTAGAAGGTTGTCCGTAGTGACTCGATCCACACGTGGAGTTTCCATGGGACTCCTGTAGCCACAGCAAAAAGGACAGTGAGAGATGATGATTTGCCAAAATACCTGTGAGTAGATCATCCTGCTTCTATTACTAACGGTTAGCGGCACTGAAGTAGATCTTTACATATATCCTAACAGCAGATACAGTTTTGTCTTGATATTAAAGATGACTGAACTGGGTCACTGACAGATTAAGTGCCTTATCTACAACAGCAAAGGATTGGTACCAGGACCGTAAGTTGGAACTTTCTGCTGATCGTTAAGAACCAGAGACTCCCTGTTGTGTATTTAGCTTCATGATTAGTTAGAACTACCAAATAAATCTGAACTGAACTTGTAAGAATACCTAACCCTGGACAAACATGGTATGAGGTCTTTTCTCCTGGTTACCTGTAACAGGCTAGACACGCAAGCTTCAAAGCTTCTTTCCTACCTTTAGATCAAATCTGTTCTTTCACCTTAAACCATTTAATCTCTGATGTTATCTTTGTTTTTGAGACCAGCCTCTTTAAGACTGAATTTTAGGTGTCAGAGTATCTGACGAAGAGACATGCTTTTGATACTTGGGAACAGAGGATCCAGCCAAAAGTAAGGGACATCCTAAATCAGGGGAAATTTGAAAAAAAATTGTGAGGGGCCTTAAACACTTTTTTTTTTTTAAATTAAATTAGCTAGTTCCTGTAAAGCTTGGAATAGTTTTGCAGTTAGGGTTACAGATTCCTCTTCAAATGAAAGGGGCAGAGGAAAAAGCTTTTCACGCCCTAAATGTGCACAATGCTTAAAATAAAGGAAGCACCTTACCGAGTGCCCTGAGCTCCATGGTGATGTCTACGTAGCCATGCTCAGCACTGTAATACATGGCCTCCTGCAGAGCCTTCATTCTTGTTTTACACAGCCTGACTTGCCCTTCGCTGGAGCTGCCCTGGCTGGAGGTGTCGCTCTCCACTCCCTCAGCTAAAATCTCCTCCAGCGAGAGGACATCTCCCTTCAGTTGCTGGGGCTGGGTCAGTAGCTTGCGCAGAACGTTCCTGAGGAGGTAGAAGAGATAGCCCTTATTAATAAATGAAATATGAACAATTCAAACAGGACTATGGCAATCTGGGTTTAGGAGTATGTCTTAGTAAATAATAATTTCCTTCTCAGAGATTGAGAGCTGGCAGTTACGGAGCAGCATCTTATAAAATTGTAGAATGGGTTGGGTTGGAAAGGACCTTAAAGATCATCTAGATCATTTAAAGCACTTTTCCTTCCCTATCCCACATGCTAGAAGTTGATGCCCTGGTAGCAAGAGCAAAAGCATGGAATATGGTCCTGTACCTTAGGGGTACCAGGGCGTATTTCAGAGTGTTAGGGCAAACTGGGTTTTATTGCAGTCTGTACTTCAGCACAGAAGCACACTTCCTTCTGCCAGCCCTGAGTGTGGTAACGTCTTAAGCTCCGAAGTAGGATTGACCAGAGTGTCTGTTAGAACCCTTGCTGTTTTCCCAAATAACCATCTTCAAGCACTGTTACGTTGTTTTAGTCAGACCCGCTTCCTGTATCAGTAAATAGAAACCATGAAAAACGGTAGTTCTGCATCACTAAATCCAGGGAGAATTTTTTTGGTTTGGAATTTCACACAGCAGTTGCAAGAAAGAGGTTTTCTTGTTTGTGTCCAGCCACTTCAGAAAGCTTGCATCATTGGTGTCCCTACAGACAGCCGGAGCCATCTGCAGCAGACATTCCCCGTCCCAGCATGTCCACCCAAGTGCTCAGCCGTGATGCTGAATTGCCACTAGCTGGTGCTCTCTTTGCACCCACACCACTCGGTATGGCTAAAACCAGTTAATTTTGTGCTTTAGGATCACCCTGCCCTATCCGATTGGAGAACAAGCCTTAAATTTCACAGTTTGCACGGTCAGATGTTGCAGAAGATTGTGGGAGGGGAACAGAATTGGGAACAGAACAGCGTCTGTGTAGTTTTACACTGTAAATAACTTCATTAGGCTGTTCCAGCCTTGCAGAGGTTGGGCCTCATTTGAGCTTGGGCTATTTTCCCTGGTGTATCCAGATGTGCGATGTACCTGGAGGTGCAGTTCTGGCACCACTCTAAAGCACAGATGTGTTCAAGCAAGGTAGCTACTATTTAGTGTGCTACTAGAAGGGGCAGCTGTACGACCCTGTGGCTATCTCACAGCCCAGCTACATGGGCGGTTTCAGGGCTGTTTTAATTGGCTTGTTACGCTAACATTTTTCTGGGAACAGAAGGATTTCTGGATGAGTTCGTAAGTAATGTCTTATTTCTAAATAACTACCCTGAAAACAGGGTTGGAAAGCCCAGTCTGGCTTTTCAGCATTTTAATGACTGATCTCTCTTGATCAGCCATCCAAAAACCGGAGATGCAGTCAACCAAATTCTGCCACAGATCATTTTTGCCACCTTAATGTCATTAGATTCTGTCTCAGAACATGAACCACTATCTCATAACCTACCCACAAGTTGAACTTACTCTGCTCATGTATGGCCTAGAACCAGCTCCTACTCACTCTTAGTGCTGCAGAGCTAGACCAGCAAGCGAGAGAATAAGCAAAAGATGATCTTTCTGTTGTATTTTGTGCTTTTGAGTAAAATATAATCCCTTTCGTTTATCAAAGTTATAGTTGCTGAATAATGTAAGTCTTGCATAATTTTTTCTTGAAGGGATGTAACAGAGAGCAACTATCAGTTTAAGGAATCTCTCAGTTCCCCGAAACACTCAAAAGGCACTACCTATGTCCAAATTGCAACAGTCTGAGAAACTGTGCTGCACTGAAAATGGTTGCTAGCAGGGGACTCTGACCACCGTCTTCTGAACTGCAGACCCAGGGCTTTGGCTATAAGACCTGTAATACAAAGTCACATAGGAATACCTACAGTGGTAGCCTTAGGCAAAAAAACCTTGTTCAGAACATGGAGCTTTACCTGTGCCCATGTGCAGCTGAGTGACTGAAGCAATTCATATCTTCGTGAAGCGATGAAGACATACCATTGACTTCCAACATACTCAGGAGCGGATCAGCACCCCTACTTAGCAATAAGCTGACCAACTCGTAGTTCCCTAGGAAAAAAAATTGACAGAAACATAATGACTCCATGCCTATTACCTCTTTGAAAGCATAAAACACAGGCTGGTAACAGACACTGTACCAGCAATGGCTTTTGGAGCATCCTGCAAGCACGCATTAGGCTTCGTAACAGACAGAGAAACTGAGTCACAAAGCACTTAAATTACCTAATAATGCCCAACTAGCTAGGGGTAGAATGAAAAGAGAATTAAACTGGTCTGGCGCTCTCAATACACGCTAGCAGAAACGTACACGACCAGTTTAACTAGACAAGTGTATTGGTGCAGCCCACGTCCAGCCAGGCATCCTTTCCACCGTTCTCACTAGATGTAGTACTGTGGGGTGGCAGGTGACCCAGCACAAAGAGTGGCTGTCTTTGGGAGGGGAGGAGGCCATTTCTTTATCCCCTCCATAAAGCTTGGCACAGAGCAAGCCAGAGACTCGTCTTCATAAACGCACAAAAATGAAGCAGGCAGGAATGAAGGAAAGAAAGTAAAAACAGGTGAAAAGTGTTAAAAAACAACAGGTACTAGCACAGACTTGTTCACAGGATGCTAAACTCTTCTCCTGACAGTTGGGTAGAAGAAATGCAGAATTTCACTTGTATTTAATAAATTAATAAACCAAATTTCTTTATATAGCAGTTATTTTTCCCCAGGCTGAATTTAAACTTGTTAATTTTTGCATCTGGAAGTTATTTAGATCCAAGACATGCCTAGACTAGACAGTAGCTGGTTTATGTTTCTTGACAGTGCCCTGTGCAAAGGAGTCGTTTCAGTCGGCTTTACTCTGGCGGCCGCTGGCAGGAGGCGAGTGTTGGGACAAGTTGCAAAAGCAGACACTCCTTTGGTGCCCATCAAGCTCTTGCCACGTGACGACAGCTGTTAGTTGCTGTCAACCCAGATGGGGTTCCTACTGGTGTTTTAGAAATGAAAAAAATGCTGACTTTTCAAGTAGCCGCCTCACTGTGCTGCTCACTTGGTATCTTTACGGTACCTTAGAACGCAGTGCAAAGTGACTCCGAACATGTTTTACAGACACCGGACGCAAGCGTGAATTGGTTGTGGTTATTCTGTGGTAGCAAGAGACGGAGCGTGCTGAGGCTGCACTGAGCTCACCTGCGGCTGAAGCCAGCTGAAGTGGGGTCTCAGCGTAGTTGTCCTCTCCACTGTTAACGGCAGAGCCCTCAACGTGGGCACCAGCGTCCAAGAGGAGCTGCAACAGACACATGAAAGACAAGGAGTTGAGAAAAGAGCAATTCAGAAAGACCAAACAGAAGAGGCTGTGTGTTAGAAAGGAAAACCAGTAGACTGCTATCCTAGTGAAGAGGGCATGCACACAAAGGGACCATCTCAAAGGCTAAAGCAAAATATGTATTACAAGGCAAATTTCTCTTGCGTTTCCTCGCTCAGCCTAGGGCTAAAGTCTCCACATGAGTGTCAATTTAGAGTTTTCTTATTTTCTTTTGCTTTACTGGGCTTTCAGTAGTGAGTTTGTGCTGGGAAGGTGCTCAGCTGACAGCTTGGAGAACAGCACCTACCTTTTTTTTTTTTTTTTTTTTTTTTTTTTTAATTTATTTTTAGTATCAGTTTTGCATTCCCTGCTTGTTCCTCAGTATGCATATTCCAGCTATGGCAGAGTCACTGCTGGAGTCTGGATTTAACTTTGCCTGTGATTGGTAGCGCAGTGGAGGACGCTTAGCTGCAGAGACGCATTCCTCCAGAATCACTTCAGTGGAGAATTTCAGAGCAGCAACGTCTCCAGAGGGAGCCTGTCTTGCCCTCCTTGCTCGGTGCCAAAACGCTGCTTTGAGACGTGGGAGCAGCATTCTGCAAAGACGGCAGAGCCGCCAGCACGCTACGATCCCCCTGTTCACAGTAGGACCGGCTAGAGGATGACATCAACAGGATGACAATGAGACCATAAATAAGTGACAGCAGAAACTCCTCAAACTTTCCAATGAGTTGCCTACAGAACGCAGGGTCTTTATGCATAAAAAAGCCAAACAGCTCCCAGTTTGCTGGCTGGCTGAAGAGAGGTAAAAAACATCCCGCAGTGAGAAGCGAAGGTCTTGGCACCAGTGTCTTTGGTGTTAGGATAGTAAAGTTCACAACGCAAAATAATCTGCTTTGAGAGAACAAAAGGCCTCAGGGCTACATAAAGAACTGCAAAAACTTCTGAAAAAAAAAAATATTCAGGAAGTAAGCGGCAGACCTTCTCAATATAAATCCGCCACCTTTGTCACTTTAATAAAGTCAATGTCAAGGGGACCTATGATGTGATAACCCACCTCTGTGACCACAAAGCTCTTTGTATTGGATATGTAAATAAGGCAACTACATACGTAGATAGAAGCTTGTGCAGTAGTTTCTGCTCCTATTTGTGTACACATTCACACTTCCTTTAAAATTGCAGGATGGTGGAAAAGTACCATGTTTCAGAATTTGGTTTAAAATGCTACTGCAGTACAATGCCATCTACGAGAAACCTCTCTACGTGAATGTAAATCCTTCCTACTGATAAATATCCTATTTTTCCCAGACATGACAGCTCATTCTCATTGCTGTGACAGCTATAATAAGTGTTTATTTGGAGGAGTTTCATTGTTGTTTTTTTTTTTAATTAAAAGCTAATTCAATGCATTGAATGATGCCCCAGAGAACAGACTGCTGTTACTTGACGGGACTGACAGCACAAGCAGAAGCAGCTAAAGACTCCCCAGGCTACCAAATCCCTATGGTTCGATGTAGCTGAGCAGGGAACAGGGAGAAATGAAAAAATAGACACATCAGCATGATGGACTTCCAACAAAGCTAGTACTGACTGATACCAGTGCCCCTGGGGTTCTCGGGGCTGTTTGTTATATGCCAGACTGTACTGAGAACATGTAACTCACTTCGCACCTGAAAGCCATCAGACAGTAACACCTTTTGGTCGCTCCTCACTGACCCAGTCTGCATTTGGGCTGTTGAACCAGAAGAGAGTGTCACTGGCAAAAACCACTTTGTTTTGACATTGTCTTAGGATTAAGCCAACATCAGACTTTCCATTCGCAGGCAGCGTATTAACCCATCTTCCATCAATGTCTGAGACCGGCCATCCAAGGAACAGACCAACATTCCAGCTGATAAAGAAACAATTCACTCTAGGCTTTGTCTGGCTTTTTGCGGGGTTATTTTTTTGGTTTTTAAGGGATACATTTTCAGACTAAAACACAAGCTAGAATTAGAAAAGCCTTGGAGAGGCAACTAACACGACCTCATCTATTGATTTGCCACGTGGAAAGGCACATGCAATTTGTTCATGCAAAGAGTTCTTGTGTGTGTGGTTATACAGCGTACCTGATCATCCATAGTGTTCACCCCGTCAGGTCCCAGTGCATCGATTGCTTGGTTGATCAGATCTGTCCTTCCACAGTTTAGCATTCGGAAACCCAGATCCTGCTGGAATTTTTCAGTAGCAGCCTTAGCATCCAGTCTCCGGAAGGAACTAAAGCAGCATTCAGGTCTGTGAAGAACAAAATAATTTCTGGATTTTTTTTTTATTATTTTTTTTTTAGCCCCATGTCATAAGAAATCAGGCTCGTGAATTTTCATGATTTTACCTATCGTATGTATACCTTCCCCACTGCTTTATCATTTCTGAAAAATCTGGCTAACCTCACTCATACTGGAGATGGAAGTTTTAGTTCTTAGAGAAAGACAGTAAGTTCATGTGAACACTGCAAAAAAAACTTCAAAAAGGTGTCCAAGTAGAGAAACCTCCTTGGTTTCTAAGGGAAAGGCAAGGAAGAAATCCTTATTCCTGCTGCTCAAGAGTGGCAGTTTCCACCCAGCCCATCTCTCCATGGGTAGCTCTGGACCAGGTACGGCTTCTGCTACATCTTACCCAGCAAAAGGGGAAGGAGGTGCCGGGATAACCGGGGTTACTGCGGCAGTGAGGTTATTGCGGTGAGACCAGTGTCACAGGCTGCAAACGTGCAGCAGCCAGGTTTCCTTAGCTCTGCTTCTCACAAAAAAAAAAAACCCAAAAGCTTTAAATAATTAGCTGTATACATTTTGGATATCATATTTCTGTTTTCCTGCTTGTTATCGGATAGTCCGTCAAACATACACAAAAACACAATGCACGGAGGAGAAGGAGGTGGAGAGAAAGTGTATCTAATAAAATGCCAGTGTAGCTCTAGGATGAAACAGTTATGCTATCTGCCTACCAGACTAGCTATTATTTTATTCTGAAAGAAGACAACAATCCTTATTCTTATCTGGAAAATAATTTTTTAAAAAATACGACATCAAAATCAAATTTAGGTAGTGGAACATTCTCAACTCTCTTCCAACGCCTCAATAAAAGGAAGTGTGTTAACATTTCTATGAGGCTTTATAAAATCCTTATCCTTTAGATGACTATCAAATGACCTTTATCTCATTTGGAAGGAGCCCAGGGATTACTGTAAATCCTCTGGTTATCTGCTCAAGAGACTTCCGAATTCCAAACCTGGAAGTGTATCTCCTTCGCTGAAGAAACATTGCCAAATTGGAGGACTTTCCTATCTGAGCTGGGCACTGATACGGTCAGCCCTTTGATGTTATTTCAGGGCAAATGCCTTCTCTACTAGTTGTCTGGTTTTCAGCACAGGCTCTTGTGCAAACTCTCAGTGAGTGAGATATCAGCCTGCCAAGTTCCTTTGAAAAATGAGATTCTTTCAACAAGGTTAACCTCTTCTGGAAACTTCGTACGGCCTGCCAGAGAAGTAAACCACTCATCACTTCACGTAGAAGATTCAAGATGAATCTTATTCACGTTTTAATTCAGCTGGTCATTTTTTAATGCTTCTGAACTTGCGTTGATGGTGGATGACAAATGGTGAGCAGATGCTATGACCAATATGCTGAGTTAACAAAGATCCCTCTACAGCCTGGTGACCGGTCACATTGTACGGAGGAAACCAGCATCTCGCCACAGCTGCTTTCAGAAAGGAACTGCATCAGGGTACAATTTGGGGAACAATTGGCAGGGAAGCAAAGTGATGGTCTTGGAGTCACTAGCTCTCTGGAGATACATCTGCAAATGAAATGTGTCTCCGAGGCAGCCAAGTCCAAATATTTGGTGAGAAGACAAGATCTCTGAAGCACCCTGATACTAGATGAGGACACATACAGTACAGAGCACAAGGGGACAGTAAGTTAACAGGCTTAATGCCAGACATAGACATAAATCCTAGAGCTAGGCTACTCAATAATCTTGCTCTACTAAGGCAATTGGTACAGTATCATGATGCTGCAATATTATGTAGAATATGATGCAATGACTTTGTATAATAATAAGAAGAATCCTACGCAAAAGAAGCGAAATAAAATGACATCACTTGAAATCCAGTGAACCTCAGGAAAAAGAAGGGATGGTACCTGTCTTTGCACATTGTTCCTGTTTTGCTAACAGGCGTGATTCCCCCCACTGCTATTTACAGACACTGCTGGAGCAGGGGTGGTGGGGGGACAATTCACCGCTGAGCCCTGCAGAGCGAACAGCAAAACAAAACAGTTGCACAGAGCTGGCAGCGAGACCCAGCGAAAAGGTGGGCTGTAGTTCTTGGCGCAGAGCTGCCAGGAGGCCAGTTCAGGCACAAGAATTTGAAGTTATAATTTGCGAGCTTTACTCCTGGGGGACCTGCAGGCTCAGCCCACGCAGAAGTTACCGTACGCTTGCTGTTCTGTAGCGGTAGACTTGACAGCACGCTCTGCTATGATAGATGCAAAGTAGCTTTTTCTTTTAGAGTGTTGATAAAAGTTAGAGCATCCTACGAGAGCCGGGGGCAGGGGGGAAGAGCTCACATACGCACAACGGCTGTGCAGCAGCTGTAACCGCAGCAGGTTTTCCATGTGGGAGTTGTTACCCTGTGGAGAAGAGAGGCAAACTCTTGCATGCTTCCTAGAGTAAAGCCTGTGCTCCTGCAGTTGTCCAGACAGCAGCACCCACGTACACCCAGCAGCGCCCAGGGGAGAGGCTGAAGAACTGAAGGTGGACCGAGAGACACAGGGGAGGCAGAGCCCCAGGACAGGGCTGAGGTCCCAGTTTGGGAAGGGATAGCTTGAAGAGGGAGCAGGAGCCTGGTGCACTCTTTGGGTTTCATAAGCAGTAACTACTACTAGAAGCGTAACTACTGATAGTGAATGATTTAAATTTGGCCTGCAGTGAAGAAAAAACATAGTAATAATTAAAAAAAGCTGTGTGTGATAATAACTTAATATTAAAATCCCAACATTTATATTTAAGTAGATGGAAAAGAAACACAGTTCTCTGCAATCTAGCATTTCCCCACTTACATTACCATTTAACCAGTAACAGGTGAGTACTGAAGATGTTTATGAATTGTCTGGGAAACATGAACTGCGAGCATCCTATCAGAAGGCTTCATCCACTAAGACACAAACAGTTGTTGTGGAAGACTGTACTGCCCAAGCTGTTTGTGTCAGAGAATAGGATATTAGAGGTCTGAATTTCAGGTTATACTAATTATACTTTGTTCTTCTGCACAACTTCTCTTTCAGGGATTTCAGCATGCCCTACCTGATGCATCACCCCTGCAAGGCACTATCATTATGCGACTTTTAGCCTGTGCATCATGACGAAAAGCAAGTTGCAATTTGCCTGTAGTCAGACAGCAAAGCCGGGGTAAATTTGGCTTCAGTTCCAAGATTTCCTTTTGCCCTAACTGTGCTGTAATGGCTAGATACAAATGACTGCTTTAAATGATCATATAATGGGCACTAGAAATGAGGCCCTGCTCCCTCCTCGTGGTTTTTTTTTCTGTTAGTTTAAATCTTTCACGCAGCAAAAAGACAATGAATGCTCTTTCTGTCACACCACCTATCACAGAACATCCTTAGACCTCTGAAAATAAAACTCAGGCAAGACAGTTCAGAACAAAGACCTGATCAAACTTAACTTTGATTTTTGTCCTCTACTACAAAGACGATGTGCGTTACTTTAAAGCCGAGGTTGATTCACCTGCGGGGAATGCACACTGCATACAGCCTTGTGGAAGAACAGTTTGATAAGGTAAAAGGTGTGGAAGGATCTCACTTTTCTTACAGAATTGCTATTCTTTCTCTAATAACAACAAACTGGATAGAAACCTCTAACATCCTCCTTCCCTGGGCCAGTATTGCTAACCCTTAACTACCCAGCAACTGAATTATCTTATGCCTGAATATCCCACGTAGTGTGGCTCAGGCCCTTTATAGCTGCTTCTCACTTTTATCTATTACCTGCATTATTTTGGACTTCCTGGGTTTCTATCGAGACCTGCATTTCATAGCTGTGTCATTATGGCTTCAGTTTGAAGTTACTGAGATGAAGCCCATTTTCACAAAGGCTGTCTCATCAGCAGCAAAATCAAACACCCAAATCCCTGCCCCCTTTTGGTTTGTTTTTTAAGGTATACAATTGATAAAGTAAGGGACTAGCTGTGGTTTGTGTGTTAACGTGCACAAAAACCCAGTGCAGAGGTAGAGTGGGATGCCTTCGAAGTGGAAGGTTTGGACTCAGTTTTGAAATCAAAAGTTTTTCTAAAGGAGAAGACTGAAAGAAAAACCATGAATCTGACTGGAAGTATGTGTGATTAGGCTAGTCTTCTGTGGTACTGTTCATCAAAGAATTTCAAAGTTTTTGGCAAGCATTAGGCACATACGTAAAATTAGTTTAGCCCATATCAAGTTGCCTACACCAGCACCTACCATCCACACGTAAGCCAGAGTAGCGCGTGCTTCCATTGACACAGAGCACACGTACACTGGCAGAGAAAAGGGAGAAGAAAAGCGTTCCAGGAATAAAAGTCTAACTCCCTGCTTTGTGGACGCCAAGTCCAAGTTCAGCTGCTCCCTCCCAGTCTGAAGCCAAGGACTTTAAATAACTGCTGAGGATCACCTGTTTAACTCCACTGTTAAGAAGACTGGCCATGCGCTCAGCCAGGTAGCCCGTCTCGGGAGAAAGGCAGGAACTGAGAGCTGGGAATAAGACTAGGAGTCAGCTGCAGCCAACCAAACGTTCAGTCATCTAATGGCACCACCATACTCGCCAATTTAGCTTCGCCTTCGGTTTTGTGGCTAATAAGCACTCCCCTTCGATTCACAAGCGGGGCGACAGAGATGTAGCAAAAAGCAAGAGCCTTTTTGGCTGCCAGAAGAAAAAGGTAAAAAGCAACAAAACCAGATGCAAAACTCCTGACTAAAAGCCTCTTGTTGCTTTTATTGTTCATGAAAAATAATTCTAAGAGTGAGGGCATATTTTTATCTTTTCAGGTGATCATTTCATCAGTTAAGAGCATAATAAAAGTATTATTGTTATTAATGTGTCCTGCCCACTCATTTAACCCAGAGGCATATGGGGGTCAAAATTCACTCAAGAAACAAGAATTTACCTCATACTAAAGTTCAAGATGTAACCCTGATATCAAAACCAGGGCTAATGACAGCAACTTAAAGGACTACAAACCTGAATAAAATACCTATGATATGCTAATGAGCCAAGCTAATTATAAATCCCTGTTCAATATATAGGTGAGGGGAAGATTTTAAAAGGTACTGATACCTTTCATCAAGGTACCTCAAAGAGCAAAGAATAATCTTGTAATTAAGGCTGTGGTGTAAAAGCCCCCAAATACTTGTATTTCAATCCTTCTCTCTCTCATTCCTCCCACATAACTTTTGGCAAGACAAAAATCTTTCTACCCCAGCTGCAGCGTTTGGCCAAAGTTTCTTTATCTCTTGGAATACTGCAAGGTTAAACACGTATCGCCTGTATAGTATTTTGAGATCTGGCTCCCGTGAAATATAGTAAGAAGAATATTGTCAGAAGTTACAATTACTTTAGCTGCTAATAAAGCTTAGTCCACGTACTTTAGCTGCCGGGGCTCACAATCCAGTCCAGGTAGGAGCAGTCTGGCTGTCTGCCTGATATCGTCACTGTCCACAGTTAAACTGCGCCGATGCTCCGCGTAGGTGATAGCCACTCTCATCCACTCCATCAGCGGCGGCAGAAGCATGAAGGGTCTGTGCAAACAAGGAAAAAATCCATCATAGTTAATGTTGGCGTGCTATCTTGTATGGCGAGGCATAAAGCACACTTCGTTGCTTCTTGGGAGGCTGGCACAGATACAAGCCCCCTGCAGAGGCAAACTCTGTCCCTGTGCTAAGCAAAGCTGGCAGGTCACAGCAGGTGGAAGGAACTGGAGCTGCTCAGCCTTGGTTATCTGAACTGATCCTTACCCAAAACGGGGTCATGCCGGGACACGCTGCCTTCGTGCAATCCATCTTACCCTGTGGGAAACAGGGCCTGACTGAATATACGGGACCTACTTCTACTATGTAGGTCTGCGAGCCAGCAACGTGCCCTGGCAGCCCAGAAAGCCCCCCCACATCCTGGGCTGCATCCCCAGCAGCGTGGGCAGCAGGGCCAGGGAGGGGATTCTGCCCCTCTGCTCCGCTCTGGGGAGACCCCCCTGCAGTGCTGCCTCCAGCGCTGGGGACACCAACAGCAGAAGGACATGGACCTGTTGGAGCGGGGCCAGAGGCAGCCATGGAGATGCTGGGAGGGCTGGAGCCCCTCTGCTGTGAGGACAGGCTGGGAGAGTTGGGGGTGTTCAGCCTGGAGAAGAGAAGGCGCCGGGGAGACCTTCCAGCCCCTTCCAGTCCCTAAAGGGGCTCCAGGAAAGGTGGGGAGGGACTCTGGTCAGGGAGTGGGGCAACAGGACAAGGGGGAACGGTTTTAAACTGAAAGAGGGCAGATGTATATTAGATATTGGGAAGAAATTCTTGACTGTGAGGGTGGTGAGATAGTGGCCCAGGTTGCCCAGAGAAGCTGTGGATGCCCCATCCCTGGAGGTGTTCAAGGCCAGGTTGGACAGGGCTCGGAGCAACCTGGTCTAGTGGGAGGTGTCCCTGCCCATGGCAGGGGGTTGGAACTGGATGAGCTTTAAGGTCCTTTCCAACCTCAACCAGTCTGTGATTCTATGACTCTACTATTATTAGCTATAGGTCAGGCCCACCCAGCTCAAGTGGCCAATGTTTTGCTTTGGATCAGAAGGGCTCTTCATCTCAGGGGTGTGGCTTATATCATAATTGTGTCTGTTGTTCTAAATAATCCATATGTACAGGCTGCTCCACCACTCACTTAAGTAACACTGAAAATATTCTTGATTATTTGAAACTCCAGTTAAACCAGGCTAATTCAGTACTACCACCACTGATCTTGACATTACATCATCGCTATCCAATGGCTTTTAACATCCTACATTTCTTACATGCCGAGCTCCGGCCTTCATTTTTGCACAACTGACCCTTACACCGCAGCACAACTGATGCAGCTATGTTTTGATGTGAACTGTTTTGCTAGGGAGGAATAAGTAGAATCAAAAAGATAACAACTAACATGGAGACATCTCTGTGCAAGAATAAACGTACCCCATTACTTAAATTCTAAGCAATTTGTGGAAAAGCAATCTATCTGTTCCTAATTTGTACAGCATCCGACACTGTGGTTTTACCCGATATGAAGGGTTGCAAGGCAATAAAGGAATATAAATAAGGTAATAGCAATAGCAACAGCAGCTGTTATGGACTAGCTTATGAAGAGGCCCCCCTTACTCCTGCAATAAGAACGAACACAGTACTGAGATTACACCTTAATATATGGGTACCATAATACCTTCATACACAACATATCTCATCTACCCTCTCAATATACAGCCAGACTGATCAATTATTTGCTTGATTTTTCCCCACGGATACCCGCCCTCCTGGTGGACGGCTCAGAAGTGCCAGCTGTAATTGAAAACACCTTTCCCATTTCCAGTAACAAATTTATTAACAGTGGAAAAAAAGCCCTTTTCATTTAAGCATTCAAAAGAAAATAACTGAGGGGAGAAGGTACTGATTTCCCTTACAAAGTTCAGAGGAAAAAAAAGATACGTACCAGAAAATATAAAATGATTTTGGCATTAATAAAAGGAGCTGAACTCATGAAAGGCATTTTCAAAGCTGTGCACGTATACGCGTGCGTGCCTATGTGAGCACAGTAAGAGTAAGCAGCACCAATCCCGTTAGAAACCTTTTATCAATAATGGGATTTGCAACCAGAACTCCCTTTGTATGACTTTGAACATCCTTCAGGGCGGAATAACTCCACTCTGTAAAATATGTGCCATCTGTTTCCATTTTGCCAGTTGCAAGGTGCACTTTAAAACACTGCCATTATCTCTTTACAAACAAGTGCACTATTTTTCCCTCTGCTACTTTTCTTCTGAGTAGTGAAGCAGCATCTACAAAATCAGAGGTCCTTTTAAGCATCTGGATTGCCAATGCAAGGATGGTTTTTTACTGCTTTTACCAGTTCACATCTAAGTCAAACAATCAAAATATCAGGGCTGCTACGTTCATCCCTTTGGAAATTAACCAGTAGCTCATTAGTTGAAAGACTTTTTCTTAAAGTCCTGCTTGAATCTCCCAACCCGTTCAGGCTTTTTAACCTGTCCCAGACCCATAGGATGAGATGAATCCCTCCAGCACAGCCAATTCAGAATTGATTGACTTCCCTAAGGGAAGAGCAGCAACCCGCAACAGGCATTTGGGAGATGCCCTTCAGCAGTCTGTTCCAGAGAACTTCAGTCCTTACCTGGCCTACAAAAGAAGCATTTACACCTTTTAAATTCAGGCATTTAAGGGAGTAGCCTAAATTCATTATCTAGACTTTCCAATTACTCAGCAGAGCCTCTAGTATAGGATTCAAAGCTCCCAAGAGGTGGTGAGGACAGAGCTGTAGGCTAGGTAGGCTAAAAGCACCAGAATTAAATATGCAAAGTTAGATGGAGTGAACATCTCAGGAGTAATTGGAAAACTCATCTTCCAAGTGATTATATCTACCACCTTTTACGGTAGATAAGCTATTTAGGTCACCACCACAGCTTCCCTGACACTTTGATGGTGGCAACACTGCTGGACAGAGAACCATGTCGATCCAGCACAGTCCTGATCATCTTACCAGGTAACGAGCCAAACCTTGATCACTGTTATAGACGGCACCAGGCAGCAAGAGACTGTGGTCAGCCAACAGAAAATACCATTGAGTCTGCACCAGAAATAACACGTATCATGAAGAAATTTCCATTCTGTTAAAAAATCACATGTGCCAGGGTTATAAATGGCTTGCATGCACAAGCAGACCTTGAATGTGGAAAACCTGGTTTGGGAGAAAAGGGAAGGAGAAAGACTTTTTTTTTGTTTGTCTGTATTTTTAATCTCAACAAATTTTTCCAAAGGCTTTAAAACTCACAGTTCAACAGACTGCCTGGTTACCCTGTGCCCGAAGGAGAGCAGACTTTGGATTGCAATAAGAAATGTCAGGAAGGATGTTTTCCTCTTACTGCTATCCTAATCTGTCCCAACCCCATCACCTGCATCGCAGTGCAAGTTGGATAAATCATTATTCTACCAGGAGTGACTATGACGACTTCAATTTCTATTTTGCTGTAGAAGCTTTATTTCTGCCCTTCAGCAGTCTGTTCCAGAGAACTTCAACCCTTACCTGGCCTACAAAAGAAGCATTTACACCTTTTAAATTCAGACGTTTAAAGGAGGAGCCTTAGCATTGCGCTAAGAAAATAAAATTTGTTTTCTAGAAAATAAACGCAATTATCATCCCTGCGGCCCTTAACCTGGGCGTCTATCTGCCTCGAGGGAAACGCTGATCATTTCACAGTCTGAAAAACACTGGAGGAGGGGAAGGGGAGAAACCTTCATGGAAAATTAACTGGGAGATGCTTCAAGCTAAAGAATTGATTTCTGTCTCTGCATTTCTGTCTGTGCCATGTTCTGTATTGTGCATTTTCCTCTGGACCTTCTGACATTTAGAAGCATTTGGCAGCTCGTTAAATTCTGCACATGATCCAGCCCTGGGAAACTGTCATACTCGCAGCAGTAGTTCACTAGGACACATACTCTCTGGTGTCTATGAAGAAGAATGCCACCATTGCTTTGTTCAGTTTCTTGCCATGAAGTTGTCTTCGAGTGGTGCCACATGTAAATGGTGCCACATGTAAACTGGGGAAGTACACGGCAGTGGAAAGTAACATGGACGCTGCTCACCTACTATACACCTTGTAAAGAATCGCAGTAATGTCTGTTATGGTCATGTGCTGTCAATATTTTATCCATAGGTTCTTTGAAATTTTCTCCATTTAGAACTGGACAGCTGCTCTGTTCCCAAGGGGATCAGGCTGGAGCTGGGTGAGATGTGCTCTGAGAAAGAATGGACTCTATTGTGGGCTTTTTCCCCTCATTTGAGCTAAAACACGTTGGTTTTTTTAGACATAACTGAGAAGGATGGTGACAGCAGCACTTGGCAGAGAATTTACAGCAAGTTGTAACATTTTCCTGGAAAATGTTCTACACTCATTTGATTAGAACGGCCTAGGACATGAGCAGCATGTGGAGATCATGTGCAGCAGTCCTTGAGGATGTGCTGCAGGATCACAGACTTTCAACGTTAACTCGTGCATCACTAAGAAACTATTCCCAAAGTGGGCTGCTCTGAGGATTTTTAAGAGCCCTGGGGCCAAGACATTTTTGGCAGAGGGAAGTTAATTGTATGCAAAAAGGAAAGAGCTCCAGAGGAGTTAAAAAAATTATGTCATCCTTCCTCTGCATTGAATGCTAGGACAATGCACTTGGAGCTTGACTTTCAGAGGTGAGGAAGGCCTGCTATCTCACATGGAAACAGTAGGTCTTCCCAGAAGAAACAGCCATACTATCAAATTCCTCCTTCCCAGTGACAAGATTGCTGAAGAAAGGAGGAGGAGACATTTTCCCTGCAGCCACCTCTCTTCTCCTCCTGTGCTATTTTTGCTACAGCAAAACAAAGAGGGAGCCAACAGTGACAGCAACATCAAGAAAGAAAAGCCTTGTTCTTCTAAACAAGAACCTCCTTCTTCCAAAGCAGGAAAGAAAATACTGTCCTAATGGAAGCAGGTCTCCCTCTTGGCAGCCTGAGCTGGTCCCGAGACACACATGCAAGGGAGAGTCTCCCATCCAGCGTCTCCCATATTCTTCTCAACGGTTTGACTAAACAAGCTTTCTCTTCCCTTCATATGCCAACATTTTAAACACATGCAAACTTTAGCATCACAAAACACATGTAAATATCAGAATGTTTATGGGCAGAGTAGACCATGATAACTCCCCCATATTTGATTTACTGAAACAATACAGAGGCTATGTGCAAAGAAGAATCCCAAATCTTTAGAGATTGTTGTATGTTTTTGCAAGGGACTGAAAAAAGAAGAAAGGCTTTCAGTGCAGTGCAGCTAATGTTTGGGTTTAATGCTGGAACCAAACCTGGTTCACTCCCATTTTACCTTAACATGACAGAGCTCAAAGTCACTGACACAAACCAAGTTAAGAACAGCTATAAAAAGCTATAGCGCAGTCTCTGCTGTTCTCTTTGGGGTTTTTTTAAAGGAATAATCTTGAAAGACACATTGTGCCTGCGCACACAGAGAAGGGAATAACGTGACTAGCAGAGATACAGAGTGACTGCCGGATTGCTGAGAAAGCCACGCAGGCGTCTTCACAGCTTTTCAAGTCTCCTCGTTAGGGGTCCCAGGAAATCCACACACAAGGAGCAGAACTATGTAGGGGAAAAATGTCAGGAATAAGACTAATCTGCAACAAAACGGTGAATAACCATGTAGGAGGGTGGCTAGGAGAAGATGTGTTGTTTAACCTTGATACCAAGATAGAAAAATCCCAAGGATGGCAACAGAGTCAAAAAGAAAACAGAGTGAAGACTCGTTAATTGGAGAAGGGAAAAGACTCCAAGGCAAGACAGAGTATCCAAAACCTAAACTATGTCATGTTGATGTGGAAAACAGTGGCATATTTACAGTCTGGATTCTCAAACACTAAACCCCTCTTTCAAGCTGCAGGGAAAAAAAAAAAATATCTCTGAGTATGTAATTATACGTGAATAAAATAACAACAGAAACGATGACTTAGAAAAACACAAAATCTTTGCGCCAAAACACAACCAGCTTAAGTCAGGAGCCATTCCTTTCAGATTCAAAATATTTTACTGAATTTGCAAAAACCTCCCTCATTTACAGCGAAAAGATAGGAATTACCATGCTGGATCTGATTCAAAGATCATCTCAACAAATGCCACGTCTTTCAAAGCAGACAGTCCCAGATCTTCACAGAAAAGGAACAAGAAATTTAATCACAGCCAACTGGCCCCAAAAGAAAGTCGTCTTCTGAATTCCCTTGAAACAGTAACTGGCTCACATCTTACAAGATAAGAGTTCTCAAATTTTAGTGGATCATTATCAAGTTACTAAGGTCTTGGCTTGGATGTGCCATGACACGAACTTCCACAGTTTAGCGAGTTATCCTTCAGTCAGACACTAATGGAATGAACAACATGTGGAGAATATTATATTTATTGGGATTCTTTCTCCACTGAATCTGCCTTCACAGTCTTCTCTGCTTACAGAATATAAAATGGTACAAGAATAGTTTAAACCTAGAACTGGCAGCTCTGATCTTTCTTAGCAATCCTAGTAACCAGTGACAGAAATCCCACCTTTTCCGCCCTTGCCTGCAAACCACACTTAGAAATAACCACACAGGTTTTACTTCATGTTAACTGCAAATCAAAGTAAAAACTAAATTCAAGGTCAATAAAAAACCCATGAAGTAATCCTTAGGAACTCACTATCTATCTTAAAAAAGACCCTCAAGTCTGTGGTTTATTTATTATAATCACCTTTTACAAACTTCGTTTTAACAACAGGGAAAAGATTCCATTTTCAGGCTGAAAACAAGTACTTGTGCTGCTCTGGAATGTGCCATGTGTCTCATTAGAAAAACATATTTGTAACATCTGTATGCTGTGGCAGAAGGAGCTCTTGGTTTCTAGACAGACAGAAAATAATTAAAACCAACTTAAATTGTTTATAGTTGATGATAAGAGACAGATAGATACACACGATAGTTTTAACTACAACAATATGGTCATAGTTATGTGGTCAAGGATGTGACTGACTTCCATCTGTCTCCCCCCCACGCACGGAGCGCTGTTTGATCCCTGACGGGCACTGGGAGCACCCACCTCAAGAGATGGAATGCCGAGGAAGGGAAACCACCGATCGTGCTCCTCAACCTCCTAAAACTCTCCATAAGCTGAAAACTACTGCAAACAATCCGGGAGATGAACTATTCTCGCATGACTCTGGACCTAACCTCCTGACCTCAATTCATACACAGCTGTATGTTTAAATCACTTGCAGGATCAGATGGAACTAGGAGGACTGACTTGCTGTTACATCTGCTGAGTCAGACACAGAAAACAGCTCCTGCCAGTGACCTATGTGTGTCAACTTGTACCACCAGACTTCCAGAGGTCACTTCTACAGATCTCCTCCAAAGGACCTGGGTCTCAAATCCCGTCTCTGACCGGCCGAGAGCATCCTCACATCATCACTGAGACACGGGCTCTTCCTACCACAGAGCAGCGGCTCTGCCTGCTATGTTCAGTTTTGGGCCCCTCACTACAGGAAAGACATTGAGGTGCTGGAGCGTGTCCAGAGAAGGGCAACGCAGCTGGTGCGGGGTCTGGAGCACAAGTCTTCTGAGGAGTGGCTGAGGGAACTGGGGTTGTTCAGCCTGGAGAAGAGGAGGCTGAGGGGAGACCTTATCGCTCTCTACAACTACCTTTAAGGAGGTTGTAGCGAGGGGGAAGCCAGTCTCCTCTCCCAAGTAACAGGCGATAGGATGAGAGGAAATGGCCTCAAGCTGCGCCAAGGGAGGTTTAGATTGGATATTAGGAAAAATGTCTTCACCGAAAGGGTCATCAAACATTGGAACAGGCTGCCCAGGGGAGTGGTGGAATTGCCATCCCTGGAGGGATTTAGAAGATGGGCAGATGTGGTGCTGAGGGACATGGGTTAGCAGTGGGTTTGGCAGTGTTAGGTTGATGGTTGGACTCGATGATCTTAAAGGTCCTTTCCAACCTGAACGATTCTAAGATTTGCATCAGATCTGTTAAGTCTTTCCTGACTCTTATAAAAAGGTGACTACCCTGGTTTGCAAGCCTTCCATTCTGTACGCACAGAACGCTTTCCGGACAAGGTCTGACCATGGCCCAGCCCTTCCGCAGGAGCTGCTCTGAAGGACGCAGTGCTTGCGGCTGCTGGGCAGGTGGGGTGGGAATGCACCTCACTGCTGCCCCACAGGCCTGCCCAGACCTGCAGAAGGATGGTTCGCATCTGCATGCCCCTCAGACATCGCTGCCTGTCATTCTGGCTTTTACAATTCAAGTTTCTAAAAGCCCAAACATGCTTGTGCTGAGTTACACGGCAGGTCACAAACTGCCTCAAGCTTCAAAATCAACTCACATGGAAAAATCTTAAAAAGAGAAAGGCCATTCTTGTGGATTTCCTGGGTTAGTCAGTGAAAAGGGCAAAGAAGACTTTGCAGGAGGACCAGAAATTACTGGCATGTCTTGCTCCCCCCTGAAGCAATCTGACACTTGGGGGCACCCAGGACGCACCCCAAGGAGACTGACCGAGGAAACCTTGCCATGTGCGACAATTCCTGCTGCAAAGGACAACACTGGTACATTTTGGAAGAAATTCTTGACTGTGAGGGTGGTGAGACACTGGCCCAGGTCGCCCAGAGAAGCTGTGGCTGCCCCATCCCTGGAGGTGTTCAAGGCCAGGTTGGACGGGGCTTTCAGCAACCTGGTCTAGTGGGAGATGTCCCTGCCTGTGGCAGGGGGTTTGGAACTGGATGAGCTTTAAGGTCGCTTCCAAACCAAACCATTCTATGGTTCTCCGATTCTGGAGCAGGACATGAATACAAACTGTACGCATTAAAGAAATGAGCCTGTAACAGCATGCTATGCGATAGGCAGAGATAAACACGGGCAGAGAGCCAGCATGGGTTGTCTGCTGTTCTTGGATTAGCCTTGATCCCATGGGCAGAAAAACCAAAAGGTAACTCCTATGGTTCATTCCAGCAAACTTAAAAAAAACCATTGCTATCTGCAGGCAGATTTATCTGGGGTCAGTGCGGTTCTTCACTATCCAGTGCTGAGACTTCTCCTTCATCATTCTTTGGCCCATTATATTTAATTCCCAATAGCACTAGTAGGATTGAGATAACAGGCCTCTTAGTTACGACTTCAATCTGATTTGCCAACATGCATATGTTAAAAACATATGTTGATTCTCCAGCCAAAACCAATCTGCCAGATTCAATCACAGAACTAATTTTCAGAGCCCAGTTGTAAAATCCTGAAGGCAGAGTGTTGCCACGCTTATGAAAATTGCCTGAAGCACCCGAGCTACAACTGTGTGAACAAAGAGCCAGAAAGATAAATATTTTTGTGCAGTTCTGGCATGCTGAAAACTGTTTAATTAATTATAACTGCAAAAGTTTGTTCAGCTAAACCAAGACAATCCTCACCAAAGCAAAGGATTTTCACAATAAATAGGGAAACGTTTCCCACCTACCTTACAGCACAAGCCAAAACATAATTAATATTTCAAAAGCGAAATTTTCAAACACAAAATAATGGTATCTAGAGGCTAAACATTTCAGGGTGAAAAGACGATTCTTTCATTTTCAGGACTAAGAAGAAGTTAATGAAACTTCTGTATTTCTAATGGCTTGAGTGATGTTACACTTCTGTGCCGTGTCACGCTGCTGCGAGCACCACCTTCTTGTAACGTCAGTCTCACCTGATGCTGATGTCAGTGTTTTCTTAATGAAAATCTAAGTAACCTTTTGGCTTTTCACATTCCTGGAATCTGACAAGTTCCAGAAGGTAATTTAGCATGAAGGCATGGGGAACACACTGATACATGCAGAGGAAAAGAACTGATTTTGGAGCTCTTTTAGGTACAATAATGTAACATGTGCACTCAAATCAGGTACCAACTCCACCCAATGGTGTAATTATATCATCCAGGTTCTGGCTGCTGTATTACAATCACAGAAGGTCTCACAAAACAGCCAAAATTTAAGAGTCTGTTTCCTCAAATAAAAGGCAATCAGGCCCATAGGTTGTAGCATTTGTGAATGAATAGGCAGCAGTCTTCTCTCTAAGTCAGTGCCAGGTAAGACGCATAAGATCTGTCATTAATGACAGATTAGGAGGAGGGGCAACACCACTGCTGGATGAAATAGATGACAGCATACCATTTTTTTAATTATTATTTTGCAAGAGAACATCACCCTGTCCTCATGCCAAGCTGCTCAATGAACATATTTCACCTACATCTTCAAGGAGCTTCTGTTTTGTTCCTCGGTTCTCGTCTTAAAATATTGAAGAGTTGCTGTGCAGAAATGAAGAGAGAGTTCTGCTTCATCCAAAGACGTTTGGTACCAGTGGTTAAAATGAATGTGTTTCTGGTTTTTACTGGAAAGCATAATCAGTTATATGTTTGCATTTTGCCTTAGATAATTAAATAAATATTGCCATGTAAGTGTACAGATATGAGAAATATAAGCAACAGAAGTGTCCTGAACTTAGAGAAAACCACCATTGCGATGAAGTCAGTCCTTCTATGCCAGACTAGAAATCCCCTCAACTCTTCCATTTTGTGCTTAATATTGTAAAATCTCCCAATCTCAAACTCTTTTTATGCTTCTGTCACCATGATTTTTATGGTCCTATCAATGGAGATCAATGAACCTAAGCAGCACTACAAATGGCAGATGTAACTGCTTAACTATGGGATTCTGATAGGTGGACTTAATTGGTAAAGCTCAAATTCTTTCAGTTTCCAAATATGCTAAATTTAGAGTATGCATGCATTTAATTTTAACATTGGGAGCTGTAGCGCTTCTCAGCAGGTGCCACAAATTCCAGCTAAGTCTGCTTTCAGCACGGTTACTTAGATCTGCTAGCACTGCTGCTGAACAGTCTCTTGCTTTGACTGTTATAGTGTATGAACTTTCAAATAATAATATTAAGTTTCAATACCTCAATCTATACCTGCAGGAGATTTTCCAGCAGGTAACAGTTTGGTCTAACCAAGAACGATGCAGACAGCACACATGTAAAGTTGAGCTAAGGAGATTTTGCCACCTTGGGTATTAGTAGCCTCCTGACATCTCTACTGAACTATAAAAATTGTGTTGCTTTCTCTTAGAAAAAGGTCTATAGATCTAAGGCCAGAGTTGTAGAGTTCCTATTATAACGAATTTATGTGCTGCCGACAATAGCTATAGTTGACAAAATAACATATGCTTTGGCAAGCCCGGTCTCAAGTCTTTCAAACGGTGTCAGCCCATAAAGCTAACTCACTTAACTGCTCTCCCAGTTTCTCCAGAAGGATAAATGTCATCCACATAAGCATTGCAGAAGCTAGCAGGTAACTTCAACCATTCCTCAAAACATGTGTACTTCTACACCAGAAGTAGGGGGAAGCTTCACAAAGGACAGTCTCGCAAACGAGAGATGTAAAGGCACTTGCCTTCAAATCTCAACACCGTCACGCGGGCAGTGGCCAAGACGACTAGCACAAACAGGAGGCCAGCAGCATGCTGGCGGCATAAGCAATACCTTCCTACAAAGAAACTTATCAAAAGTTTTATATCTCGTGTACTCTGAACTATGGAGTTGCAGATTTTATGCTGAGTTTGCAAATGACTGGCTAAGACACTAGCAATGTTTGTTTATACCCACATCCGCAGTACAGGCGAGGAGGTAGATTAAAAACCCAGCTGTCACACAACTCTCCATATCAAGGTTATCTGTTACCCCATCTCTCTCTCTAAAAAGGCACACTTAAATAGTCTGATATTAATAGATTAGATAAACATTCTAATGGGGGGTAAGAGAATGGAGTTTTCTTATACACAGCTAAAACCTGTTCTCGCAACAGGTCCGACCTGCTTCACTTTGACCATTGCAGAGGGTGCAGCACTGTGGTTACGACAGGAACACAGAAGAATTTCAAGCTCCAGCTACCCACTCAGCTAATCACTAGCACGACAAAATGATAATTTTTCTTTCTAATACCAAATTACACGGATATTTTTTCTTTTCAGCCCCGTTAAAATTCTGCTGCCAGAAAGCAAACCTAAAACCACAGAAGCACCGACAAATGATATGTTAAAAATGACAAAGTTAAACATGCATCAATTCTAACACCAAGTGCAGCACAATTACTTTTTCTCAGCTTGTTGAGGAAAAAAAAAAAAAGCATTCGAAATCCTAATCTGCTCTACACTTCATTACCTGTTGCTTGAATAAACCTTCCTATCAACACCCAGTGCGCTGCATTCCGAACACAATGGAAGAGTAATCATTAAAATGAATACGAAAGATGGGAAACGGGTATCTCTCTTCACAGAGTTTTTACCTGAAAGAAAACTGAAGAAACTGAATTATTTGAGAAATAAATTTGTTTTCATTTGCCTTTCTTCACAGCAGGTACCTCTGAGCCCTGACTAGCTGAATACAGCTGTACATAGCCAAAACTGTAACCCATCACTACGCTGGGGCAAATGCCCTTTCTGCACGTACGGTCAGGTTAAGTTACTTTGGCCACTTACCCTTAATCTTACGGAGTGTCTCAACACAGCAAGTTTCGCAGACTAAAAGAGGTTCCAAAGTGAGTTAATTAAACTATGGTAACCTTGTATAAAGAAGAATGGGATGCCCTGATGGAAAGTCATTTAAGGGACATATGTTTCTGTGATGTTCTAGCACATCAGCCCTTCAGAGAGATCCTTTCTGGAGAATTTGGCAGCCGCAGCAGGGAAGTGAGCACTGACGGCCTGGCACAGCGCAGTGCTGCACAGAGACAACTCGTAATCACACAGCCTGGATGCTGGAAGCAATAGAATTACAACTAGATACATTCTGAGCAGGTTATATTAGACCTGTTGTAATTTCATGCTAATGTGCTTATATTCCTCTCAACTAGCTTAATTATCTCCTCCTAGAACTCCATCATGGACAACTCATCCTTTCCTACTGAAAAAGCCTACCGATTGTGAAGCACCAGTCTCAGAAGGACCCCCTGTTTCTCTGGAAGGATCTTTTGCGTTTCTGAAGGAAGCCAAAGAGGTGAGGAATGGCTAAGTGAATTCCTTTCAGTAGCAGAGTTTTCTAGCAAGCCTAGGAATAAAAACTTACAGCTTCTGTCTCCCCCCTCTATTCTCTAGCCATTAGGATATACTTTCTAATCCACGGAAGAACGAACTTCGGGTACAAACTCCTCACTGGCACTGGAGTTCCCAGTAGTTTGACTCCAGACTGAAACTACCCCTTTTCAGCAGCGTCATTCCAGATTTATACTGATAAGCAATAAAAGCAAAACACAGCTCGCTCTCCTCCCTCTCTAAGCAAACACGTTAGACCAGCAGGCGTTGTATCAACACAAGGTTGTTTAGCCCCAGAAGAATCCAGGAACCAGAGCTGAATCAGCTCAGACATGTAACTCATTTGAATAGGATTTGTCTTGCAGAGCAGACATGCTTTTTAAAACAGTCGGTTCAGCATTTACTGTAAAAGCATGTGATGGGAACAGCACAGTTTAGCTTCACGAGCGACCACCCGGTCATGGCAGTAGATGCACTCGTAGGTATAGGACAAGGAAGCGCAAACTGCCAAGGTCTCCTTTAAAAAGGAAACAAAGCAGAGAAATACCAATCTAGGATCACCCCAGGGAAAGCTTAGTTTTTAATCTCCACAAGGTCAAAGAGAAAGAATGATTGTTGCTATTATCATAAATTATACCTAGAAACATTTACTCTTCAGAAGAGCTTAGCTCTTAGCTCTCTGTTACAAAGATGTCAGGAACAAGAAGAGCGAAAACCCCGACAACTTGCCAGCCCTGGCTGCTGCACAGCAAAAGCTGAGAATTGTGTCTTTATTTAGCGTGGCCTTTGTTAAAGCACCAGCTAACTCCTTCCTCAGGAAACAGGCAAGTTCTGCGAGTGAAGGTCTGTAATTTAGTCCAATCGGAAATAATATTAACTTCAATTGGAAACAGCGATTACTGAAAAAGAAGAAATTTTGTTGGCTTGTTACCATCATCATTCTTTGCGATATGCTCAGAACCTTTTCATCCACAGAGTTACTGCTTTTTACTTATATTAGTTACAAGGGCACTACGCTGGTATCACGATACTGTCTTTAAGGACCTATGCCTAGGAAAACTGCAGACAGGCTGATATTTAATGACAGCAAACTAGCCAGAGTCAAGTAGAGAAATTCAGACTCTCACTCAGTCCTCTACTATTTCAACGGGCAGTCACTGTCCGAAAGGTGGAAAAAGCAACCAGGAGACCTTGTCTTATTCCTTTCTGTGTTTCTGTAATGCCTTTTTAGTAACACATGCTGTAACAGTTTTGTTTTAGGTTTCCCTGGATTATTCTTCCTTCATTTTTGATGCTAGCTTGCTGCTTAGTCTTCTCATCGTGAAAAAGCAAACAATAAACAATACACAACACAGGGTGCCTACAGGCACTGCCGACTGCTGTTCATTCCAGCCTTGAGAATCCAGGCAGCTAAACCGCCAGGCTCTCATTTTCTTGCACCTTCTTTTTTATCTCAACAGATGGAAACTCAAGAGCAGAAGCCAAGAACTTAACAAGGACATCTTTACAGTAGTTACAGTAATTACTGTAGCTGTAGTTACAGTAATTGCAGGGTGGTAGCGCACACACACACACAATGGCTGTCATCTCTTCATCGCTAAACAAGAGAGCCAAAGATCATCTATCTCGTTTCCAAACATTTTTACAAATAGGGGACATTCGTCAGAAATGGCTTAGGTCAAAGACAGTCTTTCCGGGGATTTCCAGCAAGCCCTGAGGTCTACTGTAAAATGCCTATGAAAGCAGTAAATAGTGTTTTTCAAACGAATGTTTTGTAACTGACAGGATGAAGACTGTCAAATGCCTTATTACTCCTCTAGGTAGGTGGTAAGGATCAACTACTGCCTGCTGGCTACCTGCATAGCCAGTTCTAGGAAACAAGGTAGTGATACCTATCCCGTGACTGGGAAGTTACCAGGCTGACACATGCAAAACAACTTTAAGGGACAAACACTGCAATTAGAACCACAAAAGCACAGAACAGCAGAGGTTTGAGGGCACTTTGGATTGTTTCATCCAAACCAGGGTCAGCCAGAGCAGGTTGCCCAGGACCAGGTGAAACTGGTAATCTTTCAGGTGACCTGTCCCCCTGCATGCATCTATCTGTGACATCGGAGACTTCTCAGACCATCCTTGTCTATTGTCCACAGAAACCAGTGCATAAGCCACAGCAAGGTTTCAAGACAGCCCAAGAGCCTGACTTTTTGGCACATGGCTTCACCTACAGCCATTAGCATCAAATTTTTGTTTCACTCTGTGTGCTCTTTTCTTACCTGTAATGCTTTCCCAATGTGCCAAGGCTGGCCTAGGAAGGCGGTCTCTTTGCTCTCCATGCAGTCTGCTCTGTGCTATTCGATTTCGTACACAGTGAGATTCTCCTCCTTGCAATTTTGCAGAGAATTTAAATAATCTATGTTTGTACCGCACCCCTGCTCCAATCCAGAAAGATCAGAAGATACAGGCTGCTTTGGAAACACTCCAGTAACTACAAATTGCTCACAACCAGTAATGTGGGAGAAAGGCTAGTCTGTCCCAGGTGTGAGATACACGGAGTTAAAAAAACCTGAGCAGCATTTGTTTATACAAACAACATAAAAGATGGTGTTGGGGGGGGGAATCTAATTCAGAGTAGACTGCATTGGCAGTTTCAGCTGTTACAATTGGATGAATTTGATCCTCAGGGTTTGCAATTAATTCCTTTCACCACTGCCAAGGTCGCCCCTCACATTCCAATTTTGCAATCTTTGAACTACAAAGAAATGAACAATTAAAAAAAAATTACGAGACTTAAAAATACCTCAGTAGATGATGCCAGGCAAAGGCAGGAATATTTCCAGGAACCCAAACATAACTACTGTCTGTCCCCTATTGACTTTAATGTGACTTGTTTTTAATTTACTTCGCATACCCAATGCTATGGTGCTCAGAGCATGCACGGACACACAGACATGGAGTAATCTCTCTTCAGTCTTTCGGTTAGGATACCAGGAGCACATATGTGGAAGGAGTCCCACTAGCACGGGACCTGACTCTGTTAAAAAGTCAGTAGTTTCTAAGTGGTTCTGTTTTTTTCTGGCTAGATGTTACTGCCATAGTATGTGCTGAGATGTCACCATAAAGAGTAGGAAGGTGAAAGTTGCTTACCACAGTGTGATGAAGCTACCAGCTCTTCCTGTTAAATGATACGTGGTCTCAATTCTCAAAACTGCGGAAGATATTCAATATATTGCAACTATTTAGTATGGGCTCAACAAATACATAATCCTGCCTAAGGTCGGGAACAGCACTGCCGATGAACAGTTAATTTCAGTCAATAGGTGCATGTTGATTGGAGCTTATTGGCCTCTGAAACAGGGCCATTGCCTCCATCTTCCTTGTGAACGAGGATCTCGAAATCACAATTAAGTCTGACATTAACTGGTCAAAGTCTGAAACAGGCAAAACCACATGGTTAACGGCTTCTCTCCTTAGTGTTGGTGAAGGAAGCTGTTACCTGCTTAAGCAGAACTTATCCGTTTATAGCCGCCTTATTCTTCTAATAAATCTACCAAACTAATCTTTCATCAATAGCAAATAGCTTTTTCTTCTTTAAAACAAAGAAGGGCACATTTTTATGTCTGCTCTGAACAAGCAATGCCATAATGGCACAGTTCAATGTAAGGCTTCCTTCTGTTTCCCTATATTTAATCAGTATATTTATAGCAAAATAGCTCTGGGAGGGAAAAAAAAAAAGAATTAATAGGACTATTGCATGGGGGTGGGACTGGAATATGCTCACTGACACATCTTTCTGTAATCATGCCGTTGACTTCAGGGATACTCTGAGTGGATTTAAGTACTGTTAAACATGAATGTATGATTATAGCATTATTCTCTCTCAAGGCAAATGAATCAGGGTCTACGTTTAGTATTCCTGTATACCTAATTCTTGACTAGTGAGGCAGCTGGAGACAGAATAGAAAGATACTAAGATCTCTCAGACAAGAGATTCCCAGAACTTATTTTATTGCAGACTTTTTCAAAGACACAGCTCATTGAACTAAGTGTATCGAGTTCTGTTCCTGATGCAGCACGGCAACAATGGGATATGGCCGTAAAATAAAAGAATTCAGACATAAATATATTAAATTTGAATTAGGAAAGGCTAGGTCACAGATAAATCTAAAAGACAGACAATGATGTAGCTATTGCACTTAATAAAATTCCATAAACCTGCAGTTAAAAAGAGTAGAGGGGAAAAAAGCCTCATGACAGATCAGTGAGAGTCTGGAAACATCCATCTGGAGAAAAGATTTATTCTGAAAAGCCTTAACCAGCTCTGCAAGCAGTGATACTTCTCAGTGATGCTGAGGATGCAGCTCAAGCAAACACAGGTCTCAGCAGCAGGCTCTGCAGGTTATTCCTGGTTTTCCTTCCTTTCTGCCAGTTGGATGCCCATGCAACACAGAGCAAGACTTTCTGGAGACAATTCACACTAATAACTGGGATGTTAGCGTTCACTTTAATATGAATTGATATCGTCATTTAAATTTGATCCATGTGACCAAATCACTCCTGTCTCAAACAGTTTCAGAGTGAACATTTCGTTGTGCCAGGCGTTTTCTGAACACAGGGGAAGAAAGCAGCTAAGCATGAGGGAAAGAGCTGAAGGCTTTCATTATTTCTAATGATGCACCCTAGAGATCATCAAGTAAAAAAGCACTAAGTAAGATCAAAGTAATGCTTTTTCAAAACATGAAATTTAGAAAATGTCATGAGGAGGCCATCTTCATCAGCTGGTCACTGGGGATTTAGAAATAGCCATAGCACAGGGGCCTCTGTTTGCATCAACCACTGCAAGACTCTTGATAGGGAAACTACGCCCAAAGGCTCTTCAAAGTAGCGCTGTAGGAAAGCAGATGCACAGACGACTTGGAGATTATTTTTCTCTCAGGAGAAGTCAATGGCATGTCTCTCACGTACCTGAGGACAGACTGAATTTTACAAAGTACGAAAGATGAAATAAGGTCATAAGGCCACGGCTCAACTAAGTCTGGTCTGAGCATGAGTATCTGAATCTAAAAGCATAATAGACCGACACGCAAGCTTGATCACTGTTGAATCAAGGGATGCTTGGACAGGATTTTGACATTGTATCAGGAACTGTTGATTTAGACCCATCTCTGGTTTCCATGCTAGCCAGAGTAAATTTGGATTATGTGCCACAAGACAATAATAAATAAATAAATAAATAAATAAATAAATAAAAGTGTTTTAGCTAATGATGATTTGAATCAATAGCTCAAATATTGGAGCAATATAGCACTTGAGCAAAGAGCACTCAAAAATAGCATGAAAGGGCTATAATCTTTTCTTCTGGCAGCATCAGATGCATGTTTCATCCTTTCCCAATAAATAATGCTTCAGAGTAGGCATTGCTGGAAATACTCCACAGAGAGAAAACCCAAGTAGATAGCTCAGCTATCATGGCACAGGAGAGTAGGCACTAGTCCATTTCTCCTGCTTGACTCTATTGAAAAATATGGTTTGCGTGCTTATCCGTGGGCCCTGGATCTTGTGAGGTAATAGATGTAACAGGATAGGAGGACTCCTGTTGGGACTAGAAAAAATTTTAGGTCCCTTTTGAACCTTTTAGATAAATGCAGCCATCCAGCTGTGAAAGCAGAATCGTAGAATGGTTTAGGTTGGAAGGGACCTTGAAGATCATCTAGTTCCAACCCCTTGCCATGGGCAGGGACACCTCCCAGTAGACCAGGTTGCTCCAAGCCCCGTCCAGCCTGGCCTTGAACACCTCCAGGGATGGGGCAGCCACAGCTTCCCTGGGCAACCTGGGCCACTGTCTCACCACCCTCAGAGTGAAAAATATCTTCCTGAGATCTAAATCTCCCCTCTTCCAGTTTGAAGCCATTACCCCTCATCCTATCACTTCATGCCCTTATAAAAAGTCCCTCTCCAGCTTTCTTGTAGGACCCCTTCACATACTAGAAGGCCACTATAAGGTCTCCCTGGAGCCTTCTCTTTTCCAGGCTGAACAACCCCAACTCTCTCAGCCTGTCCTCAGAGCAGAGGGGCTCCAGCCCTCTCCTATGAAGGAGCAGAATGAGCAGCAGCCTTTCTGATGGATTTCATGCGACAAGGGAGAAACTGAGTGACCGAGGGTTTACAATCATATCACAAAACGGACTCCTCTAGGGAATTAGCAAATCCGAGGCAAGCCTTCTAGTTGCCTGCACATGGAAAACAGAATGATGCTTTCTCTTTTCTTATGAGGTGGCCTGCTGTGTGATTGCAGTTGGCTTCTTCCAGTGTCCACAGCTTTCCAGCTGAAGAGCTGTGAGTTTCCATCAAATTGGCAAGCCTCAAATTTTACTGTTGGCAGCTGACAAATCCTACATCAGCTCTGGAATTCCACTAGCGTTTTACTGGATTTTCACCGACAGAGTCAGATGGGTACAGTCTGTGTGCTTCTGCTGATGTAAATTGTTTTATACTCATTGACATTTGGAATAAAATAATGCACCAGCAAACTCAGACAATGTGTAAAACTTGGCACGTGTGCAACATGGATGGCTCAGAAAGGTCTGACATGGCTGGATCCACAGGCACTGATGGACAAGCCCAGAATTACTTTTAGAACGTTCTACAGGCCAGCAAGGCCAGCAATAGGCAAATACCATTTATAGGGTTTTTTTAAACAGGGTAGCTGGAAGAGGAGGAAGCTCAGCCTACCAGAGACACAGATAATCAGCTGCACAAGGAAGCAGGATCCAACTTTTTTGCCTATTCTTAGGTATTAGATCATGCTAACTTTCCTACAATAAATGCTGTATGCACATGATAACCAAAAAGAAATAGGATGAGGGCAGTCAATGGTGTCTATTTCCTAGTTTAAGGCTAGATCTCCATCCTAGACAAGTCAGTTAACCTAGGGTAGAATAGTCCGCCCAGCTGTAAAATGACATGATAATATTGACCTTGATTTGTGCTCTATGGGGAACAGAGAAATACTCCCTAAGATAAGTATCACAGAGAACATTCTTGCCTTCACACACCATTAAAAATAAGACAAAAGCTTGATATTCCACTTGGGAAAAAGTGAAGAAGGGAGAAAAACTTCGTTTACCTTTGGATGGCTCCTCAAGTCACAGTATCCCAAACAATCCCAGCAAACATGCTCTGCTACTCTGGGACATGATCTCACACTACGGCACGCTCCCAAGCTCAGCCAGCCTGACATAAGCAATGGGAAAAAACCCAGAGCAGAAACAGAGCAGAGAGAGAGGGAGTGCCACGCATCTGCTCACCCTTCACGGTCCAAAAACACATTGTCTGACCTCTGACACAATACAGCCTGTGATCTCCAAGAAGCTCTAAAAATCTCATTGCCCAGCAGAGATCCTTTTTTGCAGCAACAAAGCCAGATGTGCTGTCTGATGACACAGCTGAGCTCTGAGCCTTCAGGTAGTCAGGTGCTGAGTAAAGCAGCTTGTTCTCACCTCAGGGTCTCATTGGTTTGCCAAAGTATTGCACAAGTGGCACTCTGTTTTTGCAAAGCACTTCCTCAGGTGGCCTATTTGACACCAAACAGCAGATGGTTTACTGTCCGTGCAGCAAATACGGTCATTTTGGGGTTCTAAGTGGGTCATGGCTTGGTCATACAGCAAGCAGCTGCATTCACTGTGGAAATGTTTCAAATGTTTCACTTAGGATACCTGGGTGCTTTCTCTCTAATTCTGCCTCCTCTCCTTCTTCTGCTTCAATGCCTTTACCTGGAGGCAAGTATCAGAACCAGATATAACTAACCCAAACAGAACCAGATAGAACCAACCCAAAAAGTCTCTATAGTTTCAGTCTATTGGTATTCCAAATCATTCACATCCTGGAGGCCAGAACAGAAGGCTCCTCTATCTGCCAAGCTCTAGAGAGATGACTACATCCACCCCATTCCTGCAGGACTCTACAGTTCACTCACCTCAGTTCTTTACTTGCATGGAAAAGGCACGTACCTTATATGAGTTTAAACTGGCTCTGGTCATTGGGGTGCCTTGCATACCTACGTGCAAGCGTGTATGTTTTCATACCTTGTACAGTTTGCTGCAGGATATGTTCAGAAGTTCGGCTAGTGTTTTTTAAAGCCCTTTATGGCATATGACAACCTCCATTAGGCATGGTTTCAGAAGTTGAATTCTACCCTTGCCTTCATGTTGAAGTGAAGTACAGTAAATACCTTCCAGACCCTACAGTGTTATGATTTTCATAGCACTTTGCATCGCAGTGTGGCACACAGAAAGCTCACAGACACCAGAATGCCAAGCAAGATGGATAGTAGGTTGTCAGGTCTCTAGATGTACTAAACAATTGCAGTTCCTTCCACTGAATCAACGTAGCTCACACATTTTCCCAAGATCAGGTTTTACCAAGTCTGCAGCTCTAACAGCCTCTCTTTGCCAAATTTCAGATTGGCGTTCAATACCGATAGATTTATACAGCAGCCTAGAAACCGAAGCACAAGCAAACACAGAATCGGTCAGCATTATTGTCCTTGATTGTGACCGAGATTTTTTTCAGTAGAAAACAAACTGGGATTGCAGTGCACATGACAAGTATATTCCAGAGAGAGAGCACAAAGGCACAAAAGAGCAATGCAGAGTTTGCAGCTGATTTAGCACAGCTCAGGAAAGAATAAAAAAAACCTGGGCTGCACAGCTTTGCCAAGTCACATAAGGTGAATCAGTGCCCTCATCTATCATGCCATGAGTCCAGCATCGCACACGCAGCCTCAACCATCTCTCCTCTTAAGCTAGGAAAGAGTAAACTGTCTCCTCGATAAGGCACTGCTAGCAATATTTATCCCACTGGCTATGCTAAATAATGTGTGCGCAGGTCATTACAGTAAGACAAATACAAATATATCTTGGAACAAATGAAAGGTAGGGTTGGATGTTCATTTCTGGTATACTGAGCAGCATTTTGTTTCCAGGTTTCATAAACTTTTTGAAGCCAATTGTTTAAACTGATAGTCCTCCAGTTCTGGGGTTTTTTTTCCCCTAATGCTGGTTTTTGCTCCATTTTAATATATTCTCTTTAATTTCCTTTACAGCTAAGTACTGGTCAGAAAAAAATGGCAGAAATTTCCCTTACACTAGCTGTTATAGGATCTAGTGCGGATTTTAAAATAGAATAGAGTTGCAGCCTGCATTCCAAAAAAACTCCAGTGAACCATGTGAAGGGCATTGTTCGGGAGCAATTGGAGAGATAACTGCACTCCTGATGTAACTCATTTATTATCCTCAGCGTACAAAACAAGTAGCTGCAGTAACATCATTATACTGAGAGCACTGAAAAGAACACAGCACAAAATAGAAAGCTTAATCTACATTTCTGATACAAGCTGTTTAGCAGCTTCAGCTGTACAACTGTGGGAACTACTGGCAGAACTTTACAGAATCTGGCCCCACAAAAACTCATTTTTTTGCACAGTGTGCAAAAATGAAATGCAAAATAAATCATCTTGCACTAGGTAGTGCATTCAATCGGGCTCCGAGTTGTACAGCCGTGCCTCTTCCTATTCCTATTTTATTCAACTTCACTTAATTCCTCTTGGTTTCACACGTGTACGTCGGTTCCCTCTCTCTGATGCTACAGTTCTGCTCACAGATTGTTCTTTTCGAAAGGCTTTTGGGGGAGGATCAGACAAAGAGAAAGACAATCTTTTTTACTTTGTAAAATAGTTGAGCTCCTGCCAGACTGAGACCTCAAAGAAGTCAGTCCAGTACAAACTACAGTAAAGTACAGAAAGATGGTTCAGCAACCAACAGAATGCAAACAAGTGACCAGTGGAGGCAGCTACACAGACCAGCCACATGCAAAATATTATGGCAGAACAGGCAGCTTAAGAGTGACAACTTTATATTCTTCTCCTTATTTGAAGTTTCCCTTAACCTAAAGTAACTTACCAACACTGAAACTACAGAGGCTGCAATTCTGTCCAGTATGTTTTTCTGTACCCTGGCCTGAAAATTCAGAGCCTTAGAAGGAGACAGTTCAATCTCTCAAGAGGTCTTCTCATGCCTGACTAGCCAAGCTCTGGCCACGAAGCCCTCAGCCACAGCTCCAGTGGTGGTGAACGCAGCTACAAGAAGCCTTTAGGGATGCTGAACTCAGCCGGCAGGCTTGGTGCAGGCCAACGTAGGTCTGCACACATGGGGTTGACCTGCAGCATCAGAAATGGAAGGACTGAAGACAGTGCAGTCTGAGAGCAATCAGGAAGTGTCTTGATAAAAAAAAACAAACCAAAAGACAGGCTACCCAGCACGGAGCAGAGGAAAAAGCACCATAATCCCCACATGTGCAGAAGAGGATAGGGAGAAGAGAGAGCGAGCTAACTTTTGTAGGTTTTTTACAATTAATTTTAAGAATTAATTGTTTTTATGTTACCGTGATTTCATATTGACTTTAGAAGTGGGGGTTCAGTAGAGTAAAGCTCAAGGTGAGAAGAAACCACGTTATTTAGAAAGCTGCAGAGATGTTCTCCTTTCCCTGCTCACCTGTCCAACAAGCACCTTGCTTTTTTGTTTTGTGAATGTGGCCCCCACCCCAGGCTTCAACACCTCACTGCACTACAAAACTTCCCAACCACGGGCTGCTTTTGGGAAGGGCCATCGGTCTGATGTCCAGCAGGCTAAAAGACATCCAAAGAGTCAGCGAGCACAAATACTGGATAGAGTTAATCAGAAACCACAATTTCCCATTTAGGTAAGATTTCTGAAATAATTACACAATTGGATATGAATTTCAAACTGGGGAAACCTAACAAGTCTAGAGAGGTCCGTGTCTCCCCTGCAGGATGCAACTGCAGGCAGCTAGCTATCAGTCTGCCTTTGAGCTGAGGAGCAGGAGAGCAGGAGCTGCCTGACCTGTCAAGGAACTCAACTTGTGGCCAGGGCTCTGCAGACTCTTCAGCTCTCCGCTGCCACCAGCCTGTCAGGCAGACTGCCAAGGAGCTGGGCAGGAAGGAAACCAGGGAGGTTTCTAACAGAAAAAACATCCCACTGGAAAATTTCTGACCCACTCTAATAATGGGCCTACTTTCAGAGTCAGTTATGATGCTGGCAGAAGGTAGGGAGACCCACTGCATTTTCTGTTTAGTTATTGGCTTCCTATATAAATTTCTTTCTATACCAGCCACACGGCATCCTTAAGAAGAATGTTCATAAATCCCTTCAAACCTCTCCACAGCAAACGACATTGCTTTTCCCCAGAATGATGACAATTGTTAATTGGCGCTATTCAGAAGGTAACATTTTCTTTGGTAAGGTCTTTACTGCTTTAGGCAACCACATGTACTTTTGGCAGTGTCTCTAGACAAGCCTTGTTGGCAGCATACAGTATATGCCTCGCTCGGAAAGATTGCATGAAAAAACAGCTCACTTTCCAGTTCCATTTCCAAGGCTTCGTAAACTTGGCAAGGCTGACAACACAACCTGGCTTGACTGCAGGAATAAGTGATGCCGGATAGGTAGCATCCCACAAAGCGGCCTGAGCTGCCCATGCACATGCAGTGACTCTACAAAAGGAGACCTTCTTAGCCTAACTCCCTGACTACTAAGGGTTAGCCAATGCCTACATACCGCTCATTGTTCAGGGTCATTCTCGGAGGGTCAAGGTTGGGGTTCTCCATGGACTCCATTTGAGGACAGCGTAGGAAGTAGTAGAGGGTGTGGAGAGCATCAGGGGACCAGGAGATGGGTTGCTGCTGTCGGGTTTGCCGAATGGGGCTCATTCCTGGGCGGACGGTGTTCAAGCACTGCATGTGGTGCATTGCTCGTGATACCAAATCACCTGCACAAAGAGAAAGAATGCAAAAGCATCTCTTTATTATTCATTCACAGTCCTCATAAGGACACTTTTTAAACTAAATAAAATCTCTCACAGCTACGAGGAATGTCTTTTGTGTGCACATATTCTTTTTTTCCTTCACAAAGGCATAAGCTGTCCACAAACTGCCACTTTGTAGGTTGATGTATGGGAAATTTAACTTTCTTTCAAACGACAAGTTTTAATGGGAAAATATAGAATGAAACCTCTCTCAGTCACCATACATTCAGAACAGCAGCTTTACAGTGATTTTCCTATGCTGTTTCAATGCTGGTTTTCTCCTCTTTCCAAACATATACCAGTTTCTTGCCTGCCTACAAAAGCGACTGATATCTTTGTAAAATGTCCACTGCCCAAGCTGGGAGCACAGCTTTCACAAGGCAAAGCCAGTAACACCAGTACAAATACTTTACTCTCGTCACCAGCATCACCATTTTATGTTAAGAGATTGTTCCCATTTCTTTGCACTGGGCTGTGACTTTCTACCCTCCCACCCAGGCAACTAGCGACAAATTAATGATGTTCTGTTCAATATAGAAATCCCTTCTTTTAGGAGCCTGCTTCTCTCCTTCTCACTCTAGCTGCAGGTTTCTCCAGAATAACAAGACCTGACTCTCTTATTAAAAAGCCAATCTTTATCATGCCGATTGTCACAAGCTTGCCAGAAATTTGCCCCTGAGCCTTGTAAGAAGCTCAATCCAGGAGCTTTCTGGGCTGCTCAGTCCTCTTGGTCTTTGAACTCGAGCCAACCTGTCTCTATGTCAGAGTACTGGTGGACTTGAGGGGGCCTGGAAGAAGACGTCCTGTATTACACAGTTTCTACTCGGAAAGGATTTTAAGACTGCAGATTTTTAAAAAGTTCACAGAGCAATGACCCCAAGACAGCAGCGATGCAGTCACATAAAGCTGGTCTTTGTGTAATAAGCTTGCTTTGGGCACACCCTGTTTACTCTCCTTTTATTGTGGTGCATTACAAACTCTCAAGAGCTTTGCAATGAAGCTTTCAGACACTACATCTTTGAGCAGTGCGACTACTATACCAGTGAGCTGAATGATTACTATACATAGGCTAGGATCTATTTTTTCCTTGGGAGAATCCTCTGTTGCTTTATGTTTTACAGTCCCCTAAAACTCTCAGAGGAAATGCTGCTCTATTGTGTCCTACAGTTACAATACTGGGAAAGGATGGAACTGAAATAGTCACCCCATCGCAAAGCTGGTTCCTGAGAAAGCGACCTGAACTTAGCCGTGCCACATATGAATTAGTCGCACCTCCCGCTGAAGTTCTTTGGAAGTTATTATTTGTTCATTTATATCTAACAGCAATACACTGAATTTGCCAAACAACCTCCGGCTGAACCCACGGGCTTCTAATGTTACACAGGGTAGGGAGAAAGCCCCCAAAGCTACTCTGTGTCTAAACATGACAATATTATTAGTGGTTCAGATCGATGGAGGATTAAAAATCTCAATTTGCAACGTAAAGCTGCGCCACTCGTTTGTTGCATAATACATTCACTTTAAGGACCCCGCTTCAGAATGGAAAAACCTTCTAACATCTCTGTCTTGCCACTTCAGTAGCTCCTGACTCTCCAGGATCAAAATGTTTTACGCGCGTATCACGAATCCTCTAGCGTTGGTACTAACACAGAAGTCTGCGCGGTTATAGCAGAAATGCATCTGGAATTCAAATTTTCAGCTCAGAATAACGTTCCTTCTCCTTTGCACACTCACTCTCTTTATTTTTCTGGCAATGTGCAGCAACATTTTTTTTAAAAAAAAAAAAAGAAAAAAAAAAGTAGGCAACTGTATCAGGAGATCTATTCACTAGATGTAATGACCAAGTTGGCCAAAGCAGGGACGGGGGAAGAGAGAGAGGAAGCTGTATTCAATCTTAGGCCCATGCTACAAATGTTCTCTTGTGTTCCAGGATAAATAGAGGTGTGTTAAAGGAATTTGAAAACCTCAAATTAAGGCAGGTTGCAAAATAAATGGTGAAACCCACAAACTCCTTGCTGGCCCTGACATTCATTAGCATTCAGATGGTGGAGACTAAGAAAATGATGCCAGCAGAAACGTTGCAAGGGAAACGCAGACCGGGAAAACACAAATCATTTTTGTTTACTTTAAAGGGGCTTTTGAGTAGTCTAGGAATGGAACAGTTCTTTTGGTTAGCATTGAAAAAGAAGGCTTTGACCAAGTTTTTGTTACCAAAGTGCTCTCAGATTCTTTTTTTCTCGACTTTTTGTTTTTTAAGTAACCAAAAAGCTTTTTCTTGAATATCCTGCACCCTTGACATTTCCACCACACACACACGACCAGAGAACCCTCATTGCCATCTGAGGGAGGTGCCACTGTTGCGTTCCACAAATGTAAGAGAAAACCTCCAGAGGCACCTAGGCAAAAGCATCCATCTTCTGTTGGCACTAACACCACTAACTACCAAAAGGCTAGAAAAGCCACATCTTATACATCTCCCAGGTGAATTAAATATAAAGTAGTCTAATGAAACAACCTCATTTTCATAAACAGCACCACAAGACAATTAAATCTTACACAACATTAGCCAAACACTGCTCACACTGTCAACAATGGCAACACTCCCACTGACCTCAATTAGGGGAGGGACTGGCTCTCCCGCTTCCCTGAAAGAAACCCACGTTCGCTTACATCCGAAACTTACTCAGTTCAGAGATGCTTCCAACGCAAGTTGCCAACAGAGACTGCTCTAACGTCCGGAGTTCCAGCTGGGCGTAAGCATCAGCCCGTCCATCGCTGCACACAGAGCCATCGTTGTACGGGCTGAAGTAGGCAGGCAGGGACAGCACACCTGGGGACGAGAGCAAAGAACAGTCCTCTGACACATGAAGTTACAGGAGCCCAAAAGCAAGTCTCTACTGATAGGAGCGACAGAGAATTTGAACACGTTTGCACCTTTCTTGGGGGACTTGAGGTCTTTTGAACAGTTCACATAAAATCAAACACTGCTGTAAACACCATTGGAATGGCTGAACCGGTGAAACTAGGCTCCAGGGAATAAGGCGGGATGTTTCTACAGCCTTGAAAAACTAGAAACAAATTGCAGTTGAGATAAAACTACATGAAAAGCTTTAGTGAAGTCTCTAATATTGTTTATACAACAACTCGGCTGTGCACAGACAGCGTGGTTTTGAACAGCTGTATGCAGATAGCGAGATATAAAGGCCTGATTTTGAGAGGTGTGGAAGATAACCTCAAGTCCACCTAAGGTAAACGGGAGCTGCAATCTTTGCAACTCTGAAAACAAAACCGTGGGCTATGCCAGGTCTTTGAACCTGCGTGCACAGACGGTGGTTTCTACATGCGCGAACCTTTGGATACACCGAACTACGCCCACAAGTTTTAAGGTTGACTATACTTTCATCTCTATAAATCACCCCCCTGTGAGAGGGGGAGATTAGAAAGACAATTACGTTGCACACACGCGTTCACCACACACACACACTCCTTCCATTTTATCTTCTTGTGCACAGGAGCACTAACGCACAGTCACTGAGCAGAACGATGGATTTGCAAGCAGTTTTGTGTAGCTTTTATTGGGGCCCCGTCCCACTTTGCGCATATCCCGACAACTCGTTTGCATTGTTGGCAAATTAGAGACCGTTTGGGTGAATTGGCTGGGAATGGCAGCGAAGACCAGGGATGCTACAAAAAACTTGCCGTACCATTTCACGTTAAGATGCAGGCGGTCTCTAAAAGGGGAGGTCATTCACCTCCCCCCAGTCACCCTTTTCACCCGTTATCTTTGGTCAAGCATGGCAGATCAGCAGCCGCAATGCAAGTCAGCGCAACACAGAGATCCAAAAACATATTGCCTCCCCTGCTTTCCTCCCTGAAATCCATTAGTTGAATAGAATCCTAGAATCCCCTTGGTTGGAAGAGACCTTTAAGATCATTAAATCCAACCATTAACCTAGCAGTGCCAAATCCACCACTAACCCACGTCCCTCAGCACCACGTCTACCCATCTTCTAAATCCCTCCAGGGATGGTGATTCCGCCACTTTCCTGGGCAGCCTGTTCCAATGCTTGATAACCCTTTCAATGAAGACATTTTTCCTAATATCCACCCTAAAGCTCCCCTGGTGCAACCTGAGGCCGTTTCCTCTTGGTCCTATCGTCTGTTACTTGGGAGAAGAGACCGACCCCCACCTCGCTACAACCTCCTTTCGGGTAGAGAATAGTTTCTCTTCAAATTAGCGAGCTGAATTTTTGTCGCCTTTTGGCCACATGATTGCTCTGTGCGGCACGGAGGGAAGGGTGGGAATGCGGGGTGGGGAGTGTGGATACACTCCTGAGGCTGGGCTGGGAGAGCGGACCTGATGAAACACAGCGCGACGCTGCACCCACAGTGCAGGGGGACTGTGCAAAGCCTTTTGCAGTCCACTCGGCCAGTGTTCCCATACCCCTGTTGCTACGGTATTTTTGGTTGTGTTCAATTGCTACCATATTTTTAATTACGGATCTATCCCACAGTTCCAGTAGCATACCCCAGCCCAAATTTTCCGTGATTTCAGATGAGGACACTTACAGCCACGACTGCCCCTGCTCTTACCCTGCTGCATCCTGTATTTTTGATTTGTCAACTTGGATCCATGCACAGCCATACCAATACATTTCAGCTTAGACGCACATTTCCGTCCCACCCTCACCTTCTGACCCCGGTTCAGCCTTAGATGGGGAGATACGTTACTGCTCTTGCAGTGACCTCCTGTCACGTAGGTGCTGTGTATTCTTGTCAAACAAACCCCTGCCAGCTGAACGGCAGCGCGTTGTGCAAGAGCTTTGTTTCTTTGTCTTCACGTTTTCTTTTGAAACGTTATGCCGAATTGATCTCTCCTACCCTTTTCACATCCTGCTCGGTGGTAACACCAAGGGCTGCATCAAAAACTTCCTGGATATTTTGAGGATAAGGGAATGATTTATTCTGTTGGGCTTCTTCACTGTACATCACTGTTAGTTAATGGAGAAAACTCTGCCAATGCCCTCTGTAACCTGAATAATTAGGAAGCCGAGGCTTTAAGAGCTAACAGAAGCAATGCATGCAAACGAGAAGAGCTTGCTTTAAATTCACTGTAGCCTCCTATGCAGAGCCTAAGCCACTTCCTTTTCCATGTGAAAGCTATGAAAGGATGTTTTAAGACATATGGATTGAATTTATGGCAGAGGGAGAATGAAAATAGACTGATTTGTCAAAAGTTTCAAATAGAGGCATGTAATTCTACAGAGGCAAAACCAGAAACTGGCAGTTACATTATTAAAACAGGCTGGATGGGGGGGGGAGGGGGCAGGGGGGGCACATTTCCTCTGCCAGCCCATTTCAGTTGGTTCTGTTTTCTAACAAGGAATTAAAAATAAAGATTTGTAGAATGATTTAAGTTGGCTCACAAACGAGACAACATATTCTGGTTTTCAGTTAACAGTTTGCCAGGTGCTGTGGGTAAGAGGAAACAGGGATGATTTATTTACTTTTGGAAAAATTACTCATACTAGATAGTTGCAGACAAGATTTATGTTCTCATCTGCCTTGGTACAGCTGAGGAATATCCCCTATGTAGGAGAGAGAAATAAGGAAGTTACCAAGACTCTGGCCACGTGCCAGAGCCTGATGATGCCACCAGGGATTTTCCCCAGGATGGCAGTGGGGTATGAATCAGGCCCTCATTACATACAGGTAAGATTTCACAAAAGCTCCCCACCTCTGGCAGGTCTCGATTAGGTACGAGCAGGCTTGGGAATAAGAAAACACACCTCTCGACACCGCTTTTGAGACAGAGGGAGAGCAGCGACCGAACAGGCAGCAGTGTAGATCCGTACCCCACAGTTATTACGTCTTGCAGCACGCTAATCAGAGTTTCTTCTTCGATATCTTTCCAGTAATTGCGCGGGGTTGGAAAAGCATCATCTTTGCTCTTCAGATCAGAAATTCAGGCCCAAGGACATCTGCAGTCAAGCTTTGCCCACTGGTATTATAATTAGGAACAGGACTTAATGCCAATTAAAACCACGTTGTTTGCTAACAGAGGTAACTGCATCGCGATGACTACTTGTGCCCCAAATGGTGGTACCTGCTCTCTTCCCACCCAAAGCAAGGAGTTTGCAGTCAAAAGGTGTTATACTGGTACAAACCATAGGGGCAATTTCTGTTTCTATCTGGCATTCACATTTCTGTGTTTTTACATTTGTGGAAACACTGGTTTTAATCATGGCTAGCTAAGTAAGCAAAACTGTAACTGAAGTAAATCCATTCATGTCAAAACACTCTCCCTGTTTGAAATCACGTTAAAACTGCCGATTTATTTCCTGACGTTCAAGAACGTGTTTTCCCCACAAAACAACAATGTGAAACAGCACGTAATTACTGTGCAGGAATGAACCACTCAGGCATGCACACCACTGTTTTTACAATATTTCCTCTGATGTGGGCTATGTTGTGTTTCCTACGCGTCCCTGGCTGTAACCTGGCATTCTGGTCCTGATTTTTTTTTTTTTAATTAACCAGGATTTTAAGTATGGGATCCAAGCCCAGGTGAAGTTAGTGAGAGCCTATTAATTTGAGCATGGCTTAGATCAAACCTCAAGAGCACAAGGAGCTGAGAAGTCACCTCTCTAGAATGGCGTGAGGCAACACCCTGTAGCAGCCCAATTGAAAGCACATTTGTAGCGCTGCGATTAAGACACGGCTGGATAACAATTTGTTTCTGATATTTCCACAGCCTTTGAAATAGCAGCTGGAAATAAGGGCATATTTATTCTACCTCAGTTAATAAACGAAACCTGTTTGTGGGCACTTGCTGCTGATGATCTTAAAAGGCAGTCACGACTGGGTGAAATTCCAGTTAAGCAGTTCCTTAAATTATTCTGCTTGCCGAAAGATTTTGAAATTGTTGTCTGTAATTTGATGCTTTTTAATAGCAACTGAAAATGTTTCCACAGTCTGAGCTAGGTCCAGGGAAAAGTCTGTTCACACTCTTGGACATCTTTCTGCTTCAAGAGATGCTGAGAGCTTTGGCCATGCTGCGATTGCTGCCATGAGCGGCAGGGCTGTGCAGAGCTCGGCGTGGTTTTCCCGAGCCGGGCAATCGGTCCAGTCCTCAAGCAAGGCAACTCTGTAAGGAACCCTGGATCCATCTCTGAATGTCACGTCATAATTTGGAAGCATCAAGTTCTGCTCTTTTCACACCACAATACAAGCAAATGCAGGCCTTTACCTGAATTCTGTATTAAGAGTTGAACGTTTAAAAACCTTATTTCAAATAATTTTTAAAGTACCCATGTTATCTTCCACTTCACGCTGTTTGCATGTTACATTCATGAAAAAGGACTAGTCGTCATCTTTACCTTGCTGCAATGATTTTCTCTGCTTTCTCCTATCTAAATCCTTCATATCGAGAGATAACTTCGTAGTGATTAACTCATCAGCCATTTGATGACTTTCAAACACTTGCATGATGTCTGGAGGGTACAAGGGGGCCACTCACAGGTGGCAAAGGGCCAAGGGGACTTGTCCAGAAAGCACTCGAATTCTGCTGTCTGGGATTCCTCACGGAAATTGCTCAGGATACTAACTCCCTTATTTCAGAAACTCACTGCCTGTATTCGTGACAGGTTAGGCAAAGAATCAGGAATGTAATTAAGACAGGGGCATACACCATAAACTACTGACACGGAAAAACTGCCTTTTTTTTGTTGTTGTTGGATAAACCTAATAAAGTCTATAAGACAATACAACGTGTATTGATTCTCCCCTTGGCCAGAATAAAAACAGGTTCTCTGGGCAAGGATTCTCCCTGTGTATCGTGTTTCCATTGCACCTCAACCAGTGGCGATTGTTACTGAACGCTACCATAATACAAATTAGAACAAGAGGAAACAAGTATCTATTTGGCAAAACCAACCAGAAACAAAAGCCCTCAGAAAATTCAGGATCGTCTTTATACGTTAGAAATTGTTTCTAAAAGCCCCTAATACCGCAAAAAGCCACATAGGTGAAGTCAGAACTGACATGAATATGCTACAAAAATGTATTAGGAAACCAAGTAAGAAAAAATGGTCTTGGGTATCCAGCATCAGCATACATTTGCAGTGTTTGGCTTATGATAAATTCCCTGAGAAACATTCCATGAGGTGAGAGTGATAGCTGATCCTAGTGAACTGAGCTGTGATTTGGAAGGCCAAAATTTTGAAGGCACATAGCGATGACCCAACTCCACTGAAGCAAACAGCCAAATCCCGCTGCCTTCAGTGGACCCAGTAAAAACCTCATCCAATTACAACTGCGGTTCCCACATTGGAATTTGGCCGTGACACTGGGATGGCTGTCACCTTGCACAAAGTCCTGTAATTCTTCATGGCAAGGAGCATTCAAGGCTCTCCTTCTTCTTTGTTTCCCATTCTACCGAGCAACACAATGCCTTCCAGTTCCCTCTTGCCAATCAGTTTGGAGTACAGGGCACCACCTAGAATTACTGCCAATTCCTGGAGCTCTTGTTTTCTTCTTGCCGAACTACCACCGCTAGAAAAGCTCAACTTTCCTTTATTTTATGAAATGAGACAGAATCATTCTGACAGAGTATAAACAAATGCTCCCCACCCCCCCAAAAAACAGGCAACCAAAGTCTTCCTGATATAACTGACTCAAATCTAAACACATCAGGCTCTATAATCAACTACAGTCATGCTATAGATTGTGAGAAAGACTTGTGATCAGGGAACAATGCATATAATTGCTAACATATAGGAAAATAATGTGGCTTCTGCTATAAAGCAGGCAGGCATCTCTTTCAGTTTGTCTCTGTCAGCAGTAAGAAAAAATCAAACACAGTTGCTTGTATCTGCACCCACATTAAACAGCAATACTGTAATTGAAACCAGGAGGAAAAGCAGAAAAGGGAGGAGCTTCAAGAAGAGAGAGATCTTTAAATCTTCTGCAAGTGCTCAACTGAATCTCCCCATCGAAGAGCTGCTGTCCTAATCAGACACTTCTGGATAGATCTGTCGGATTCACACAGCCCTCCATGGGCTCCCCAGTCTTGGTCTAACTGCTCATGGAGACGATGTCGCTTTCAAATTGACAACATGCAGTTTGCCTGGACTTCAGGAATGTTTTCAGAGATGCCGTGTCTTAAAGCATGCAGTCTGGTCCTTCATGTAGCTCAATGTCAACAGGCACTGCTTGACTGAAGTTATCAAAATACCCCAAAACAGAGTTTTCAAACAGTCTCAAAACCCAGTACCCCTTTTCTGGGGTCCAGGGTACTGCAGCACCTCGTAGTCCAAAAGCAGGGAAAGCAGTGCAATGCCAGCTGTACCACTGCCACAGAGAGAGCAGAAACCTACTGACAGTCACTACAAACACCTAAATGCCTCCTCACTCCTAGGTAACTGTGTCCTGTCTTCATCCCACACTTGGAAATGTTCTATATACTTTGCCTCGCTTTTGCTATGAAAATGGAATTGGGCTGGAAGTTGGAGGGGAGAAGGTAGGAAGTATCTATAAGAACTATCATATTTGAATCCAGCTGTGATATACAGGATTGCAAATGACTATAAATGTAGGAGAAAGGCCTTGGTTTAGTACCGAGTCAGTATTTATTGAGTCATTAATCCACTTCCACATCCCTGTGGTCTTCTGGACAACCACTAACCTGGCTTGGCCCCAAGTGCTTAACTGAACATAAACTCAAGGGAACATATCCTTGCCTTATATTTTAATGACTGCCAAAACCCAGCAAAGTTTTATCTTTAGCAGCAGCATACTTTGCAAGATAAAAGGTATCAGAGCTTTTATGAGATGGTGATCATCCTCATTTCCATTTCTTAGATGGAGAAACAGAGGCAAAAGGAGAAGAAGCAACTACCAAGCTCGTGCATCAGAACCAGCTCTTTGCAAAGGCCAGATCTCCCAGTTCAGAATCCCTGTGCCATCAGGCCTTGCCTGTATGAAACTGGCCGACACGAAGCCATTGCTCTCCCAACCTGGATCCAGAGATTTAAAATTAAGGGCATGGCTGCGAGGCTTTAGTCTAGGTTTGGAGAACTATGCTACCTATATTTTGTATGTCATAATAAAAGACCTTTGAGAATATGATCTGTAAATATAAAGTGTAAATGCTTCCTAGTACTATGATCACAACCACTTTTGAAAAGCAGCACGTGTGCTAGTATGTCAACAAGGGCGTCCCTAAAACTAGGCTGATCCGTTACAATTTTGCACATGTGGTTTTCCAGACATTGGATCTTCTACACAGGGGCTGAGGACAGGCGAAGACCCACGCTAGACTGTAATGTTAGGTTGAGAGATAAAAACCACCTACGTTTCTAGGACTCTTATTTTCAGGATCCGGTAAGGCACATTAAAGAGAAAACCCCATATTGGGCCATAAATATCCATGAAAAAACTGACAGAAAGTTTTATGAGGCATGGTATAAATAGATTATGAACACTGTGAAAGAAACACAAGACCAGAATCCTGTGCCAAAAAATTACTGTGGTCCAACAGGCAGAAGACTTAGCATTAACTAGTTGTGTAAACCCCGACCAGTTTACTCAGCCTCAGTGTCCCAGTTCACTTACCTAGAAAATGGGGATATTGCTTCATTCCTGTTAAGGGTGGTATGACAGAAGCAGTGTTCTTGCTTCATTTCTCATCCTCGTCTTACTCCTTCATGCTACTCAACATTTCAGCTCTGTCCTCATTTCCCGGATGTGTCAACAGCAGGTTTTTTTGTCCCTTAACAACAGCCCATCTTTCATTTACATAGCCCTTTTGACCTTCAACAATCGCAAAGCTCTCTGAGACACTGCAAATTCTGAGATGAAAGGACACAATATTGTCATAATGTATAATTCCACCTCAATGGAGCTTACGATACAAGAAGAGATACCCAACTGAGATGGTTAAGAAAGGCAAAATGGATTTAAGCCTAATAGAGATTTTGATGTGGATACAATATTTGGACAGTTATGCTGACAAACACAGCAAAAATATGAAGAAGAAACTATATATATATATATATACACACACACACATACACACACACGAAACAATACATAAAAGCTAAAACCCAAACATTATTTAGAAAAAAAAAAGAGAGATACGGCAGGTAAACAATGGCAACTCCAGAAACACTGAGTGCATTACTGTGGGAATTAGAAAGCTTAGGGAGAAGAGGTCTATATCACTTTCTCCGTTCCCTTGGAATTCTTCACAAGTCTCCAATTTAGGTGCTTTTACAGTAAAGCCAGCTTCACTTGGAGTAACCAGTGGGACTGCAGCAACTGCAGGCACCAGCTAGAGCCCTCATACCCTCTACAATACCCTCTTCTAATCCATTCCTTATTGTTCACTGTCCTTCCTGAAATATGGTCTTTGAATCATGCCCAGTTCTCCAGATGTGGTCTGACTAAGCTCTTTGTACATGCCATAATGACCTCTCTTTGCCCACGCTCAATTCTTCTATTTATACATCCCATGATCTGTATGCTTGCCAAACACAAAAAGAGGATAGTAAATTTATATCCTCTGTCACTCCCAGTTCCTTTTCTTAGGCAACATCTAGATGGAGAATCTGACCGGGGCAGTACTCCAGAATAATCCCATGTAATCGCTTCTCAACTATTCCAGAGTAATCTTTTGAAAGACTGTACATGACCCCTGCCCATCAACTTCTTTATACAGGTGCGCCCTTGGCCTGATAAAATCTACCCTGGTTAGATTCTCCTGGCTGTAGCAAACGTGCCATTGAAATAAAATTTTAGAAACTGTGGTCGCTTAATAATAAATATCAAGACTGGAGTTACATCAGTTAATGACTTAAAATATCAGAGCATCGCAAGAGCTGTTTCTTCTATGCGTATTTTAAAAAAGCCATGAGGAAATATGAACCCAACAGTAACCCAACTACTGCTCCTAAAGGACTGGTCTTTTTCAGACGACTCAAGGATTGTCTCCTCCATTAGCTGTCAGCAACACCGGTCCTATGATGCACAGCTGCGCAGCTGTGATTTTGTCAGGGTGAAATACGCATCTGTCACTCAATATACAATTGAAATTTTATCTAAGTGCAACACGGCCCACTCCTGAGACCATAAAGCCTGACTTCAAGAGTGCAAGGTCTGGAGCCTCGCTAGGATGAGCCCATGCAGACCATGCCTGCAGACGAAAATGATTCAGGTCCTGAGTCACTGGCCAGACAACACAAAACTTTGGGCGGGTGTATCATGGGTAGGTCACAAGAAAAAACACAGTGTATTGTAGATTTGATACCTAGAGTTTAATCTCCAACATTGTTGCCAGCATAGCTACAGTAAATTGCTCACACCACCATTTGTGTGCATGAGCAGTTCATGAGTCACAAGCTCTGTCATTCTTACCCCAAAACTGCCTGAAGCCCAATATTAGCTTTAGTGAGCGCAAGTTTTTGGGACAAGGATAAACACAAACCTCCACCATACAGATAACACCGTTTGTGTTTGACACGCGCCATTAGACAGGGTTTACTCTCTAGGAGTATCTTGATAGAGCTAAAGATCGGGAACAATTCTATCTCAGAACAGAAGTTATTCTTCTTTTAATTTTTCTTTCCTCAAACAAACACTTGGAAGTATTTGGCATTTTTTTCCCCCACAACACAGCAACTCATTCTCTTACTAATGATAGCATTTTGCAACTTTCCGTTTCCTCACATCAAAGCATCCTGGAGAGCTTTTCAACAATGACCAATTTGTTTAAAGACTCAGAAGTGGAGCTGAGGAATTCCACTTATTCACCAACCGCTGAATTTTGCCCTCACTCTTTGCAACACCTTAGCCTATTTCTCACATGTGTGGTACTAAATGATGTGGATACAATATTTGGACAGTTATGCTGACAAACACAGCAAAAATATGAAGAAGAAACTATATATATATATATATACATACACACACACGAAACAATACATAAAAGCTAAAACCCAAACATTATTTAGAAAAAAAAAAGAGAGATACGGCAGGTAAACAATGGCAACTCCAGAAACACTGAGTGCATTACTGTGGGAATTAGAAAGCTTAGGGAGAAGAGGTCTATACCTCTCATACCATCTCATATCTCATCTCATACCATCTACATTCATGCTTGGATTTCTTCCATGATGTATACTACTTGCTCTGGCTTCTAGCTCCTGTTTTACTCTCTAGTTCTGCATCTGCATTCTTCTTTCTTATCCCCCCCATCACCTACTCATCATCATGATGCTTGGACTCCTTCCAGGATTCAGCCTTTCGAGGCTCAACACAAGTTACAAACAAGAGTAGACACAATATCTATTTTTGAATCTACCCTTTGGGGTAGCAACACCATAAGAATTTGGCAATATTTGTAAAACTAGCAGAAAAAAAAACCCCAACAACTCCACTACAAGGCTCTGGCCTGTCTCATTGCATAAGTGCCAAACGCATTTCTAAGTCTCTTGGTTGTAGCCATTTATAGTTTGTATAAAAAGCATAACTTGTACACTTCCATTAGAGCCCTAAATATAACTGCCCTAAGCAAGTACTCGCTTTTCAAACAGTACCTCTTTCAATTTTGTGTTCAAGAGAATGCTGTTGCCGCTGTATTATTTATAGACATTTACATGAAGGTCTAAATACTTAGTCAGGAAATCACTCAGATTAACGGATCCCCGGCACTGTTTTATAACTCTAAATAGCTCGGAAGAAAAAACAGGTTGCCTACATTTTTTTTCTAGAACAGCATCTTTTTTGCATAAGCATAAAAAGCAGCAGTGTTTACAGTGCTCAGCCTGGATGGGCACGGTTCTTTGAAGAATCTGGAAACACTACCACATGTTTCAGTTTTTTAACATGGCATCTGTGTAGAGGATGATAATTAGAATGTCAATCTTGTATTTTATTTTGGTTTTAAACAGGGAAAACATATTTTGGTATCTTTATTACACCTGTGCACCATATCCATAATGGATTCAACCATTCAATCCCATTGATTTTGCCAGTGTGCTATCTTCTTAAAGCTTTCTTGCACGCAAGTTTCCAATTACACCATTTCACAGCATGCAATTATTTTCTTGACACTTGGAACATTAATTATTTGTAGAGGTGACCTCCTTCAAGTGAGATGATGAAAAAACGGGAAAAGTTGCCTTATGGCAGAAGTAAAAAGGAAAGTATTTTTTCGAGCAAGACAGGTTCTCGTTGCTTTACAACGCTGTGCAAACACAGGGACGCTGACAGTGTCCCCAGGAGGAATAACAGTGTGTAGCTCAGCGAGCCAGCACACGTGTGCCAGAACAGCTTTGGCAAGAGCGCGGCCAGTGATCCATCCAAATACAGAAGTGGTTGTTCTCACAGACAATAAGCACAAATAACGTCGTGATTTTGTGCCCACAATTTCTGCCAGAGAGAGAACCAAAATAATTTTCTTTAAATGCTACGGAACCCTTGCTGCTAATTGCAAAATAAAGTGGGATTTCTTGCATTTTAGCCAAAAGAGCCGCTCAGCCCCGTCCCCATCGCTGCTGGCAAATTCTGGGGGACCCAAGGTGTAGGACACAAACTCTGGAGTGCCTACCTGCTTATCCGCAACTGTGCAGCCTGATCTTCTAAATACACTTCAAAACCAGGAAGGCAGTTATCTTTCAAGTAACCTGGGATTACACTGTGCTAAAATAACTTGCTCATGGTCATAGTCAGGGGCTATTCAAACAGCAAGACCACGGCAACCCACTTACTAGAGAGGATGACCTGAGGAAGGACACGAGCTGACTGCAAACAAACAAGCAGGCAGCTATTATCATTTCGCATTCCTCTCTCCCTTTTCAGTTAGCACCTACTTCCAACAATGAACAAACCTGCTCCTAAACGTGAAGATATTCCTACGGCAGCATCTCACGCACTGGTGGCAAAGATTAAGATTACAGGGAACCTTCCTACAATTCTTCAGAAAATAATGGAAAACTGGCTGTCAAAGGAAGATCCTTTTGTTGACAAAAAATAGGATAGCTGGAAAAACTTTTTTTTTTTTTTTAATAAGTGATCACAGCATTACCTCTGTCTATAAAAATTCTGTATTCATCAGACTGTAGGATAAAACTAGTATTTTTTTACATTGTTGGTTCTCTGATGAACCCAGACTATGTTCCTCTACATTGTGATTTTCTCTCCAATGGCAACGTGCAGCATCTCTACTGCTGCATAGCAGACATGCACAGCATGGAAGTACTTGAAAAGCGAGGGTCCATACCACAGAAATAATCCCATACCACATCAGTAATCACTTTTTGGATCCAGCTGTTTGTATGCAACCACTATATCCTAGTAACATTAATAGCTTTGACTATTGCCGAGAAAAAATGTCTCAGGAGGCTTTTCGAATTTGTCATGGAGGAAAGCAAAAGCTAGAACCATGGCAGATGCAGATCTGGGGAGGCTCAACTATCTAAGGATGCTTTTTTCCTCAAATGGCACTCTGTTCCTTTCACCAAATTATTGAAGCAACAGTTTGAATAAGAAAGTGTTCTGTTAAAACAGGACAAGCCAGTAAAGGCTAAAATGCGACTTGCACTGCAGTTCCATTTAGGGAATTTCAAAATGCAGACAGGAATTTGGAATAGGAGATAGGACACATCACTCAGATCTGAAACCCAGGTGCTGCACAATGCAGACTTACTTGGAGTTGAAATTTTACTTTAGACCCACCTTTTCCCCCAAAAAGAAATACCACAGTAACAAAGAAGGGAAAGGAGCGCACAGGAGACTCCGAGAGGCTGGAAATAGATACATGGAAGAAGGATGGTGGGGAAGGAAGAGTTAAAAAAAAAAAACCCAAACATTCTCTGATGAAGGAATTAGTGAAAGAATGGGAGAGCACTGGAAAACAGTCCAATAAGAGATGCTTCTGCTTTCTTATCTTGGTAACATTTTATTTTTCCTAAAAACAGTCAGGGTCTTGTGGAACTTGAAATGCTCTATATCCTTTAACCCCCAATATCACTTATCTCCCTCCCCCCCAACTCATTCCCTGCAAAGTGGCACAATAAACAAAGGCTGATCCAGCAGAGCTGGACATGCCTCTTCCTAATCCCAATGGAACCTGATATCCACTGTAGCTATCTGGGCAAAGTCATTCAGTTTCCACAGGTACCTTCACAGGCTCATTTCAAGTTCACCATGTAAGATACAAAGATAAAGGAACCAATTTTTTAATACTGTGCTTTGAAACCTGAAGATACTTGGTTTTGTTTTGTTTTTGCTGTTTTACAGTTCTTCAGGGCTGAATAATCAGACAAACGTGAACAGAAAAATGCTCCAGTCTCCTAACTACCTATTTTCTTCAAGATCCTCTTCACCTTTCTGCCCTATTCTTACTAATAAATCATTGATTTACTGTTACGGCCCTGCAGGCCCGACCACCGCTTCTTCATCTCAGCAGGAGCCAAATGATGATTGAGATGCCAATATATTAGGCCGGCCCGATTCAAAGAAGGATAAGGAACAAAGCATTTGTGCAGAGCAAAGATAAATGAATATAAATCAAGTGCTGAGCCATTTTCTGTGATGGATTAGCACCTTTCTTTGACCTAATAATGTCAAGGGGTCTCCATGCTGACAGCAACTAACGTGGAAAGCTCTGTGCTGTGTAAAGCCAGGAGGAATCCTGATCTCCAGCCGCACCATTACTCTATTTGTATTTTGCTGGGCGTCTCACTCAGGTGTAAGCCATCCATCTCCTTCATCTCACCTTGAGAAATGTCACTACAGTGTCCACCAAACTAACTCTAGAGTACAGGAGAGAGATTTCTTCCACTCTCTCTTTGAGTTTCTCCCTGTAATCCCGTTTCTACCAGTAAACCAGCAGGTCACAGATAGCACTCACCTAGCCAAGGACCAGGCGGAAAAGCTTTCTCGGTACCTGGGGATGTTGCTAAGAGTATAAAACTACACAAACCCAGCAGCAAAAAGCAGATGTTTGGATCAAATCTGGCAACTGCAGTTTTACCAAAAAACAGAAGACAGCTAAAAAAATTGGTATGCACAGAGAAAACTTCAGTGGGAGTCAAGCCCAAACCTCTCAGTTTTGGCCGGATGCACTAGCTAGAGCGATATTATATAGTGTTTAAAAAAATCCATGGTGTCACTGACAGGTGGCAAAAGCTGCAGCTTTTGAGAGCAGGAAATACATCAAGGTCCTGCAGCTATTGTAGCCTCTACTGTTCTCATTTCCCAGATGTGAAAGAGTTGTCTCTTATTTGTCCAAAATTGTCAAAAAAAGAAAAGAGCACTGTTTCTTCCGTGTTTGTGTTTGCAACATGAGCCTCTGTATTATGTCTTAGATGAGGTGCCTGGACACTTGAGTCAGTAAAACCAAGGTTTGTACCCCTCGGCAGTGCTCCCAGCTAGCTCTGGATCTGCAGTGCAAACAGCACGGGACACTCAAATCACAGCTCTCCCGTCACTCTACCCCACAGGTGAGGTGACTGGCACTCGTCTAACCTGTTATCTTTGTCTGGAGACTGAATCACCTCTCATCCTCTCTAGAGGGCTGACCTGATGAAAGATCATCCTTATAACTTGCTTCAGGCCAGATTGCACCCGGCTGCCTCCACATTACCTGTCCCATGCAGACTGACGCAGATGAGAGATAGTACCTCAAAGAGACCTAGGGCGTTAAAAATGGGCTGAAGGCTTCGTGCTCTCATTACGCCACCTACATTGTTTTAAACTTCCAGTGAACTACCTCCAATACGAGAGCAGCCGCGCTTCAGCCTCTCCGCTTTGACCCGAGCTTTGTGTTCCTGGCTTCTGCTTTTGTCAGAATTGGCATTTGTGCAGTTGTATCACAAGATGCTTCAGGAAACAGAGGGACTGCTCTCTTTTTTTTTTTTCTTTTGTTATCCCCTCTCTCAGTAGGCTTAGCTTTGGTCACATCAGTTCCTCACCTCAGCATAAGCACTGTATAAACACATAAAGGCAAGTGCAGGCATAAAAGAGGGAACATGTTTGGGGGCAAAAGGGGATGGGGGAAACTGCAGCAACCCCAATTTAGTTCAGCTTAAGCTGCCACAAAACCACACCCTTATATTGCCACCACATCTTGTAGAAATAATAAACTGCTAAAATACTGAAAATCATAATTTAAGTAAGATCCCTTAAATTTATCTCTTCTGCTTTTAGAGAAAATAGTAAAAGACTTACTTTTAGAAATTAGTAGAAAACTTATCCACAGTTTTGGCATTCTGAGACAAATTGAATTTGCCAAACGCAAGAAGTTGTTTGTAAGAAAAGAAACAGAGAACTGGAAGTGGTTCCAGAAAATTTATTATGATCCACCTGATTGCAGCCAAAATATTACATCAGCCTAGATAGCCTGAGAACTGGAACAATATTACTCTCAAATTAGCAAGTTGCTTGGTACAACAGGCAGGGAGAAATGGTTTTGCAGGAGGTCTGGGTTCTCTCTCTAGCTCCGCTTAGGGACCATGGGACCTCAGCCTCTAAACTTCCTACCTGTAACCAGAAATAAAGACATTTCTTCTCTTCGCTCCTCAGGTTGGTTTTTGGTTGGTTGGTTTTTTGTTTGTTTGTTTTTGCTGGGGGGCGAGTGGTGTGTATTTGTTTTTAAAACATCTTAAGATTCTTAGGACAGTGAGTATCTCTCACTAACGCTTCCAGAGTTTGCTGTTCTCAGCCATGAGCTTTCTTGGTTCACGCTTATAGATGGATGAACGCAAGGTAGCTCCAATCCAAAAGCCATAGAACCACTGGCGCTGATGATGGGTTAGACTTAAGTATAGTGCCAGCCTGCCAAGGAATTCTATGTGTTGTGCTGTGTTTAAAAAAGGAAAACACAATGCATGCAAAAAGGTCAGGTGATGCTTAAGTATTTTAAAGATCATAATTAGAGAACACTTCTTCAATATTTACACAATTTCACTCCAAAATAAAACACCGCACTGACCTAGTTACAATATGACAGCTCATCTAACAACATTCTCTCCCTCTACCGATGCAATCAAAGCATGCCTGTTCCCGACTTCAGCTGGAGGGTGATTTCTCTCATTTAGCACAACTGATAAATTACCTATTTTATGAGAGTCTAAGCAGCCAAGACTCATAAACTGTCTGATGGAGCTGGCATGACATCATTAATTCTGAAGCAATGTTATGGATGCCTTTTATCTTGAAGTACCTAAAAGAGCTTTCTTATACATTAAACAAGGCAGTTCATAGGCAGTGCTTCCCGGAAAAAAGGAAACATAGCCACTGCTGGGGTGAAAGGAACCCAAAATCCAGTAGATGCCCACACACAGCAAAGCTGTCCTACCAATTAAGAAAGGAAAACTACTCTCCTGCAGACATACAAAGTGTTCGGCGGTTCTTATGAACCCATCTGGGGAATTCCAAGAAGTCAGGGCTAGACTCGTACATTTGGCAAGTCCAAAGCACTTCCCAGTGCCACAACTCATACAGCCCTGGCCTGCTCAGGATTCTTCCACTCTCCGTCCCCACAAAAGTGCTCAGAGAGGTGGGAAGCACAGAAGAGTCTATGTTCATCACCACAGTGCTTGTGCCAGGCCAGCCGGCGCATCGACTGGCAAGACAGGAGGCTTGGCTGCCACGCGTGGTCCTTCACCACCACCAAAGTGTGTTGATGATGCTCTGAGGGTCTTAGCGTTGGCCTAAAAAGCTTAGGATGGAGCAACCATTTCAGACTCTCTTCAGCTAGGCAGATGTTCCTATAGTGTTTCAGTCCCTGAGGATACAATCTGAAGCTTATTCCTGTACCATCACTTTCAAATGAATGTCAAAACTTTCATGTAATTGCGCAGACACAGGATTCACAAGGGAGCTTTCACGCTAGTGCCTCAGTCTGGCCATGCCTGCTGAGGAGACAAACGCTCCAGAATCAGACATAACCCACAGGCTGCTTTTCCCCAGCTTTGAACCATTACTTCATTTACCAACTTGGCGACTTTGCATAGCACATTCTCAGAGGTACAACTGTTTGAGCTCATGTCACTTGTTTTCTGAAAGCTGAAATTTTAATGAAACATCCTGATGCAGTTTAAGGTGAACAATATCTTTCCAACTGCTTTAACTCACTTGTGACAGGTGTAGTTTAAAATTTTCTTCATTTCCTGGCCTAACCTGTTGTGCAAAGTTGCTGCCATGTGCTTTTTAACAGCTGCCACATCAGCCCTGAAGGCTGCTGTTACAGGGCAGTTAGGGAAAATGTGATCTCTGAGTACCCTTGACATTACTCACAAAGATGCGTTGACTAATTGGTCATCTTAAGATGTGTTGCAATTTTGGGTAAACACTGCGGAAGTACAAACGTTACTGTTACATTGCAGAAAAAGAAAAAACTTCTGCAACCGAGGAAAAGAAAGTAGGAAATTCTCTGCTTGCACACACACAGTTTTTGTTCCCTAGTATAGTGCAAAACGTCAGGACATGGGAACGCGGGTTTCCATGAAACTTCTTGACATCCCCTGTGTGAGATTTCTTTCTTTAAGATTTCTTTCTGTCTATACATAAATTCTATTTGGTAATATGTTACCTCTTCATAAAGAATATCTTTAGGCAAATGTAAAAGGCATTTTTTAGAAAGACTTTTTCTACCTTCTCCATCTGTCCCCGCCCCATACACACTGGAGCATTCTGATGAAAGAAGACCTGAAATAAGGTTCAGCTTCTGAATATTCAGTTCTTACAATGGTGAATCCTCTTAAACAGCTCCAGTAATCTCCATTAATCTCCCACCAGAGCTAACACTCTGGGAAAAGAAATATAATCATCTCTTAATCCTTTTGGGCTGGGGGAAGTTCCAGGATACAACACTGAACCAAAAGCATTTAGTATCTGAGCTAAAGTTTTCATTAAATCACCAAATATCTCCCCAGGATGAAGAGGCTCCCTCCAAGTTACCAGCAAGTTTTCTCCCCATCAGATACCTCCATCAATACCGAGGGCATCCCCAGATGAAAAAAATACGATTCCTAAGTATGCGTGACAGAGGATTTCGGCCATAATTACAGAAGCTGTTGTGCCTTCACTGATTTCAGTGAAGTGATCTCACACATCGACTTGAGCAAGAACTATGTTGCATCAAACCACAAAGAGTCCAGCTCTTATAAGCTTGATCACATCATCCCTAAGGTCTGTGTTAGGTCTGCATTGTACCATAGTCCATATTTTATAGATTTTATTTTTTTTTTTACCTGTACAGTATATAAATCTCATAAGCAAACAGTTAATGAAAAGCAGAACGCAGGACATGTTACAGGGCAAACAGAGGTCATCTATCTCAAAGAGGCTACATTGTCTTTCTGATTTCTGCTGCCAAATGTCTTCTCCACAAATAAAAGTGCATTTATTGCATCACATTTTATTCCCCAATTTGTTTTTTGTATTTTATAATTAAAGGAAATGCGCTTCGGATATACTAACATTTCTCTTCTCCCCACCAAGCACTGAGAAGGAAAATGTTTTTTTACCTACACCTGTACACTGCCTGAAACCTGAGGACTGGATTTCAAACTATCTTGAAAGCCTGTGACAGAGCACGTGGGCCCACTATACAGACAGTATATTTGTCAAATTTTGGTTCAGATTTAGGCTTCACTGAGGCCATCATCATCAACTCCTTTTCCAAACACACTTAAAGTTCTGAGGTTCAGGTCTAACTGGGACCTTCAGGAACTGCTTCCAACTCTGCATTTCTTAGGTAGGAAGGAAGAGGTCTCTCTGAATCTCTTCTCGTCTAATAGTCTGAAAAAACAAACCAGGAATTCCTCCTACCCTTTTTCTTCTGGGATGTAATGAATAGACCTAAACCACTCTTTGCAGGAACATTGATTTATGTATTTGAATCAACTTAGTCCTTCCTCCTTTTAAAGCCGGTCAGCAACTGCAGTGGAAGTTTTAAACAATACCCTACATATCCCCTTTCTTCAGCCACCCCAGCTCCTGTACAAAGGAAAGATCAGTATCGCTACCTTTGTTTTTCAGCTGGAGAAATGGAGGTAGGAGCATATCAAAGTCCTTGCCCAGCATCATTCCGCGGTGCTGTGCTGGAGCAGGAAACCCAGTGCTCTGAAGTCAGACATGCTCCAGGGAAAAAGGGTAGGAGAAGAGAAGTGGTTATCAGTAATTCTTCTCCTATTTGCATAGTTATTGGTGAATACAGGGCACCTGTGCAGTCTCCAGGTGAAATACATCTCCGCCTAGCAGTTTTATGCAACATAGGACATGGTACCTGGTTGACAGCCTAAAAGCTCAAGGCATTTCCATATGGACATAGTTTATTCAGTGTCTTCAGCTGGGGGGTACAACAACAACAACAAAAATAATCATTTCAATGCTAGAGTCTACTTCAGTATTGTTTTGGTTAACCTCTGGCTTGCTTTCTTTACATTCGCTTTCTCCTAAGGGATAGCGCCAAGGAGACCTGCACCAGCACAAAAAAAAAAGAGTGAAAAAGAGTCTAGAAGGAACAGATGCATTGAGTCTGCCACCTCTCATATTCTCTTCCTTCATTAAACAAGCGTCACTGTTTTGCTTCATGCTTCTCTGCACCAGACTAACGGCTTCCAAGATTTTTCCACAACAATATCCAAAGCCCTGTTCCAGCACAGTATTCTGGATGATTTTTCCAGTGCACAAATATTCCCTCAGCTGACTTCTTTCATTTCCAAGTTATTGTAGCATTAGAATGACAACATCAGATTTATTACATCGTGGATGTATCTTAAATAACCCAGAGAGGCGCTGACATTCCCTGCTCTGGATGGGGCCGATGCAAACCCCTCTCTCCCGCTGGAAGGACAAGCTGAGATCAGATTGATGTGGAGTTTTTCAGCAGGGGATGATTAAAAATAAAAATCTGGGGGAGGGTAGGTATTTTGAAGAAAAACTTCTCTATTCTCAGAAGGAAAACTATTTTGGGGCAGCATTACAAACCATAAGACTGTGCCGAAACGGAGGTTATGGTGGGAAAAGACTTAGTAGGCTGTAAAGGCAACAGTAGGTTTAGTACGTAGCTCATGGGACCCAGCAGCAGAAATATTGAATTTATTCCAGTCTGCCACTAAATCATGTGACTAAGGCATTTCCCTCGGTTTTCTCATCTGTTAAGCAGTTAACAATACGGCTTCCCACTTATGATGCCTCAGAGATGCTTGGAAAACGCTCCGAGATGCGGAGGAAGGAAGCGGTACGGCAGACAAAAGCTTTCAGTCTTCACAGGGACGAGATCCTATCGTTGTGAACGCTAAATTCATGATCCACTGAGACAAAAGGGCAAGCATTAGTTTGCTGCTTTATATAAAACATAATGCTCTATATAAAACATAATACTATATATCAGCCTCAAAGCAAGGCTACTTCATAATTCTGTTTTTCCTCCAAATTACTCTTGGGGGGAAAAAAAAAACCAAACAACATAGAGCAAACAGATACAGTCATGACAAAGTTGCAGCTTTTTCAATACAAATATTGAGCTGAAAAGCAAGCAGTTTGTTGTCTATGGCAAGGTAGGTGTTGCTGCCATTAACAGATTTCTGGTTTTCACAATTAAACCTCTAATTCTCAACCTACGCAGACCACGCAGCAGAGCAAGGGAACAGCCCAGAAGTGGTGTGTCCGGACCCACCACGTAAGCACGGGGGCTGAGCGCTGCCTCTGCATTTGTGCCAACATCTGCGTCCTGATGAAAATGCCACCTTTTTATATCACGAGAAAACATTTTCAAAACCAATTAATTCAGCAAAAAAAGTTCTTTTACAACAAATTATGAGATAAGGTTAAAAGTCTATCTGCGCTCTCCTGGGCCTTTAAAAGGCTAGAGATGAAAGGCAAGTCCGGGCATGCCAGTGGGAGCAGGCAAATGACTTATAATATCACCAGTGACACACATAGGAAATTCTCTTTATTGCCAGTATCTGACTAGGGAGGGAAAAAAAAAATGAATAAAAAAAATATAAATCAGTCTGTTGTGGTTAGACTAAAAGACACACAGCTTCACCAGCCCTCTTCACTTTGTACTTTGTACAAAGCTTCACTTTGTTTGAAACTTCGAGTCTTGCAGCAGGAGGTGAGCGCAAGGCTTGGTCTGTCACGAGGTAAGACTATAGAAGGACGTTGTTCCAGACACAGAAGCAGGGCATTACATTTCTCGGAATATATATATGCCCAGTTGGGTCTTTGGGACCTTTTTACTCCATGCCCTCTTTTCCACACCTAGGAACTGAGGAATAATATGGGCATTTTTATGACATCTTTGCATTTTCAATACGGGAGAATATATTCTTTACATGTAAGGCTCATTTCCGCAGCACAGCTTCTCTCTGACCGAAGATATTTTGTTTCGTATTTATACTGGTTTCAAACACCAGATGAGCCAGGCAAAATAGGGAAATGAGCGCCCTGGAAGAAGGGCCACAGGTGGATGAAGAACGAGTCAGAGTGTGTCCCACAGGAGAACAGGTTCCTGCGGGTGCGCGGAGAGGAAAGGCTCCAGAGAGGACAGTTTACCATAATTCTGCAATGAGTAATGAATCCACATGGCTTCCAGCCGGAGCATGTGATCCATTTAACTTCTTAGTGGAGGAAAAGGCCTTTCCCCACCGCCTGACTGGACTGTGCCCACAGCTATTCAGACGACTGGGCTATGCCGACATGCTCCACCATCACCTCTTGCCCAGAACCAATCCCTACCGAAACTGCACTTGTTCTCTGCGTTACTTTGTTTGTGACTTAAGTTGTCATCTTTAAATGGAAGTTATTTCTTTCCACATTCCCTGCCTGGTTCTGAGCAACTTCAACGTCAGCTGACGTTAATGACATCCCCTCCATTGGGACCTGCCGCTCCATCCCCTTGGGGAGCTCTGGCACAGCGAGCCTGAGTTGCATCCAAGTCTGTGACAGGCAGAGCCGTCCTTTCTCACATACTAGCCAAAGAAAAATGGCTTATTTCGGCATGTAAGAGAGACTTTTTTTTTAAATTCTAAACCAACTCCTTCCAAAAATAAAAGGCAAGTAAATGGTCAGTTCAGGTTCTCTGCTCCCTTTCCCAAGGCCATGACTAAGGGCTGGCAGGCTCACAGCCAGGCTGTGAAATGGATGAATTTCCCCTCCCCGCTCTTTTAAAAGGCGTAACATCTTGGCTCACCCTAATGCCTCTTTAATCTCTTTTCAACATTCATACATTCTCCCGACCAACTAGAATGCAATTGCTGCTGCACAGTCTTTTTTTTTTTTTTTTTTTAAATAACCATTCCTTGTTCATTTTATTATTCAACATCATCTGTCTGATCCTGCACCATGGAAGCAGAGTGATTTTGTAACGCACATAAATCACACCACATAAACTAGCCTGAAATAACTTTTTTTATTATTATTATTAATTTGTTTTACAACCTATCATTGCAGCCAGCTTATCCTGCCACGTATAAAGTCTGGATAGCTATCTGTTTAAAAACAACACCAAGCAACAGAAGACCCAAAGCACTACCTGTAGCTTACACCACGGGAAGCCAGGGCTGAGGGAGTGGCAAGGAGGCAGCCCTTGCTGTCGTTTCAGCATTTGCAGTGCTCCAAAATGATAAGAATATTTTAAAGATCATTTGCCATACTATAGCAGAAAGAGATCAATTTTATGTGAAATTATGAAGAATTAGAGCTACTTACAAAACTGTAACTCTGACTTCCTGCAGCTTCACACCACTCCTGGTTTCTCTGTCATAGCAAACACTTAGGAGAAGAGATGGCCAACTTGCTCTGCCTGGCACGGCGAATGCCCATCTCTCTTTCCTGATGCTTTACTTCGGAGGCTTTGCTTTTACCCTGCCGCTTTCCAAAGATGTCCGACACAAGCAGTCAAAGTGTCACAGCACTATATTCATTCCACTTGATACCACTCTCAACTCAGAGAGATCTTACATCAGCTTCACTGGACTATCTTCTGCTTCGTACTGGCCAAGGAAATCCAAATCACGTTCTCATACAGTCTTTCACCAGCTAAACCGTACAGGGTTGCGTGGTTCAGAGCTATTAAGGCAGCAACTAGAAGTGAAACACTTTCTTGAAGATCTCTCCACATCTTGTGAAAAGTGAACCCCAGGGCGAGAGTGGTTCTCTTCAAGTTTCTTAAGGCAACAAAAGCCTACCTGGGAGTCTGGGAATACCGAATTAGAGGGCTAAAATAAAGTACTGTGGCTACCAAAGAATCAAGGGAAAAAACCCTCCTACTAAAGAAGCGCTTGCTGTATTTTGCTCATTAGATCGCATCAAACTAAAGCCTCATGGAAAGGGGAAGGAAAGGGTTATTCACATTCTAAATTCTTTTTCCAGTTTTTGTGGTTTACCAGTCACGTTTTCCTGTCTAACACTTAGCTTCTCTGCTCTTCTGCTTAGGGACAGAGCCTTGCAAACAATAAAATGGTTTAAATGATTACACGGTTTCATTCGACATAATAAACCCATCAAATTTCAATGGGAATTCACACTGGGCCACTGGTATATCTGTACTACCCTGAAGTCTATTACCAGACGTCTAAATCTGGATCTCCTTATGGGTGCCAGCTCTCTGGTTGATGAAGCAGACTATGGCCCATGCTAGGCACGCTGCTCCCTACTGACATGGCATCCTGCTGTTCACCAAGGGTTTGGATTGGTTTCTCTACGTTTGACACTCAGCTGAAAAAAAGCAATCGGACATGGAGGTTAGTCTCCCCGTAGACCTTCAACAGGTGACAGTGGCCGTATCCAGCACACCATCAGTAACAGCCTCACAGTCCCTGGCCAGGTGACTTGTGCCAGTTGCACCAATACCATCCTCAGGGCTACAGCTTCACTTCAAAGTTGCCCCAAATGACTGCCAGCTGGCTCACTGAAGATAACAAGCAGGATCCTATCCGACAAGCAGGGGAGGTTTAGAATGGATATTAGGAAAAATTTCTTCACTGAGAGGGTTGTCAAACATTGGAACAGGCTGCCCAGGGAAGTGATGGAATCACCATCCCTGGAGGAATTTAAAAGACGGGCAGACGTGGTGCTGAGGGACATGGGTTAGTGGTGGACTTGGCAGGGTTAGGTTGATGGCTGGACTCGATGATCGTAAAGGTCTCTTCCAACCAAAAAGAATTGGGCAGGCAACATGCACAAGCTCAGGCCCCAAGATAAGAGGCCACAGCAGACAACCTTAATGTTTAATTTTCATGAGACCCTACCCCTTCCCTGCTGCACAGGAATGACTGAAGATAAAACCATTAAGCTTGGATCCAAGAATGGCATGGGCTGTTTAAACAAACGGTCAGACTAAGTCACTAAGGTAATATCAACCCGCTCAGCACGGCAGCGCCAGCCTGGTTGCTTTCCAAGCGCTGGCAGAAGGGACAGGGTCTTTTGCACAAGTTTTGTAGAGGAGACTGCAGGAAGGTACAGGACACACACAAGGCTTGTAAGAATAACTGGGACTGTGTTAGTAGCTGGGGAATACAGCAGGAATATAGTGTAATTGGATCCTGGCTTAGGAAGGAAAGACACGGAGGAAGCGAGGAAGGAAAGCCAGAAAACCTTGTCATAGCTGACCACACTTGCTTTCCACATCTGAGGTTTCCAGCCACCCTTTTTACTACAAAAGAAACAAAACAAATATAAGCAAAGTAGAGGATTTATGCGAGCTTTGTGGGCGTGGGAGCAGGACACGTATGACATAAGCTGGTATCACAGCAAGACTGTGAATCATATGGTAATCAAATGAGAAGTTCCTGCCCAAACAATACTCACAGTGTTGAACTGCAGGTCTTGTAGGCAACAGCACTGAGCTCACAGATTGAGAGGTAGAAAAAGCCCACAGTACTGACAAAATGGAAGCCCCTAACAGATATATTGAACCGAGAAAAAAATGAAAGACATCGTGGGCTCTTGTAATGGTCATATTTTATCTCTCTTGGACAACAGAATCACCTCAAATCTACAGAGGAAACTTTGGCTCCTAGTGCACCCCACAGTTCCTCTGCTGAAAACTTGCCCCAGAACTTGTACATAATGAATTAAATAAAAAAAGATTTAAAGATCTTCTCAGATACCTTTGAATGCCACCAAACTGTTATTTACTACATTAAGTAAATCCCTGAACACTCTAACTAAAATTACCAGTTTTCTACCTATTTTTTACCAAACAAACAAAAGTCCCTGGAGAAGACGGGTCTGAGGATTTGTCTTAATATTTTCTGTGTAAAAGTCATCTTCAAAGTAGGACTTCCAGCTCCCTGGAAGAGCAGCATTTTTTCTCAGTCCAACTGGCTCAGCCTTTTGCTTTTTGGAAGCTCGAGCCGTTTCTACCCTGCTCAGTGTGGGTCGACCTTTCAGCCAAAACCTGTAAAAGCCCCACTCCTGCGTGCAACCTGCAGAGCGTACAGGTTCCACTGTGGGCATTCAGATATAGCACCCGTACATGAGAACCGAGACAGACACAGCACTTGTGCCATTCGGCATTTATGGGGCAGCTCTAGCCCAAAGTATTTGTTGTTTTCAGCCTTTGCTCCAGCTAATCTTTTCAACAGCCTCAAAAGGCATTCTCTCTCCCAATTTCTCTTTAGCTTTCAAGCATTAAATGCTAAAATCAGTGTGTGATCAGTATATGAAACAGTATTCAAAGCCAGAAGACCCTGGATTTTAGTACTTTTTCAGGTTTAGAAAAATAACGGTAACAGAGAAAGGCAGCACAAACTCCAAGTCAAGCAGGACATGCTGAGCTGACTTGGAATCCAGCTCTGACCAAGATCTGGACAACGGGTGCCATGCACTGAGGAGAAAGACAAAGGCCTAGATGTCATCTCAAAACAATCCCACAACTCAGAGAAGAGTAAAGAAGTGACACTCAACAAAATGCAAGGAATATGCAAGCTTAAACAGTAAATGCCAGAGCAGAAGATTAAAATAAATCACAGCTGAAGCAAATCTAGTGAAAACCACAAGCATAATAAAAAACAGACAGAAAAACACAGCGTAGCTGGGTCACTAGCTATGAGTTTTCTCTGATAATGTTTCCAGTAAGTCTCAGAAAATAAATCTCATTGTGGAACCTATAAGAACAGCCCTTCTGAGTTACAAGAGTGTATACATGCACAGATGCATGAGACCGAGAAGTGGGTTTTAGGAAACAGCATAGTCTACGAGTTCTACAAACCAGTGTAGCTGCACAGTTTTCTCCAAAATAACATCTGCATGCACTGAAGGGAGGCAGAAAGGAAGTATGTTCCTTAAAAACATGTTCCACTTCTTTTTACAAGCAAAACCACATACACACTCTACCCCTGTTAGTCCCTAATATAAGGCCAGTGTAATCAGCAGCCCCCTGCGGCCTCAGGCTCTCTTATCTGAGCATTCAAGAGTCACAGGACACCTACAGGAAAGGCCATGTCCAGAAGCTACAAAAGCAAACAAATCCCAAATTGTTATGCTCTTTACAGCAGTCCTACCTTTCCCTATAAGAGGTTGTGGCACAAGCTGAAGTTGGATTCATGGTACTGACCGCACGTCGTCAGTACAAGCACTGGCAAGTCAAGGGATATACACCTGCCAGGGGCAAAACCAGGGAAAAGACAGGACCAATTCCTATTGACGGCAGTTAGCTGAGTTGTTCTGCCAAGCTGAGCAGCCATAATTCCGCTTCTCTGTACACGCAGCCCCTCTTCTCCTCTCCTCAGGCCATCTCCATCCACCTTTTTTACTTATTTCTTCTTCCATGGTTGTTGTCATAGCTGCTTGTCAGAGCTCATCTCCGACTGAAAGCTCTTTCGGACAGAAAATACCTTGCACTGTGGGTCTTGATGTATAGAAACAGCGCCCAGAAGCGAGCTTTAGATTTGGTGGAAGGCTTATGATGGGCTGGTCCTGCTTACAGTGCGTAACAGCTCATCTTTTCAACAGTTGCTGCCATACGTAGCTAATCTGCTGGTGGTCCTATCTCCACTGTAACAACAGAGCACACTGGACTATTACACATTCTGCCTAAACTATCCCAAATGGAACCATGGACACATTTAAGTAGCCCTATTAACTGCACTGAATCGCCATACTGAAGACAGCCCACTGCAACACCAGGACTGCCAGGCAGCAACGCTGAGAAGACTCTCATACTAACAAAGGATAAGAGACCTGTTTCTCCTCTTGCGTACACCAGGATGCTGCGACGCCACTGACTTACACAACTTCTGTACCAACATCAGTATGAGCAAAAAGAGAGTAAGACTCAGACTGTATTCTGGCAGATGAAAGGCTTTGCAAAAAAAATCACAGGCCCTTGTCGAGCTATGCAGTACACGCCATTATCAGCAGACGTGCCTATTAAAGCTTTAGCTCCCTCCAGATCTCTTCCTTTAAAGAAACAACAGTAATAACGTGCAACGCGGTTTGGTAATTGTCACTGGCCAGACAAAATAAGGATAAGTTAAGCTTGCACTTTTCTTTCCTCTCAAAGGTGGGAGAATCCCCCTACCTCACTGCTCAACAGGGAAACCAAAGTATCCCCAGACACAGCCGTATTTCAGGCACTGGGCATTCAGCCAGCGCCACGCTCCCAGGCCAGCTACGGGCAGGTTAACACATCAGACTTGCTTTTGATGGCCTGTATTCATTTCTGTCTTACACATCACAACTTGGGAAAACCTTGGTGAAACCAAGTGAGTTTCCCAGTAAAGCATTTGCTCATCTTGAAGAGACTGAGAGTCTGGGCTGCGTTCGTAGGAGGAAACGGGGAGAGGCTTGCAAAGCCAGCCTTGCATAACCTCACCGACATCAAAGGCTTGCCAGGGCTTTAAATCAGATCAAAATTTAACTATGCAGCAATTGCACTAGAAACAATCAAAACTCAGATATCCTTAGAAGTAACTTATGAGTCAGGCTCAAATTTTAACCAAGAACTTTTCTTTACAGTTCCCGTGTCTTTAGTTTTGATAAAGCAGAACAGTTTAAGAGAAGATTATTCATATTTAGTAAATCAATTTGTAGGACTTCTAAAGCAACTGCTTAAAATGTCTGAGCTCATGCAGAGAACACCAGAATACTAAACATCTGACATGTTCAGTGAAGCATTTCTATAGAGAATTAAGAATAGATAAGAAGGGTATGAGAAAAGAGGATAAAGTGTAATCAGCAGCGGGGGGGGGGAAACCCAACCTATTGCTTGCTAGGTTTTTTGAGAGGCAAATAACTGACCTGAATGAAAACACAAATACCTGCTTACTGCATCACATTTTGCCTCATGAATAATACATACACCTCCCCTCTGTATTGAAAATAAAACTCTCACTTGAGCTTCCACGGCTACTGTGCAGCTGGAGAGTCTCAAGATTAAATGACATCCTTAGGTTACAACTGGAAAACACGGACAGTTTTGTCGCTTGTAAGTGAAACGGTTTTGCGTTTTAGCCGTTGTGCCAATTCACGAAAAGCATGGAGTGCATCTCAAAGACGTTCACTGTCCATGACAGAGGGAGAAGTCTTAGCAATGAAAGGCCGCGTCTCGAGATCCAGCCTAAACCAAACCATCACAATAGTTCCCAACCTCCCAATTCACAGGCGCACAGCTCAGGGACAAAGCCCCCATAACAAGGTCCGTCACCTGCTGCTCGTGCGCAAGAACCATGCCGTATCAGCAGACCACAGCTCACCAGCAACCACGTGCATGGGAATGCGGTACAAACTCCGAGCTGAGAACACCCAGCACCGGCAGGAATGAGAGCTTTGCCCCCTGTTTTTTCTGGAGTTTATACTGAATATCCCAGCCAGGCTGGCTAAGGCATGCACTGAAAAGAAACGCACAGCACGTGCGCAAAGGTAAAGGCATATTATCACGAAACGGAGGTAAACGTACTTCATGGGAGCAGAAGTGACCGATACCCATAGGATGAAAAGTACGGTTTAGTTGGGGTCACTTTTTGCACAGACAGTTCATTAATGCTTTTGTTCTTAGTCACCTAGGTAAGACAGATTTACTCAGATGGAACAGATACATGAACAGCAACAAGGATTAATTACCACATAATTAATTAATGGAAAAGTCTGGATGAAATGAGAAACCAGTGGAAAGTTTGAAAAAAAATAAACCCAACTAATTTTGAACTGTGACATAGATCCTTAGTAAACAGATCCATTTATTACCATTAACACACACAGACAGCATTACTGTCTTTCTCTGCCATATAAAGTTATAATTAATTATGCAGTGGAGCCGTTGACACCTGAGATCCAGTCACTATTAGCTATACTCTTACAGGGCCAGACTCTGCGAGGAGAAAACTTTGCAGACACCTGATACTGCCTCAGCATCTGTTACCGTGGCACAGTATCTGCCTAACACAGCAGCCACCTCACGTGGCACGTTACCGATGCAGGAGGAAAAAAAAAAAAGGGGAGGGGACGGGGTGTATTTAATTTAAAAATATGCACTTCGTAGTTTATCACATCTATTTTATGGATAAATCCAGCGAGCTCACTGACTTGTGGCAAAGCGTTTGACCATACCCTGCTTTTTGCATGAGCTTCCTTTTTGGACCGCAGTCCTGGAGGCTGTCAGCCAAACACGAGTAAGTTATGCCCCACATCTCCGACCTGGGGCACTTTCTCTCTACAGCGGAAGATACAACAACTTTCACCTCGGCGAGTCCCAGAAAGGAATAATAAAAAGGCTGTGAGATTAAATCAGCCCAAATTGATAATGAACTCCAGGTTTGTTTTGAACTGAGCTCACTCTTAAATTGCGTCCCTTGCACTGAGTGACTCAGGGGATTGGTTTGGAATCAGGAATGTTTTGAATTGCTACGTTCTGGATTTTATTATTCCCCTCTGGGCAAGTGGATGCATTTGAGAGCCTGAAACTTCATTTGTAGAAATCCTGCTATAGCTGGAAAAGCAGGAATCAAACCAACCAGGACAGAATACGTGCTGATGCCTCTGAGTCAGCATTCAAATTCTTGTTCCACTCCAGCATTTACCAAGTCTGGAAAGGGCGAGAGGGGGGGAAAAAAAAAAAAAAAAAAAAAAAAGGACAAGACAAGAGGCTTTCCTCCCAGTACCAGCAGCACAGAACCATGTGTGTGGTATGGGAAACAGCCTTGGTCTGTGTTTTTCAGAAACTTTTCTTCTACATGAAGCAGCTCATTGTATGCTACTTAGAACTCTATGCCTGTTCCTGGTTTACTCTGTTTCTCACCTTCCTGCCAGCTGGTGGCTGTAACTGCTGCTATCTCATCAGTTTAGGGAGAGGTTAGTATTTTTTCCTTTTGACAGGAGACTTGTTGCTGCAAGTCTGATATATTTAACATTCTTTCTACCCGGTTCATTTACTAACACACAATAATGAGCCTCTAGAAACAACGAGCGTAGCTCAAAGGACTTGTTCACTGTGATTTGTAACCAAAGTTTTCAGTCTAAGCAAACACAAAGGGGGGGGAGGAGAGAGAGAAAAGAAAAAAGACAGAGCATGTGTTCAAGATGAGACTTGAACCAAAGCCTCAGCCCAGTACAGCTCCTGCACCGTGCTGAACCCCAGGTGAGAACAACGAGGGAATGCACAGAAGCAGAAAGCTAAATTCTGCAGTACAAGTGGACCTCAAACGTGACTGCAATTACATGGAAGATGTGCTTCTACTCTTTAGAGCCATTGTTTCACTTGGCTCACTCCCAGCAACAGCCATAGAGGTTTTACAGGCAACTCAAATACAAGATGAGATGAGACCAAAAATTAATGGAGATACTGACCACACACATGCCATACGTTACAGTAATTTGATTTAAAAGACAACTGTTAGTGCTCTTATTTCTACAGCTACCTGCCTTCCCAAGAAATACTCAGGAGACAGCAATTAAATCACAACTTTATGCTCCTTAAGGACTTAAAGTAAATAGACATATGTCTGTCGTATTTAAAATGCGGGGGGGGGGAGTACTTATCTTGGAAGGGGTAGAGATAGAAAGAATGTTCTCAAGTGTTCAAAGGCAGAGGTTGGAAAACAAGGTGGTGAGATGGCCCCCCAGGTCATGGTTTGTATGGTAAAAGACCAAAGCACTAGAACAAAAACTCTGACAGACAACTGGGATCACCACCAGGGCAGGTTCAATGGGGAGATTTCAAAAAGTTCAAGTGAGAACAGCTCCTGTCCGGTAAGAGCAGGCAAGTGCTGATTGTGGACAGATGGGAGTTTGACTTTGAAGAGAGAAGTTAAGATGATATTGGGTTTCAAAGAACAAATTAAGAAGCAAGGGATCTTGGTCTTCTCCTCCACCTCAGCCACTGTTTCATCTCCTACTCAATCACTACGTGCTAAATTTTCAAAACTCCTTCCATACAGCATCTCACACTCAAAGCGGTAAATGGCTGTTGTGAATCAAGAAATTCAAGATGTAGCTTTGTCTGGCTCTTCATGTTTTCATTTGTAAAGTAGAGGCAATAAACATTTTGCTACTTCAAAGCACTGAAGTACTTTGAGGTCCTCATAATGAAAACCCTAGGTAAAATCTACAGTTATGATCTTCTGTGTGATCACTACACGAACAGCGCAAGCTTGCTCTCAGATTTACAGCTCCTTTACAGATCATTCATTTTATTTTTTGTGTTACGAGTGAAGTAGCTGATGACTAACTTACTGAATGCAGAAATGCTACTGTACTCCTTGGAGTATTCTTTCCTGCATCTCTTTCCCCACCCCCAGACATGTGTTAGGAGTTAGAAGCAGCTTGCTGAAGCTCAAAGTTTGACAGTGGAGGGGGAAAAATAAAAAGATACCCATGTTCAGAACACAACAGAATAACTAAAAAGACCGCCCTTGGCTCTCTAGCTACATACACACACACTTGTTGCCTCCATATAAGGTTTTCAGTTAAGGCCAAGGAACATCTAACCAACTGAAGCAGTAAGAATTGAAATGGCCCCTATCATATATACCTGTCCTTGAATGAAAATCATGATTAATGAAAGAACTCAGCTGTTGGTAACACACATACACTGTGCATTAGTTTGGATCAGAAGGAGTTATCCCTTAGCTTTAAGGATGCCAATATGAGCACAGTAACTACTGTAGCTTACCCAGCATTTATTGATGCGGTGGGAGCCTCAGAGGAAGGCCAAGTCCTGTACCCGAAGCGGTGCGGTAGTCCCTGACAAAAGCTCCGAGGAAGAGCGGGGAACAACACACAAGACTAGTAAATGGAAAGGAAGAATGGCAGGCCTGCTGCTAGGAATCCCTGAAAGGCAACAAAAAAGTTATACCGCCTTCGGTTTCCCTTATGCCAGAGACCTGAAGAGGGCAAAAGGTAAAGAAAAAGGTAGCGGAAAGAGCTGCTGACCTCTCTGGGGCCAAGGCCAGGAACGTACAGTGATCAGGAGCCAAATGAGAAGAAAGAGCGTGGTTGGTGGTGAACATGCCACCAGGGCAGGGAATACCATCCGCGAAGTGCCAATTCCAATCATCACCACTGTGACATAAAAACACCCCGGTGCTCGCGAGCATCAAACTACAGCCAGCCATATACTTGCATACATATCGCTTCAGAGCCGTGAGATGATGGGAACCACCGGAACAGACGCCAAATCGGTGCCTACTGTAAGACGCATTCATATCTCATTCACTTCCTCAGAAGCGCGGCTGTTACACAAACTCCCAGAAACACTGGCATCCCGCCCAAAGAGCACTTATTCAGCCAATTCAATTAATGTTATCATTAAGTCACAATATATCTAATGAATGGGACAGCCAAGTTACTACTCATTATCACGGCATTTCTCTTCGGAACAGTGTTGGTGACGGGATGCAGAGAGCACATTCTGATGTACAGATGGCAGGGAGCGGATAAGGAAAGCTGAAACAGCCCGGACAGATCAGCTACTCTGCCTCGCCTTCCAGAATTGGTCCTGGGAATAAAGCTGTCACCTTGGCTTTAATGTGCATAGGGCCTACACCAGACTTTCTCCTGGTGAGCAGTGAGTCTGAAGTGAGGAGTTCAACAAAACTAAAAATACTACAGCTTCTCAAATTGTTAATCAGTTAATTAACCAGAATACTGACAACAGTATTCTGGAAGCTTTTACATGGCATGGGTTTTTTTGGTTTTTTTTTTTTTTTTTTTTTTTTTTTTTTTTTTTTAAAAGAGCAGAGTAAGTGCACTCAACTCCAAATCACATCTTTTTTCACATTTAGGTAATTGCTTGGCAGCACACATCCTGATAAAAACGTTGCCCGTACGTGTTCATGTATCGGAGTTACCCAGTGCAGGAACAGCAGGGGATTCTTGGAGTTTCAGCAACAATTTCACTGTTTTCATTCCACTGGGATTGCTTTCTAAAACCTAGTTATCTCAAAGTTAACACCACAAAACAGAAGCCTTCTAAAAACAGATGAGACGAAAAGGTTGAAATTCCACACCTGTATCTCTCTGGACTTTAGCTCCCCTTGCAGATCCTCCCTCTGAGACGCCCTAAAGCTTCATGCACTGTTGTAAATACAATGCACTGCTAAACGTAAATCATGGACCAAGACATTAAGAGTTGTTCTGCCAGCACTGAGGCTTGGTATGGCAGAAACCTGTAGATAAGCAATGAAACGCCACAGGAGAAGAGAATGGAACTGGACTTCCATTCCTGGACTATCATTGTATTACAGGCTGGGAATAAAATCCTGCAGGGTTCATCAGCATAGGTAATGAAGCTTGGCAGAAGCATTATTTATAAGACCTCATGTATGCTTATAATCACAGTTTTAAAAAGAATACAGGATTTTCTGTTGAAGTACTAACTTCAGACTATTTTTTTCAAAAATTTAAATGCTCCTAGCTAAACAAATAACTTAGGCATTTCCCATGCAATATGATGAAGGCTTCATAGTTATAATTTCTCACATGTGGTTTCGAATGTACTGTTTTGTTTACAAGGACATTTGATCCAGTCCTCTGATCAACCCCAGTGCCTGGCAAGTTAAAAGCTGTGATCAGGGTTGACTTCTTCCTTAACTCTACAGAGCAGAGTTCAGGATTTGCCTGATCTAAATAAACAGCACAATCAGAGCGGTTTGATTTTAGGTCTCCATCTTATTTAACTGGCAGAAATACTGATTTTTTGCTGATGCTGTTTTCTAGGAAAGATGCTTAGCTGACTGCTGAGCATTGCAGAGATGCTTGTGATAAGTCTAAACAAGTTAGCCTAATCACTGGAAGCACAGTAATTGCAATAGCACAGTGCTAAACATGGGTTAATATACCCTGCTAGGACTACTGGGATAAATTTGCCTGTAAGGAAACTCCAGGGCACCACAGCTATCCTTCCTCAAATATTCAGGTCAGCTCTGGTATATGCTGCAGCACAGGGACACCTGGAATCTAAGAGAAACAAAAATAGAATCTAAGAAAGGGAAAAGATGTTCATGATTAACTGGGAAAATAAACTAATGTTTTGTGAGTTTTCCTACTTAAGTATTCACTGTAGTTTCTGAACCTTCCCATAGTTGTTCTTACAATTCCAGATCAGGATGACCTTGGAAGCCCAGGACCGTATTTTTGTGTTTGTAAACTGAAAAGGCATGTACTGCTGCAGTCTGGGCACGGAGGATGAATCAGTGGGAGCTGTTTTTGCCGCTGCCCTCTCAGGTACACCAGGGGCAGCTCTGCTGTGCTGGACACCTTGGTCTTGCCAGCAGGCTGCCCTTGTGCCTCTGCTAGGACAGGAACCGAAAAGGGCAGAATACCCAGACCAGTGTTGGCTGTGGCCCTTCAAGACTAACTTCTTAGCTGGTCTAGGTCCAGATTGCTCTACAGATATTATAACAGATAGGGCAAGCTTGTTCATGTGTTTCTACAGCATGCATCTCTCATTTGAGGTCCTGGGCATTCCTACTGTATCAATAATGGTATCCGAGTCTCTCAAATTACAGCAATTGAAACAGACAAGACTCGCTGGGTTTCATCTTCATCTCAGTTCAGGACTTCGGGAGACTTTCATGTTTCAAACAGTGGGGCTTTCAGCACTTCCCTGCAAGTCTGGTTGACAGAGCAGCAGATCCACTGTCAGGAAATTCTTTTCCCTTGGTATTCAACTTGAAGTTCCTTTTTGCTTCCTCTTTTCTCTGCCAATTACCTCTCTGGAGCACACTAAGTAAATCCTTCAACATTTACATCTTTAAAAAATATGGCGTAACTAACTCCAGGGGAACAGCTTTCACCAAACTACATATATTTATCTCTCTTAATCTTGCATTATTAATTTAACCCCTCCAGCCAGTCCCTGAGCTGTTTGGGTTGCTCTCCTCTGAGCTCATGCTTTTTTTCTGGCATCTGAAATGAATAAACCTGAGAGCAATGTGGTAGGTGTGGTCTTTTCTGAGCCACAGAGAAAAGTCTCTATGGTTAAAGTCCATTCTGAAACGTAAAGAATGACAGCGCATTAAAATACTTCGTAAATGGAAATGAATTCCCACACCATCTCTCTGAGGAGGGGAAGTAAGCGTCTGACCTGTTTTACAGATTGGAAACAAAACATTTTACCTGTGGCCACAAGGGGAGAGTCAGTGTGAGAACAACGTCTGAAATTCGGCATTTTCCCCTCAGGCTTGAGTTTAGATCATTTCTATTGCTCTATAAAACAAACCCAAGGAGCTCCAGAGAGAAGATTTTCAGAAAGAAGTGACTGAGTCCCAACAGTCCTGTAATTCTGCTTCTAGCACTCTGCTCCTATATTATCATACTGGCTCTGCTACCAAGTACCATTTTGCTTCCCAGGGTTCAGACGCTGTTACGATACTTGACTTCCCTCCATCGTTCCCATCCATCTGAAATTGTAGTCTGAATCTACAACCCTCTGGAGCCCAATCCACTTAAGCTTTGAAGCAACTGTCAAAATACAGTACATCAAAGCATAAGACTGAGAATGTGCAACATCTCTGAAAAGCCACAGCGCGAGAGAAATGTGTTTCTCAAAAACTAGGAGACAGGAGGTGTAGATTTGTAAAAAGAACTGAACATAAAGCAGTTCAGTGCAGGATCCTTCTGTTTGGGTAAAAACTCTGTAACGTTATAAAGCGTTGGCACCACTCAACTCGTGCTTCATATGTTTCAGCAGCACTGTGTTGTCGTTGGTCTTGACAGCCTAAGCAATGCCAAGTCCGTAGGGAGTGCCGCAATGAAACTGTTGCGTGCCTGGCTGGAGAAGTAGCAGCTGTAGAGTGAGACCATATACTAAAGAGAACATGTTTCAGCTTGATTTTTTTTTTTTTTTTTAAGGCCATCTCTATACCTTCTACACATAGTTTGCTTCCTTTGCACTCTCACTCACACCCCAAGAATGGCTCTTTTCTTGTGCCTATTTCCCTTCAAGACTACTTCTGTAATCAGTCTTCTTCCAAAAACTTCAGCAGAATTTTCTAAGAACAAGTATCACCATCCTTCTTTATCACTGTACTAGTGATAATTGCAGACAATTCTGGTTTAATACCTTTGATCTACTAAGTAGATGACCGTACCTATATGCTTGATAACTAAACAGGATTTGAATAACCTGAAGCAGTCCATAAGGCACGAGTGCACTTCGTCTAGCACTTGCATGAGTTTCCAGAGAACGATGACAATGTAAACACCAATGCTGAACTAAACACAGCTAAAATCAGCGCCTGATGCACCACGCTCAGGCTAACATATATTTCTTTACTGCAAATATTGGTCATGCTCAGGAGATGAAAAAAAAACATAAGCAAAATATAAATTCAAAAATAAAAAATCCTGGGATTTTATTCTAAGATTCAGGAACTTTCAGGTTTCTGCATTTTCCAGACTACACTCCGTGTTTTTAAAACTTCTCACTGTCACAGCAGCTAAATCAGCTTCTTTTGTAGTGAATACTGAAATCATCCTGTAACTTTCTAATTATAGCAGCAATCACTTAAACAAATGACCCCAAACACCACTATCAAAGAAACAGAGCTTACCATTATGTCACAAGAATGAGATCATGACATCATACAGCTTTCTGGCCTTGAAGCAGGTTGCAAGAGGTGTCCCATCTGCTTCTTCCCTCCTCAGTCCCATGTACTCTTAATGACAGCCTTCTTATTAAGCATTTGTATATCCTCTGTCTGTACTAATTTGTGAGCTCACACAAGGCAAATAATCCTAAGGTTTCCAAAGCCAGCACTTCTCCATCCACACCCTCTTCCCAAAAGTCATCTGGTACCCCCAGAAGGTGAAGAGACACCAAGCCATGGAGACTTACACAGTGTTGACTCTGTTCTCTATCTAGAGGTTTGCAGTGACTGTGGAAAAAGCCTATACCTTCCACCAACATTAAGTATAAAAAGCTGGAAGAAAAGAAATAAAGAAGTTGGAGGAGGTTCTTGAGAGATCCTAGAAGAAAATAACTTCCAGAAAAGCAGAATCTCTTGATGACACAGCTTTCTCAACCAAGGCAAAAATAAGACAATTGTAGTGTCATGTAAATTAGAACAGAAGCGATAAATACTCTCAATTCTGATTCTTTATAGGTAATCATCGTGCCTGTATCTGGACAGGGAAGAACGCCATTTGAGGGGAGATTTCATTTATCCTGGAACCTAACCTTTCCCTGGGGAATCTCTTTCACAAAGTTGCATACAATAACTCTATTCATTGACCGCTTTTTCCATTAGTTGCTTTGAGTTAGGGGGTCCATTCCCTGCTCAGCCCCTACCTCCAATTCCCCCTCCTCTTCCCTGTACTATCACACGGTCACTTTGTGAGCCATGTTACTTTCTTCCATTCTGTTATCCTTGCAATATATATTTGATGTGCTTGGCGTACAGAACTGATGTCTGTTTAGATTAAAACCATGTTGTAATTTGGAGGAAAAACATACAAAGCCACGGCTGAGCATGACAGAAGAAAGCTATCCCCAGCTTTGGAAGCTGCAGAATGTCCCTGCTGGGAATAGCCCAGGCCCATGTTTATTACGTTAACCAGAAACGGGGGAAATGGCTGAGGTTTCCACTCCATGCTGTAGAGAGGCCGGTGTTCATTCCCCCCAGCTATGTAGGGTGAACGTTTTACACATACTCTCATTTCTACTTAATGGTTCTTCCATCCTTTCAAATAACTCTCTCCACTCTGGCAAGCATGTGATTTATGGAACCCCAGCAGAAACAAATGGATTACACAGCTAATGAATGAATCAAACAAACCCAAGAGGCTAGATCTATGATCAGCTGAATGGACAGAGTTTTTTTAAATGGCACTTCTACTACTTAGGTTATATGAAGGTTTCAAAGAGCCAGAAATCCAGACAGATACTGCATTGTTTAAAAGCCATGGAATTTTTCAATGTGGATCTGCCTTCACTGACATCTTTCAGCAGCGCTGCCTCCATCTGAATTAGCTGCGATTGATGCAAAAACTTCTGTATGACAGCATATACAAAACTCTGGACAGAACAACTTAGGGAGCATTCTCTCTCTCAAATATAGCTATAGCACCTTGTATTTCTAACAGGATACTTCTCTTGGAAAACATCCAGGGCTATGAAATTTTATCTGCTGAAATTTTGCCCTTTTAGTATTAATATCAGCCTGAACTAAGCTGGCTGCACACAAAATGTACCCTAAGCATGGCCTGGAAAGGGTGGGATACCTGCAGGAACTGCAGACTTTGCCCCAAACTTGCATTCCAACAGCTATCTTTGATAAAGCTTTGCCTTTACATCAGCCTGAAGAAGCTCTTTTAACATCACAGCCTATTAGGCTCGCAAAGGTAAAAAAATTAAATAATAAAAAAGTCTCCCTTCAGACGTAAGAAGTAGTAGTAGCCTTATATTACGGATTTAGAATAAGAGGTAATTCTGTGCTAAGACAATGCAGAAAGTCATTGAAAAACTGAGGAACTGAGCTAAGGTCTGCCGTGTTCCACTCTTAATTAACACACTAACTTCACATGACACAGTTTACAAAATACAAAGCTCCAACACGAGCAGTTAACGTCATTAATTGTGCTGACATTAGGCACCTAGCTGTTCTAATTTGGTGTCTTAGGAGGAAGAAAAATTTCTAAGACATGCATTTTCTCATAGTACTTTTTTTCCCAGTAAACCCTTGAGGTTTTTTCTACAGCTTTTGACTTCAGCAAATCATCATTTATAGACACACAATGCCAGTAGTTGGGGTGGATTTGTAAAATCTTATCATACATGTTTTGACTTTGTGTGATCCAAGCCACAGACGATCTTGATTCAGGTCTAACTTTATTCAAATACAAAAGGTGTTTTTTCTGAGAGTGGAATTTAGTGGAGTGGTTTAAATACAGTTCCATTTCTAACCTATTTCTGGACACCTAATTCATATGGTGGAGAACGGAAATAAGTCTAAGAGCAGTCCAACTTTATTTTGTCATACCACAACAATACGGTACAGACAAATCCAAGTTAGTATTCTCCACACCAGCATTTACTCACTGTTTGAGCTATGTATACAATTTCTGGCTTACGATAAAATTACTTTTTAAAATGTGAAAAATTGTTTTGTTTTGATTGAAAAGTTCTTCAGCTTTTATATTAAATGCAGGTAAATTTAAAATGACAATTCATAGTGACATTAAAAACGTTGCCTTTAAAATATAAAATGGAAACATTTAAATTTTTTCAAATTTTAATCCTACTTATTAGGCCTATGCTCTGAATTTGATGAATACCCATTTTTAGCTAAAACTAAATTGCACTTTTGGGGAATGAACTGTTTGATAAACATTGCTTAGCGGTGCTCCGTATTTCTTCCCTTCTGCCAAAGAAAGGTCACCAGAGGGAGCAAAGAGATTTAGCTGAAAATTAGTTTAAGATAATTATTATACATCTTTCAGGTTCTTCGTACATACAGAAGACCAAATATTGCCGAAACAGAAGTTGTTTTATACACATAATTTGAGAATATATTTTGTAGAATGAGTGAAAAAGCTTTCTTCCACCCACTGTTTTGGAGTTCTGTGACTTGTTCCAACTGGCTAATTCCTGCAGACCTAAAATCATTAAGTTGGTGGCTTTTTCGTTAGTACTACTAACAAGGGAGAAATGTTATCTCTTTGAGTGGTGCCTTATGTTGATGGGAAGAGAGAGGTAATCAAACAATGTCATACATGATAGTACACGATTTGCTCAATTAGACTTCGCTCTTCCGAGCTGAAGATCATCTCAGCAACTTAGCCATAAGTACTTACCAAGACTAGCCTTTTCACTGCCCAAACACTAAGTTGTTTTTACCTAACAAGTCTTGTGAGATTCAGCATTTTGATATCAATCATATTTACTATTAGCTACTAGCACTAAAATGACAAAAACTACTTCTATTCTTGGAGACTAATATAATTGATTGAGCCCCGCTCTGCACTTTACGCCATGTGGAAAAATAAGTGGCAAATAGTACTTCTCTCTTTCTCTCCCCACAAAGCCTCAACATTTCATTTCATCTGAGCATTTTATTGGTTCTCACATCTGGATTATATAAATTTAAAGCAGTTTTCAATATCTGTGTTGCTTAAGGTTGCAGTATCTGACAAATCCTATTCGCCAGGCTGTCAAATTAAATTAACATGGGCAATGGAGGGGGAACAAAAGAATAAAGAGGCTAAGTTTTATTCCCTTGTGTTCAGAAAGTGAGACAAAATTAACCCCTCTGAAGGGAAAGCACCAGCCCCAACAGACAAGCCTGCTAGAGTGGTAACAGGCAGCCTGACATAAATCCAGAAATTGCGTTGGCTGGCATCCCAGAGATTAACTGGCCTTTACCAGGCCATCGGGTTCCTATAAAGGGAAGCCACGCTTCAACTACTGAGAGCTTCCCGTCTGAGGCAGTAATGCTTTTTGTTGTAGCATCAACTGCAGTTTTAACCACAAATCAACGGCAAGCACACTAGGTAGGATACATCTAACGCTTCTTTCAGGGATTCTTACTTGCATTTGGTCAGAAACTTATGAAAGACACTGTGAACTCACCAGTGGGCCAGAAAGATTAACTGGTCCCACGTTTGTTTAGCTGATCAGGAGGAGTTAAGTCTCAAGGGATGTTCTTCATATCACTCCTTTGAAGATTCTTCCTATGTAGTTGCCCACACAGAATCTTTTTTATCTTATCCTCCAGGGTGGCTTTTGTGCTGACACCATGCTTCAGCAGCCATATGCTGTGGAGGGCACTTACCATCAACAAACAGAGATGCACACAAAGCCCAGAAAAACAGTCACAATAGAAGCCAAAGTCAGGGGGCTTGTCTGCGTGAAACAGCTTAATTCATAACAGATGCTTGAATCCAGTACAGTGCTGATTAGACTTACAGGTGAGACAAACTCATAATAGCAATCCTGCACGTGACCAGCACTTACTTTCATCTGTTAGGAAAAAAAATCTTGGATCATAGTCTGCATCACGATGGCATTTGAAGGTCTCTGCAGGGGGCAAGAGGGAGAATTTTTTGCTCAGAATTACACGGGGGCTTTGCAATCGCTACTGCATTTCTGAGATGAACTCAGGAAATTCATGCAAATCCAAAATCTTTACTAATGAGCTAGTCATATCCCAGAGGTGAGACCAGGTGGTCTCATCTTCACTCCCCTCTTCCCGCAATTGCATTTTGCCCCCACTGGCTCCCTGCATCCCCTCAGGTATGGATGGATGGACTCCATTCATTCTCTCTTCCTGGGTGAAACTCTGCAATTCCTGTTCAAAACAGAGACTACAACTCACATGCACTCCAGGATACTCACCTAAGTAGAATGAAACAGGCTCAGCACCTGAGTCCATGACTGTCAGCGAAGAGAGCAACAAGACAGCTCTCTAACATTAAAATTTAGCAATACTGCATTTTGACAAAAAGGACTGAAAACGTACACCAAGACAGTTTCAATTTCTTTCAGTAGTTCAGCGTAACAAGGCTGTCAGCCTAGCTGAGCTTTGGGGCCTCTTTTATCATGAGACAGAGACAGCTTTTAACTATTTACAGTGTATTTGACTGTCTGGCTCACGATATTAACTTCCATGTTACCTACTTAGAGGGCTTCAGAGGGAGCACGTTCACAGCTATTATGGCATTTCTTCCTACTATCTGCAAGTAATTTGGGGGGAAGCAACTGTTTAACTAATTCTTCTTAAGCTCTATGCAAAGCAGTATTAAATTTGAGGAACATCTTTGTATCTTAAACAGCTTTATGTTCACAGTACATATGTTACATAGACCTCGTATTGAGCAGCCTTGTAAAATGTGGACTTAAATTTTAGGAAATGAAGGAAACTACACGGCTTGGTTATCAGGATTTTTGTTGTTGCTGTTGTTAATAAAGTACATATATGTTCGGATTGGACCTTCTCCTAACTTCACGCAAAGAGTTACGGGAAGTCACTTGACATCGAGGAGGCAGGGACTCTTGATCAGGGAGTGTAGTGATCGGAATGGTTTTAAACTGAAAGAGGGGAGATTTAGATTAGATATTAGGAAGAAATTCTTGACTGTGAGGGTGGTGAGACACTGGCCCAGGTTGCCCAGGGAAGCTGTGGCTGCCCCATCCCTGGAGGTGTTCACGGCCAGGTTGGACGGGGCTTGGAGCAACCTGGTCTAGTGGGAGGTGTCCCTGCCCATGGCAGGGGGTTGGAACTAGATGATTTTTCAGGTCCCTTCCAACTCTAACCACTCTATGATTTTATAGTATTGTCATTGTCAACTTGCTTGAGGAAAAAACAAACAAACAAACAACACCAAACAAACAAAAAACCTCCACATAAGGCTGCTGCCATGATCTATGCTGCCATTGCAGTGCTGAAGGGCAACAATGATTGCTCCTTCCAGCTTACGATTTGGAACATGCTTTTGCTTATCTCAACTATCTGCTGACAGGAAACATGCATAGATGTGATCATCTAAACACAGACACTGGTAGACTTTTTTTTAAAACCACCTCTTTATAGCAAAAACTAAGGGACTGATAGGCAGTAAAGAAGAGTGGAGAAAACATTCCAGCAGTGACACTGTTCCCCTGAGACACAGTAAAACAAGACGTATCTGTCATGAGATAAAGGATTACAAGAAAAGTTTAAAATCTTTTTTGTATGTATATGTACATACATATTTGACACTGTACTGACAGTCTTGTTAAGCATTCTTATATATAGTCATCATGATGTCAAAATGGTATCAAGGCTCTCTAGAAGGCCTGAGAAGAACTGGCATGTTTCCCTAAGATCAAAACCAACTCTCAGCTGAGACGAGTTAAAGCTACAGCCACTCCTTGGGTATTTTTCTAGGTTTATAATAGTAACAAAACCTCAGAGAGAAATCATGCTTTTTGTCTTCTCAACTCATCGAGTTTCTCCTTTTACAAATAATATAACGCACTCCCACTTCCCCCAGACCTGTATATTACACTGAGTCATAAGAAACCTCCAACAAACCAATACTCATTAAATCATTTTAGATACCTATTTCCTCAATAAAAAGACACCAAGATACAGACAGCATGCTATTGGGCGTACAGTCCAAAGCTGAGCAGTGCCAGCTATGGCTGAAACCACAGAAGCACATCATCACTGTCCATGTACGCCTAGAGGGACACAACAGCTACCAGAAGTTGTTTATAACAGGCATGTTTCACATAAACTTTTACCAAAGGTTTCTTATTGGCAAAAGGCCTTACTGGGGAAAAGACAAAGAACAAAATAAAGCAGCAACAATCCAGTACACTAGTATTTGCAAGTATGTGGAAAGGAGCTATGAAAAGGTAGAAGAGAAGTCAGTGAAGAAAGAGAGCCTAGAAGGAAGGAGAATAGCATCTGAGCAAGTCTTAAGAACGGAAAGAGGGTTTAGGGAAGGTCCTTGAGGTCGGTTCAGACCAAGGGCACTCAATTTGCACAAATGCAATGGGTTTGGAATTGTGCTGAGAGGGAAGCCACCAAAGACTCCTAACTATGGAAAAGCGAGATTGAAAATGGAGGGGGAAGAGGGGAGAAGTACAGCTACGTTTGGAGGAGGGGAACCTCAGAAACATACAAGCATGATGTAAAGTGTTCACAGCTGGCTTCTATGTCAAGGAGACTCTCTTTCTTGGACAGTGTTTAGCATCATTTGTGCTTCCTTAGACTCCAAGCTAGAATCAGTGCAGGCAACATTTTGAGACCAACATATCAGATTAGGTTTTTCTTTCCCAAAGGGAATATAAAGTTAAAAACTGACTTCAAAAAGAGGCAAGAGCCTGCTTATGTCCTTATCAGTAATTTCTTATCACTGCAAGAGGGAGCGGCTCTCCAGCAGTGCTGCATTGGGAGCTCAGCAGCTGGGAGCCCCTGCCTCGCACAGATACTGCGCTTGGGATGCTACAGCTTAAGTTCCTGGCTGTTGAGTTTTGCTTGACACATTGAAGACCTGCCTACACCCTCTCCTTTGCGCCTCTTCTAATCACCGGAAACCTTTTGCATCCAGAAGCATTACTCAATCTTACAGAGTTGACACAAGTAAGGGTACCATAAAGCAGTGGATAAGTTGTTCAGCATTTACTTCTCTAAAGGATTGCTTCTACCCAAGAACGTGAGCCAAGAACAGAAACACCTCAGTCAGGAGTAAAAGAAAGTCTGTCAAGCACCCACAGAAAAACAGCTGATTGATTGGTATCTGCAATAGTGGAGGATTTAAAACTTCACAGTGCAGATCACTCAAGCCAGATACAATCAGAAGTTACTCCTATGCTCTGGCATATTGGATAATGTTACACAAGGGTTCTTAGGCACATTAATAAAGCTCAACATAACGATCATTTATCTGTCCAGATCAGCAGTTCTTTGGGGGCACTACAATTGCTTGGCAAAAGAGAATCTTCATCTCCATTGCATCTAGAGGAATATAAAATAAGGAAAAAAAAACCCACCCCACAACCTGGCAATACTTGTACTTGTTTAGAAGGAAAGATTTAAAAATTAGATCATTTAATGGACTATTTATTCTAGGGCAGTTTATTTTTCCATTAAAATCATTTTTATCGTAGATCAGAGAGGAAATCAGACTTTCCCAAAGCAATTGGAAAGAGCAGAAGCACAGAAAGCGTTATGATTATTCAACAAGTGACTAAACAACAGAACTACAGAATTATAAGTTTTGGAAATTAGGAATGACAACCACCTCAACTGCTGTTCCTGAAAACTATTAAATAATCTATATTTGGAAAATGAAGGAAGAAAAATACCCCACAACACCCAGAACGACCTGCACTCCTACCCCTGAGCAGCGATGCAAAGCAGGGCCACATGTCATAGCAGCTACTCCTCCTGCATGGTCTCTTCCGCACTATTACCGTCCTGCTGTCATAGGATCATCAGAGGGAGAAGGCAAGATTCGTTCTTGTGTGGCTACCAAATGCTGCACATACGGCAAAGTATAGTAAATAAAAACCTGATCCCATCAGCCTCACTTTAGAATCAAAGTTTTTTTCCAAATCTGCTTTTTGTGTTTTGCTCCAGTCCTATGGGAAAACCAGGAAAACATGCATCCTGCAGAAAAAAATTGAACCATATTTGAGAGAGTTTGAACCAGGAGAAGAAGGAAGGTCAAAAATGCAAAGGAACAATAGAAAATATTCCTGCTTTTGAAATGATCCGTATCCCAGCTCTTTATACTACAATGCACAGATGTCATGAAAGCTAAGTGCAACACCGTTAGGCATTTCACATTTCTCCTAGACATTTATTATTTAGACATCATTTCTCTTTTATGGCTTCCCTGGAAGGTCAAGACAAATTTTCTCCCATCACCTCCAAGGCCCAGGTTGGTAATGAAACACCTACCCAACAAAATAATTGCTGCATTATATGTTGTAATGCTCCATTTGAAAAGGGGAACATGAAATAGCTCTATCCTTCAGGGAGCAGGGCTTCCACTCAGAACACCAATCGCTTTCACATTTCTCTCATTTTTTTTCTTCCTGTTTTGCAATATCATGTATTTTTGGCTAGAGGTTATACTGAAACAAATCAAAACAACTTTTAAACTTTCTATCCTTTTCATTGATCAGACCCGAAAACTGAAAATTAAGAAATCTAGTAGTTGTAAGGGAAAAGGCTTATGAAACAGACATGCTAGGGAAAACCAGAGTTTTATACAATAATCAGTAAGATTTTCTGAACGTTACAGTAAAGCTCAGTAGTGGTAAGCAATACCCCCAATCTTCTGGTGCGTGCAGAGGACCAAAAAGAACTATCCATCTGAATTTCCTATTCTCTTTCAAGAGTCAAAGTGCAGACTCTGCTCTTGCTTACACTGTTGTGACTCCGATTTCTCTCCATTTACAATTTTCCTAAAAAAGCCTGGAGCTTGGCCTTCATATCTGTATTTGTTCCTTGTGTACTAATAATGATCTATACTAACGTTAAAATGCAGCTTCGTAAACACGCGCTTGTGCACATTACTGAAGCCATGAAAGGCAGTTTATTATTGTTATTCCCCGATTCTATAACTGAACAAAAGCAAGCAGGTAAGCACAAAGATTTTTACCACGGACGTAAAATATTTTTGCAAAGACACGCTTTATACACCAAGCTAGGCTTGTACATTCTGATTTCCAATGGACAGTCAGCTCACATTTGATAGCGTGATTTTGACATTTTTTGAACAATTTCTATCACGATGTACGTGCTCAGGTCAGTTAAAATGAGTGCTCTGGCACGGGAAATTTGCAGCCTCATTTGAATAGCTGGGAGGAGAGAATTTACTGGCAAGCTCTCGCTAGATTGTTTAATGCGAACTCCTGTTTGTGCGATGCCTCTACACTTGTGTTGCTGCACAGCTGCCCTCGCAGCCACAGGACGGGGCTGCCCTTGCAGTAAATGGGGAAATGCTTAACAGAGACAGATGTAAGAACCAGCCACAAAGCAAGGTAACCTGATAAAGCTCTTTTTATTACCTACTGTAATAAAGAACATTGATCTGTAGAAAGCCAGCTCTTGAAAGCACAAAGCGGAGTGAATTTCTCTAACAGGCCCCCTAAAAATGTACAAAGGTCTGCTAAATGCGGCTTTACTCCTCCCAGTGATAAGAATTCCTCTGGGGAGCTGCACCAGACTGGCTCTGCTCACAGGTCCATGATAGACCTAGGAGGGCTACTGCTCTTCTGAATGTGGAAAATTAATTTCTTTATTCTACTTTCCACTGCCAAGGGACAGGAGAGTGATACAGAGAGTATTTATGACAGTCCCCGGTTTTAAGTACTATAACATGTTTGTTACTACATACTATTTTTGCAGTATCTGTTCCCACCATAAATACAACTCGATCCAACAAATGATAACTTTCACTGACTTAAGGTTTGATTCCCCATATCCCATCAGGTTACCTGTAGGGACTACTTCCATGAATAAAGCTAAAGGATAACGTTATGCTCTATAAATGCCTTGACTTCAGAGTTACTCCTGATCAACATAAAAGTGAATGGAAACAAAGTGGATCAGAATGAGATGAAATCTTGCATAAAACTTCTAGCAAAAAAAAAAAAAAAAGTCTGTCCATCCACTACTTCATGTATTATGAATCAGAAAGACTAGGTTAGTCCACAGGAGTTGAGAGTATAAAGCATTTGTTTTCACCCTCAAAATGGTAGTTTCCTGCTGGTTAAGTCAGTCACCAACTTGAAGAGAGAAGCATTCACCCAGAACACTAACCTGAGCTGTAGCAGGCTTCTTCCTGCTTGTCTGAGTCAAATAAAGCTGTTTAAAGACTTGTTCCACACCCTCTGATAAGAGGTTACACTGCAGGGAAGTTTCATCTTTATCTCCTTTTTCTCTAGGAAATACCCATGATGTAAGAGGTGCTCAGTACTGCAGGTAACGCATTGGCAAGGAGTGAGTCGGTGATACCACGGATGTCACATTCGCCTATTCAAATTTCACCCATTTCAGTGTTTCAACATGCAGTGCTATAACCATGCAGGGTAGTTCACATCCAATAATAAAGAATCAGGATCTCACCCCTCTAGGTGCCAAGTGATGTTTTAAAAAGATCCTAAGTATTCTGTATTTTTAAACTAGATTACATCAGAGTTTGTAACCTAAGGTCACAATTTTACGTGATGCTGGCTGCTGTTGAAAGGTAAAGTCTTATTTTCTTTTTCCCTAAGGTACATATTCTCACCCTCAGTCTTGCACAGGATTACGCAGTCTGTTGTCTCAGGTCACCAATCCAATCCAATGGAAAACTTGCTATTAGTTTTGAAAGCAAGTTTTCCATTAAGTCAGCAAACTGATCCAACTTGCCCACAGTCACAGAGCTGCCAGAGCAAACACAAACAGTGGAAGCACATGGCTGGCCCAGGCAGACCAGGATCTCATTTCACTGGCAGCCTAAACTTAGACTGAACTCAGCGTAACATAAAACTGCACCCTGAATTTTCTACGATGCTGTTTCCTAGCTGTGTTCTGCAACTCGCAGAATACCAAATGATATCTCTGGACAACTGTGAAGGAGTAGCTGTTCGTATGTGACTGAGTTCCTTTTCCTCCCATTTGAAAAAGCTAGATTTATGTTATGCATTTTGCTAGAACAGTTTTTGTATGCCAGTGGTTATGGAGGTTGCCACAAAGCTCACGGTGGAGAAACAGAGGAAAAATGTATCCAGAACGTAATCATGAGACATTCTTGATGGAAGGTGGTCTACATACCGTAAAAGTAGAGTCTTACCTTCTCAGGTGAGCTCAAACTCAGTTAAACCAGATTTAAAAAGGCTAACACTCAGTTAAAGAAGTTTTACCCAAGTTATTAATAATTATTATTAGGGCTATGGAAGCTCTTAACAGCCTTCAATATGAAGTCAAGACTCCAGTACAGTAGTTTTTTCAGTACTTTCCACTCTATTGCAAATTGAGGAGTTTGTGTGATTCTCAAGCGTATCTCACAGAGTTTTAGTATTAAATGAGCAGAAAAGTGTTCCTCAAAACAAAAAAAAGGCAAACAAAACATCCTTCCTTCCATTCTTTACAGATGAGAACAACTTAAACACTGCGGGCTAAAAATACCAGAAGACAAACCTAACCAAAACTGGGGTTTTTTTGGTTTGTTATAGTCTGTTTTTAAAAAGACCCTTAAATTTGGATAGCTAGGTTAGGATTTTGGAAGACAGAATACTAGAGGAGAAGAGTCCTTGCTCCTGCAAATTAGAACTCGTTAGTATTCCAGGACTACCTTCAATACCTAAACAATATATAATACATTTTCTGCCCTTCTGACTTAGTTGAATTTGAAAGGCTTCAGTAATGTATATTAAGTTCCTTATATTAGTGCTCCTTTCATAAGCATTAAAACTATTTTATTCTATCATCTATTCATTTCTTTTTTTTTTTTTCTCCTTTTTTTTTTTTTTTTTTTTTTTCCTTCCCTCATTTTTTATTTTGGTATCCACATCTTCTGGCAGTTCTGAAGAGAAAACTGGGAATTTAAGAATTCACTTTGTAGTTATCTTATTTCTGCCAGGCAGATCTTCACTTAACATTTTCCAGGAAACTAACCTGCGTTCTGGTCAAACAAAACCTGCCCAGCTTGAGTTCGGTGATACTGTAAAACTCGGGTCGGCCTCTTCAAAACTGCGCAAACGGTAAACTGGTAAAGGTAGTAGTTTTGTGCAGCTTATGAAAACTGGGCTAGAAATTTGGTGGGGATGCCGCAAGCAAGTGTTCCAAGTCCCTAACCGCCAGTCCGATGGCTACAGCCGGAGCCGCATCTTGCCAAGCACACCAACTTCAGCACGCTCTGAACTGGAGCCCTCTTACTAGTGAAAAGGGAACCTCAAACTGTAGCAGATGCTCATTGTTCAGATGTGTAATTCTGTCACAGAATATTAACGTTCTTTTTTAAACTCACTTTCTAAAGATGAAAAGAACTCTTAAGAGGAGTCAATCTGACAATAAAGTCTGATTTGGGGTCTAACTCTAAAGGACGATATTCTTTAGCATACACGCAAGTTTTACACAAGCTTTTTAAATGGCTTTCACATTTATTTTTCCTCTGCGTCACTGACAATACAATACAAAACTGTCTGAATTTAAAATATGCATTTAATTTCCACTACAATGGATTTATCTTTCTAGCAGATGTCGTTTGGAAAATCTAGTGACTGTAAAACGTCTTGATCTAAAGTGAAGACTAAACATGTATCAATACCTCTTTTTTTCCTCTCCCCTTTCTCCAGTGAGATTGGTTTTTTGCAAATCTAGTTCCCATCATTGTGCACATCAGATGCGTGAAGCCGTTTGTGGGACAGCCTTAAAGCTCAAACACCAGGCACTAAGAGGAAGCGTCAACATCCCTGTATATTCTAAAGCAATACTGATTAGTGAACGGTGTTTCTGATCTCTAGGCCAAGATTTCTCAGCATATCAGGTTTCCTTATTTGGAGGAATGGCTTATTTAGAAAACTGTAGCAATATTCCTCCTGGAAAACAATGAAGGCAGTTGTTTGAAAAGCAGAAGCTGACCTGGATTATCTGAGAGTCGGGGCAAGAACTTCAGCTGCTTGATTTAATTTTTAGTAAGCAGTCGAGGAAAAATGCAGAGCATTTGTAATAATAATTGCACAAACACTCTATGAAGTTGTTGCCTGCTCGGCTTTTGAAAACCTCTGCTTCAAAAGTGGAATATTTTGAAGCCTAATGTAGGTATTAGCATAGTATAGCCCATATTAATATGTCTTATTTGCACCGACTATTCTAACAGTTTTGGACAATCCTGTATTCGCCGTAGCGACAGAAACTCTAGAGACTGAATACTGTACAATCAAGCTTCCAAAGATTTCACCTGTAAGCAGCTGCCTGCATAGAAAAACCCCAGTCTTGTTCAGAGGTGACTTTGCTTTTGTTATTTCACTCTCCATAATTTTATTTGACTTCTCACATGCACATACCTGTAACTCTTATTCTGGCCTCTACCATTACATACTGTCCAGAAAGTGTGGAATCTGTTCTTCATAGAAATATCTAGAAATTAAAAACAGCTTAAAGATTTAAGGAAAGCAGTTTGCCTTTTCTTGATAATTTTGAGTTTTTCTGAGGGGTTTAATTGCTTTTGCTAGTAGCTACTTGATGCTCCTATGATAATTTATCTTTGTTCAATATTAGTTTAACAAGCCCTCTTCAACAGACTGCAAAAGATTAAAAAAAAAATCGTGAAACAAATCGCACTCTTGTTTTGTGAGTTCAAAGCTACTTTAAAAAAAAAAAAAATCAGACTGAAATCAGCTATAGCCATGATCAGAACTGAATTAACTTCCATCAAGAATTTAACATCTGGATTTCAATTAAGCTTAGAGTTAATTGTTAACTGTCTTAACTCATAACCCATCAAGGAGTTAAAAAAAAAAAAGGAAAAAAAAAGGGAGAGATCAGCCTTTGATGCCAGTTTGAAAGTTGCTGAGCTATTAATCAGTAGTTATCAGTTTGCCTTAGATGACTAAAACTCATTAATATAAACGAGAAGCCTGAAAGGATCACATTAGCGTGCTATCAGTTTCATCATTTACAACACTGAAATAGCTTAAATAGTTAAGCTATCACACACTGCACAGAAGGATAATTTGGCATCATTAATTTTATTCTGCCATTTGCCAAACATAATTGGGAACGATACGGGCTTGTAAACCTGAGTTCCAGTAGCTTTCGCCCACATCCCCTTTTATTTTTTCCCCCAGAGTCCTGGCATTTAATGAATGAAATGACACCGAAAGCATCCAAATGTTTTAATAACTTGAATTTTGGCTGTCCACCAGTGCCACCCATCTCTGTTCCCCCTTCTGCTCATCTCCAGAGGCCACATTATTCTGTGTTGAAGCCTCTCATCCGCAGAACCCAGCCTGCTTTTTGCTAAGGTGATGAGAAGATAAGGGAGCTCTGGAGCTGTCAGCGAACAGGCAGAGGCTCTCGGCAGAGATGACAGAAGCTGTTTAGCCTGAGGAAAGTTTTACATTCCTTTTGATTTCGGTGGCTATATACTTCATAAAAGCGTAGTGCCGTGGCAATTATTTCCAAAGCTTGTTTTTTTGTTTCTATTGCCTTTCTATGAGCAGGGTAAAAATATTCCTCTCATCATCTTCATTATGTACAATATGCCAGTTTTCAGATAAAGAGCTATTTACTGTTGGCCGGTTACTAACCGGCACACAACTTAGCCATTTGTCAGAGTTATTTATTACTGCTCACTGGCCAAATTCTTCATTCTTAAAGGGATTTTTACACTTTTGGCAAACAAGGAATATTATGAAATGGAAACAGTTTCTCCCTCGCTAGTTAAAAACAACAAAAAAACCCCCTACTCTTTAATTTTCAGTTTCTCGATTCAAAAAGTAGTACTCTAGAATTAATCCTGGAAAAAAGACAAAACAACAGTATGTACCTAGTCATTGAATGGTTAATGCACTAGATCTTGAAAGCAGTAAAATAATTTCTCTTTTTTGGTTAGATACGCACTCAGTTTGTGTATATATCTGATAGCGAGCAAAACAGCGCTCTCTCCTCAGCCTCACTACCACTGGATCTCTGCCTTTGAGTAAGAGCTTAGTATTTAGCCAGTTCATGAATAAAAATGTAATCAAAAGCAATTTATAAACATTAAATATGACTATGACAAATTTAAATATTGAGATCCAACCTACCTCTGATTTCAGACTTGCAAACATTTAGTTAGTTCAGGGAGAGTAATTCTTAAGTAAATGCATGTGTGGATATGCCTATTCTAGTTAATCTTTGTTCCTGCTCACTTTAATTCACCTAAAAATATAAGCCAAGCTAAAAGGTGTTCCAATTCCTGACTTAGATAACCATACACTGGATTGGGATTATGACTACTTATTTATACTCAAGATCTACATTCAACCTAAAACTGAATTAGCCTTCAACTGTAGATAGATCCCTTGGATCTGAAAGGCTCCACTAATTTCAAGGAGTCATTCCTGATTTGAACCACTGCTGGGGAAGAACAATTTATACCTGTCCTTTCTAAAGGGATGTCATTCGCTACATAGAAGGAAAGCACTCATCTTTCACATTTTGTTACTTCACAAATAATCCCTTTAGCCTTCGGGCTGACATACTTCATGGAAATTCAAAATAACCATCCGCTAGACTTATTTCATACTGCAGTCTTTTATGAAGCTCTTCAAAGAGCATTCTTATTCCAAAGAGATAAGAGAGTTCTTTTGTCACATTGACATATAGAGTTTATTATCCTTTAATGGAAACTTCATCATCTGTGGCAGTTTTGAACCTAAGGAGGTTGTGCTATTAGACACAACAGGCACGATACTTTTAACTGTAAAAAGTTACAATTCAAACAGCTGTTTCCACTGTTCCTGATATATTGCAATGTTATAGATGACATTTGCTCTTTTCTTGCATGCAACTTTCATCACAAGAACAACCAGACTCCTCATTCAAAAACTTTTTTGTGAAAAAAAAAAAACCAAACCCAAAACCAATTTTTAAAGACAAAGGAAAAAACAATGGCTTTTCACAGTTATGGGTCCTGAAACTTAGTATCATTAGCCTCGCTTCACACACCGAAATGGTCTGCAAACCTATAAGGAAGTGAGTCTGAAATGGAAGGTTCTCTAGGGGATGGTTCAAAGCATGGAGCAGATAGAAAAATACCTCTGCAAGTTAATACTAACCTTCACGGATATTACTTTTAAGCTCCAGGTCAATGTTCTCTATCTATTAAGAAATGTTGCCTGCTAAAAAAAATTACTTTTCACTTTGGATCAGCTTCTGAAATGTGCCTTGCTTCCTACCCCCCTGTGATTAACTAGGGGAGCCTTGCTGCACCCACATGCTTGGGAGCCTTTGGAAAGTGGACACTCATTTTTCAACACAAATTCAGTGCAGTAGGATCTCGGGCAGCTAATGATACAAGACAGCTTAGACAGTGATTCTTTCCTCTGGGTACATGTGTGCATTCAAAACTCTCAAGGGATGGTACATTTTCCTTTCTTAAAAAAAAAAATATATAAATATACACACTCAACAGCAATATAAATTTTACTCTAATTTCTTTTCAGTCCATCAGGTTACAACTCTATCCTTCAACTGGAAGGATTAATTGTTAAATTTCTCCTTGCGATGGGAGGAATCAGACTGTCCTGTGCAACCTCCGCAGGCAGCTGTGGCCACCCCCCTGGACGTGAAGGTAGTCCTTCGCAAGCAGACATTTCCACGCTGCCTAGAGCTTGTTAGCCTCTGGGCTAAAGCGGCTTTGCCGCTGTAAGGGTTCTGTTCTCAGGACAGTACTTCTAACAGCTGTAAAGCTCACCACTTAGGAGACCCCAACAGACCCACCTTGATGACAGCAAAAGGTTCTCAAATGAAGCTTCTAACCCAGGTTTTGATCATCTGTGATGTCTAAAGGTGAGCAGCATTACTGCAAGGTGGTATTTTGTGCTGGCCCCTCTGTGGTACAGGTCCACGCAGTTAAAATTTGCATGTGGGGTTGAAGACTGCAAAGCCATTGACAAGGACAGATTTATTAATATTCTCAGCACATTTACACTGGAGACCCCCATCCTGGAAACCAAGATGTATCCATGAAACGTTACCATATACAGTAATAGATCAAGTATCATTGCTTTTACATCGGTATGGATTATGCATCAGGTGAAAAAGCTTATCATCTGCTCAGCACTTACACAATCCATTCACAGCTTATGTTAAAATACAAGATGTTTAAGGAGGGACAAATTCTTTCCCAGGAATCACCAACACTGAAGCTTTGTTAACCACAACTCCTTGGGTTTACACAATCCCAGAGTTTGAAAAATGTGAAAAAGCATATGGTACCAGGGTGATGTTTGCGAAAGTATCTCAGAGGAGTAATTCTGTAGCCTGCTGACATTGTGTAAACACACCAGCCTTAGGCAACTTTTTCAACAACTTCTGATGCATTTTCATTCTGACCAAGTAATATAGCACACACCAAAACGTTCTGGGGGATTAACAGAAACACCCCTTATTGTTCTATTTTATATAAAAATGCATTCAGTTAACAGTAGGAATAGAGTGTTCTTTCTAGCAATAGAAACTACACTAGTAGGAAAAGAATAAACCAAATAATACTCCTACAGTAGTAGTAACTTAGTTTTGCTTGTTGTTTTATGAAGCAAGGATCAATCTGACAAATTTCCTGTAACTGAGGTCCTGGAAGACCCACAAATTATTTTATTTTCATTCATATAATTGGCTGAAGGAAGACAGTGTGAGGGGGACTGTTCCGAGACCTTCAGAGTGCTTGCTGTATGACCAAGGAAGAATTCAACTTCATCTCCCATTGATATACTGGCGTTCCTGTGTCACTTCTACCCAAAGCCTGCACCTTCGCATGCAGCACATATTAGGGCTGGACTTCCAAAGATAAAAAAAACACCTTACCAAACCTGCTTCCAACCCAATTGTGCTTTACAACCACACATGCACTTTAAGCCACAGTGCTACCCTGATAAAACATTGGTAGTAGAACTGTCAGGGGTTAACGAAGAGGCTGAGAGATAAGTGCTAATTAGCACAGTCAGAATGGTATCCCCACCCATTATTATTTTATACAGCATTGGCAATTCCTTATTATTATCACTTCTAACACTGGACACTAACTGTTTCTTCAAGAAAAATCAAGCTTTATGATGCTTATTTAAAATCACCTTTTTCTCCTGCACTTGCACAGTAGGTTAAACAGAATCTAGACTCCTCGGCCCCCGTCGCTACATTTCCTGTCACTAGAGAGGATCCAAGTCCTGCAGGAACGGAATAGGCAGTGTGAAAAGTCCTGGGATTAAGCCCTGGCCATGCCATATAAGCAAGCAGGTTTTGACATACCGGGGGCAAGAAGGGAGCACGTAAATAGAAAAAATAAAAAATGGAGGTCTAGAAAGCAAGAGCTTCCAAAAGCAGCAGTCTCTGCTCCCAACATAACCAAGCAGAGTCAACGCACAGAGTGTAGTAGTTTAGTACAGGCATAGCCATTTAAGTTTGGGCTAAAACTCAAGTTAGATCCAGAAGTAAGCTGACTGCTTGGACATATAATTAAAATCTTGGTCAGAAGATGAAATAAAGTTTGGCATGTGTGACATACTGGAGTAACGAATACAACAGACAAAAGTGACATGTACTTCCTTGCAGAGGGAAAAATATAAAGACACAGAGAGAGATTCCAAATATCAGTCATTAAACGTGTCTCATTTTTAAGAAGTGAAAGATTCACAACCAAAATTTTATTACCACATTCCCCTGTGGTGTCAGGGAACACAATGCCTCCCACAGCTACATCAGTTCTGCCAAATACATCAACTCAGCACGTATTCAAGTCAAGAGATGGCATTTAGAAATTGCTCATATGATATGCCTCAAATTCTTCTACTCTCGGTACTGTCAATATAAATCTGTTTGGAGTATAAATCCATTTTGGAAACACACCTGATGATAAAAGATGACAGCACCTATTTTAAATGCAATTATTATTTGAAAGGTGCTCATTATTGCTAAATGATTCCTCTTTGATAGAGCTAGTACCTGCAACACACACTGGTACTCAACACTTCAGTAGCGAACAGTTCTCTAAACTGCTAATTAATGTGATAACACAACCGCTCCGCTCAGATACACTGTAATTAAATTTAGGGTCTATAAAGAATAAGCTCTACCATCTGTATCTGTGGAGAGGGGAGTGCTTTATTTGGACAGCAATAGGGATTTTTTTTCTCTTTAGCCAAAGGGGGAACCCTCTAACAGGGTATTGCTTTCCGAGAACTTGAACCCAACGTGTTTACGCTGATGGTGTATTATTCCCTGTCACGCTTAATGGGAAGTCTGTCAAGCTTTGTTTGCAATAGTTTGTTTGCAAATTTTCTATTTTTTTTTGTAAAGCATTTGTGCCACTGTTTTTCCCCCCCAGCAGTTCTGAATAATTGATGTGTTTTTACAAATTTTGTAATTGAAGGACCTACTGGAGTTACTATAGTAACAGGGGACTTTGGAAATCAATTGAATAAAACAAAAAAATGGGGTTGATTGGTTGGCTTTGATCTTTTCTCTTTGTTCAGTGGTATTAAGAATATTCTGAAAGATAATCTTTTTTTCCTCAACTGCAGAGTTCAGCTACATTTCAGGGCTTACCCTGTGTAAGCATTAGCACTCATCAGCAAGTGATGGCATAAACGTAGACAACTGTCTGTACACTATTTTCTTTCTGGGGACAGCCCTAAAAAAATGCAGAGCAGCTCCACTTATACAGTTTCAAGACAGACTTACTGAACTTTTACCATCGTTTACTTAGCGTTGAAATCCCCACATAGAAAAACTCTAAACAATGATGCACGTTTTAATAAATATTCCTCCAAAAATAAAACATAATTCAAGTTACAAGAACAACACTCAATGCTCATTAATTTCAGAGCAAGGTTCAACTGATGCTGCAGTTAACTTTGGTTTATTGCAAGCATTCTATTTGGTTTTGGTTCCAGCTAGCACCTGACTCTTCAAGTTTCAGCTTCCAGAGTGTTTCCACTTTGAAAAATTGCTACGAAGCAATGATAACCTCTTACTCAATAGTTCTGTTCCTTCTCATGCTGTGCACAGACAGAGCCAGATCATTGGTTCTTAGGGCACAGATTAAGCCTTTCTTGCTTTTCTGTTCTGTTAGCAATTCAAGAACACAATGCAAAGGAGAATGTGTTTATGCTAATCATTATATTTTAATTACGCTGACAGACAATATAAGCCCTTGTATACTACCAACACAGTATGTTACCTTAGAATAACTCCTCCAACATAGAAAAGGAATAGTAGTACCTGTGCAAGTCACTGTCTCATTACTTCAACTTGACTGGGCTGTTTTTTTTTTTTTTAAGTCACTCAGCTTATACCCAGTGAAAAAAACAAAACAAAAACAAACAAACAAAAAAACCCCCAAATCAAACAAAAAAAACCCCCAAACTAACCCACACCTGAAATTTTCACTACAAAAAAATATTCCATCAGATATAGACTACAAATCACAAAGAAAAAGACCACAACAGTCTGGATCATAGGCGTACGAGAAGGATGAGATTGTATTTATCAAGTTCTATCCTACTGCACCTAAACACAGGTGTTGCTTGCTTTGGAATACCAACCCATCAACAGCAGCACAAACACAACACGATGCAGTTGCCACCCACGTTGGAAGGGCATAATTTGCACTCCAGAACCTTTCTTGGGAAAGGATGAACCCAGCTCCATTCTCAGAGCCAATATACAGAGCCAAGTTTGGACTCTGTTGCAAGCAGCCACCTACAACATGGTTTCAATTTGCAATGATGAAAATGAAACTTTTTCCCCCCCATAGGAGACAATTACCTTTCATTAAGCTCTTCCTATTATTTATTGGCATCTGCTTGAAAAATACCTCTTTTATGAACAATTGTCTCATTTCCTTGCAGCTGTAAGATGGAACTATTAATCTAAATGTCAAAACACTGTACCTATCCAAAGATACGGAAAGTTTTGCACATCTCTGGTGTAACCACTACCCTATTGTGGCATGGCCCGTTTGGTCCTCATCATCACACATGCCTAGCCTACAAAACAGGACCACTCTGGGGACTCCCTGCAGTCTTATTTCCCAACTATGCAGCTGTAAGTCTACTGGAAACTCCCATTTTCCCTAGAAGAAAACCGAGGTGCCCAGGCAACCTGGCAGATTGGGGAGGAGGTGGAGAGATGCACGCTCAAGTCCTGTCCTGCCTTGTGGCAGGAACATCAGGAAGGTGTCAGACCAGATCTGCAAGGCACACCGGAGAGTAAATCCACCACACAGCGTACCCATAACCAGCAAGACCAACGATTCAAAGCGATGTGGAATCATTTTTCCCCAGAGGAAGAGAGATCTTAGAGCAAATTTAGCAACAAAGAAGTTCAGCCACTTGTAAAGCAGTAACATTTCCAGAGGTTTAGCACATCTTATGTAAGATCTGTTCTTTAAACTGTTTAAGACTATTGTAACAAGTTTACTAAACCAGGTAAATGTATGGTCACACACATTTACAGAATGAGCCTAAATTTCCATGCAGCACTTGATTTTTACCTTAAATAACCAAGTTTACTAAGCAACTAATTTTTATTGGTCTGAAGGGCCATTGCTTAAAATAAGTTTCATTGTAGATAAGAGATATGAACCCAAATGCTCATTTCACATACGCCACTGTAACGAAGATAAACATCAGACCCATTTTATGAAGTCAGAGCCTGGTTTGAAAGTAATGAATCACAACTTTTTGTTTTATATTTAAGTTACGCTTGTGAACTTCAACAGGCCTTTGGATTTTTGTATTTGTCATTAAAACAAGAAATACGATTCATAACTGATTAATGACAGAGGCTGTTCTTACCTAAGCTAAAACGGTTCTTATTTAAGGTAACACTAAGTTGTGTTCCAGTCCTAAAAGGAGCCATAAACACAACAAAGGATCAGTTTCATGTATTGAGGTGTTCTGGGTTTTTTTGGTAAAGTTTTTATAAAATAGACAGTAATGCACCCTTTATGCAGCCCCACACCTGCAGCAGGCATAGAAAGAGAAAAATGCAGTAGCAGATGCAACCCCCTTCATCTTCAGCATCTACCATAGGGCAGTAAAGAATGAAAAGTCTCTTCTTCTGGGAAGAACCAAACGGAAACAGACTGAGATTTCACTTTCAACATGGAAAGGAGTTGTGTAAGGAGTTTTATAACCAATTCGTGTGTGATACGCTGAGAATTTGGTCAGTGTGAGAAGGCGACCCTGATTCTTGATTCACTCAGCTGCAGGAACAAAATTCACTGCAAGATCTTTAATCACAGTAAGTTCTTAAAATAAATGGTTAACACTATGGTCTAAGCCTAGCATAACCTTTTGTCCCTAAGTCTCAAGCAGACCACCCTCTAATAACTACTTAATAACAGAAGGAATTTCAGGGAGACAGCATCCCATTTCTTGCCTGGAAATACACTGAAATGCTGAAGATGCTTTCCTGTGTCGTGTCCCCCCTCCACTGCTTGTGGACTCTAAATTCACACACTCCCGGGGCTGCTCTAAAAACTCCTCCATTTTGCTACAATTCCATACTGGCTACTGCGCTAGCCAGAGCATGCAGACTACAACGTGTTCAGGACACTTCTATTTCAATTCTTGATGAGCTGGCAGAAGGCCTAAATTAACAGCACCTGTCTATTAGGTAGCACCAGAATATCAACTGAGACATGTTTGGAGATTTTCTTCCCAGTTTTGCCACTTTGTTTTTTGTGTGACTTTAAACAAATCACGTCTCCTGCATACGTTTCAAATTTTCCTTTTTTATTTTGAATTTGCAATACTTTTCTGCCTTAATAAGGTGCTACAAGGCTTATTTAGTATTTGTAAAACATTACCCAAAGATACTTTATAAAAATTGCAAGTTATTTATTACAATAACAATAAGCTTTATAGCGCCTGGCTTGAGTCCCTGCAATATTTTTGCAAGCAGGGTGTGAAGCAGAAGCAACATACCGAAACTCTTGTGTGTCATCTTCTTCACAAGAGCTTCTCCACCTCTTATTACACTGCCTACAATGCTTAGTGATCTGTACAAACACACAGTGAACTAATACAGCTTTTCAGTATAGCTGAAAGGGAAAAGAAAGAGTTTCCTCATGTGTATGGTATGCTCTAATTCTACTCAGCTGTATAATATTTAAAAAAAGAACGATGACAAGCTTTCTGACGTACCCAGAAAGAGTCATCATGAATGTGATACAAACCGAATCCAAAAATAGATGGCTACATGCTTCAGAAAGAAAGAGACAGGGACCTTCCCATAATGCGCAGTAAGGAAACCACCTGAGCTTATCGTAAAACAGAAGTCAGATCACTGCCGGGCTGAGCAATCATTTGTCACCAGATGGGTATGTGTAGGTTGTTGCTGGATGCGATCTATGGTGAGCTGCACAAACACGTTTCTGTAATAAGCACGCACAGTGGTTTGCTTTTCTACAACATGGAAATGTTACTCAAATGTGGGTGACTGCACAGTGAGAAGTATTCCTTAAAATATTTCATCATGATACGCTAAATTTATTTCTGACAGAATGCCACTGCTGAGTAGAATGTAAACCCTTCAAGTTAACTGGCTACTTATATTTTCACTGCTCTCCTTCACGACTGTCCCAACCTACAAGGCTAGAGAGAAAATACTGAACAAGCAAGCTGTTAAAAGAAGTTGTGGAAAGTACTCCAAACCCCAGTGATTTTTACTGCAGTAAGGTCTTATAGTTTTTGTTATTTTCATTGAAGGCTTGATGCTCGTGGTATAAAGTCACTGTTAAAGAATCTCATTGTTGACTGGTGCCATGCTGAGTGCAACTTGCCCTCCATAATCACAAGCTCTAAAATTACGGCCAGACAGTGGAGAATGCAGGGAGAGCACAAAGCTTAAAATTTAAAACAGCCAGGACATCTAGAATTCAATCCCAACTCTAGCACTGACTTGAAAGGTGGCCTTGGACACTTGAGTTCAGTTTTCTATGCCACATCAATACAATGGGTATGGCGCTGTACTATTTGCAGCAATATTCAAATTAAATGAAGCCAAGCCTCGGTAGGAAAAAAAGAGAAGGTGACTCCAATACAAGCAAAGCTATCACATTGCATGTTTTTATTTTCATAAAGGGATCTACTTTCCTTTTCCTTTTTTTCCAAAGGGATCTGTTTTCCTTTTCCCACAGAACAGCCCTAGCAGTGAATGCAGGTCTCATGTTTTCAAGCCTCGGCTATAGCTCGTCACGTTTGTTCACCCACAGCCTTCCACATACTATTACACTCACATAGGAAGAATGTGGCCAAACCCAGAGAGATTTGCGAATATTTTGATTGCATCCAATGATTAAGGATTACCAACTGGCTATTCAGACAACACAAAAGCAGGAATAATATCTCATCCTTCGTTTGGAAAGCAGGAGACACCCCTAGTCCCCGCGCTTAGTTCTGTGCTCTTCATGGGATGCTGCCACGGAACTCACTACAGCGAGTACAGTATACTACCCATACAGTACTACACTGGAACAGTAAATACTTTCAGTGCTGGGTTCCCCACAGTTTGCTCATAATAATTCTCATTCTCAGTCATCCTTCCCTTTTTTGGGGCAAGGATTATGCAGAAGGGGAAGAATTTTGAGCAAGTTAGGGTTTTTTTGGTTTTGGTTTTTTTTTTTGTTTGTTTGTTTTGTTTTTTGTTTTTTTTTTTCCCCAATCTCTAAGTCCTTGTGGGTTCCCAAACTGCAGTCTGTATTCACACATCAGCTCTGCCACAACATGTAAGAGCAAACCTTATTTTAAAAAGAACTTATGTATCTGTATTTTATTCACAAAAGACAAAGTTGTTACAAGCGTATGGGGTTTTTGTGTTTAGTAAGCATAGGTTTAAAGTTAAGCTGCTGTTAGTACACTGTTACTCGTACCAGCTAAACAGGTTTCTCACAACGCACAGTAATATGCTTTCCTATTGAAGCTATTTAAAGCACATTTTATTACCAATGTCTTAATTTTGTTATTTATGATAAAACTGTAAGGATGAAACCCCTTATTTTCAAAGTCAGAGCTAAAGTACATACCCAAATTCATAAGCTGTTATGATTAAGAGCAGCTGAGCTGCAAAGAAAAAAAAAATTACAACAGAATGAAAGAGAAAAGTGCCAAGCCGGATCAAAGAAGTGGGTGAACAAGCCTGGAAAGACCTATTTAGCTAGGAATCTAACCAGCTTCTCAGACAAATAGTAAGGGATCCCACTGCAGTCAGAACACAACATACCTTCATCCTAACACTGCATTTCTACTACAAGGCCATTTTGAAAATTACCAGTATTCCTAAAGAATGGGAGGGGGGAGATTATTCTGGCCACAGTCAAGGTCTCAGAGACCTTTAAAACCAGTCGGGTGCACACCCACATTTAGGAAGCGATGCTCATATGCCAGTCGTCCAGACTAGCCACCTCCTGTCCTGACCCCAAACCACTCCAGCTACGGACTTGTATTTGTAACCAAAAGGTTTTAATCTCTCAGATTAATTTATTCCGAGATGTGCACAGCGCACAATAAAAGAGAACTTTTTTTTCCCTTCACAATCCAAAACTCAAGCCCCACTGTCTCAGCTTCATCGCTTCAATGGTCACGTTTTGGGGAAGGCTTTTGCATTTTTCTGCTCACAGAAAAGAGGCACCATACCCGCAATGAGACATGCTTCCGATTGTACAGTACTTTTATGTACACAGCATGCTGGATAAAACCTGATGAATTCCCTCTTAATTTTAACACTCGTGAAGGGAAAGGAATTAGCAGCAAGACTCAGTTCTGCAATGAGAAAGATTTAATTAATAGGTTTCAGCATAACGCAAAGGTGGTTTCTCTGTAATCCCTTTGCTAAAGCCTGGGACCAGGGGAGACTGGGAGAAGCTCCCTCTCTCTCTGCCTGGTTTTACAAGCAGTATACCTGTACAAACCAGCAGCCGAGACTCTCACATCACAAACATCCCACTAGCTAAATCCCAGGACACAGATGACTAGTCATACAGGGAGTTTGCATGAGGTTGTATTGCTTTATACAAGCGTTTTACCAGCACACATTTCAGACGACTTGAAAACTCAGTCGTAGCTTCCTGAAAAATGTGGCTGACCCAAACTCATACCAATAAAACTTTTATATCGGACCAAACTGCCACCTAGTATTTTAACATCACAAATTATGCAGGGAAGCTGTTCTAGAGAGCTTTAAATGCTATATATTTGTTCTACTTCCTCACGTCTCCAGTGATTCCGTAACTGCCAGGAGCAAACGGTAGCCAGCCGTACAGTTAGAGACACAAATATGAACATTTCTCAGGTCACTTTTAGGGAGGTAGCTATTAAGTATAAAGACAAGAAGCCCACTGTAACTTCTTTTCCACTGATGTGCTTTGTCTAGCCAGAGAAAGCAATGGCCTATTTCTTGACCTGTATTGCATATAGGGCTCCTCTGCAGCAGATTTACAGCCTGAACCTGATTTCAGGTATGTAATTCTAAACGAGCAGAGCTGTATCCAGCGGCACACGGAGAGCAGGCAATCCTGGCTCTCAGCCCTCTTCAGCTTCTGAATCCTTCTGTGCAAGAAATGAAAGAGCTGGTCACATCCGCAGAGTGGAATGAATTAGCTACTCACAAAAGATAACATTTTACTCAAGAACACTGTTCACTGAATAAGAAAGTGCTGAAAACATCTGCATTTCTGTAACGTGAGTGCGTGTTTAAGAGTCCCCTCTGGATAATGTGCATGTAAATGAGGCAACATTAGTTGCGAGTATCTCTGGAAACTTAAACTGGCTACACATTCTGAAAGTTAAGTAAAAACAGAACCATGGGAGAGAACCCTTAATTACCACATAGCGAGGGTACTGATTAAAACCATCAGGGCCGGGATCCTGTGTTTCATTAAATAAATACACCAAGTTCAGCTTTATTGTTATTTTAGCTGATGAAGGAAAAATAAAGTCTACCTCCGCATGCATGAAATTACCTAAATTCAAAGACTCATTGGCAACAGACTTAGAATAGTGCAGGATTTTTTTCCTAATGTTTGTATTTAAGTAGCTCACTACGGTTACTTGGGTTAATATGAAATACTGAAGCACAGTTAACCTCTGGCGTTTTAGCATTCTACATAGAGCCATTTCTTTGGATTTCACGTGGCAGGGTATAGCTAATAAATGCAACATTAGAATACTAATTTAATAATTTTTTTTTTTTTTTAAACTAAAAGCAGGCAAGAACTAGGGAGCATTTTGGTATAATGGACACCAACCTCATTTATTCTTCAGCTTATAGGGGTTTTTGCTGCTTTCTGGCGACCGCATTGAGTATTCAAAACTGATTGCCAGAGCTTGAGCAAACAACCTTAGTGAGGTCATTTCTGGGTAGCAATTTCACAGAGGGTTTACTTCAATTAGAGAACGGCAGACATGAATTTGTATGTACGGCGCAAGTTTCCTCTTGCTACTAGCAAACTCAATTTAGTTACACTGCTCGACAGGAGGACAGCATTTTCTGGGGTATATCAATATTTGCAGTCTATACCTCATTGGTAAATAAAGCGTAGTAGTCAGGATTATCTCTGCTGACATTTCCAGAGTTCGTATGTATATCAGAAAGATGCCTCTACTCTTTCCATCAGTACTGCCAACCTCAGAGGGCACTCCACAACCAGAACCGATACTGCTGGCTAATGCGATCCAGCCTCTTTGAGGAACGTTTCAGCATAAGCTCAACATTTTCACGGAAAAGAAAGTGACAAGTCTGATCAGTTATTTTTACTAATTATTTTAAGAGTACTTCAAGAGCTCAACAAAGTTAATACAGAGTAACTTTCAGGGTCCTGGTCTCCACCCCACTCTCTCTTCCGAAGTTTTATAACCTAGAAGCAAAATAAATGAAAGATGAAGAAAAGGGAAGAAAAGCGGTGTGGGTACACCAAAACTTGCAGAGAGTCACCAGCATTGTTATTTTAATTGGTATAAAATTCTCTTCAACTGCTTACCTATATATTATTACTCCATTAATTTTTGTAGGTGACGTTCTGTTTTTAAGGATCATGTAAGGCTAAGACATAATCCTGTACCTGTTTTTCCTGGGCAGCTGGTGTAAGGGAGAAGGGGCAGCTAGTCTTTAGAGCCACATTTTCCAAAGAGATATTGAGTAAGTTTTTGGTTCGTAAATGCTCCACATCATAATGCAGTATGTAGAGAAACTAAAATACTTGTTTTTCAGTTCTCCACTTGCATGGAGCAGAGTGACCTGATTTTCCAAGTACATATAGGCAGCATTCCTATAAGTGACTGCAACTTTAAAAAGGGCTGTCAGTGATAAAGAATGACAACAAATCAAAGTCTGCAGTCTGCTACAACCAACAGATCCTACTTTCCCATCCCCTAAGCTTAAAATGATTAAGCAGGTTGTGACTTCATCACTGGTTGTGGGGGACAGGAAAGGAGCAGGAGGGGGGAAAACAAGAAAAAACAACACCCAACTCACTGAAACCTGAGACGAGATCTCAGGCAGAAGCAGACCACACATCAGACTTCAAACTCTTGATTTTGAAGAGGTGTCTGGACAGTGAAAATACTGATATTCTTATACACTGCAATAACATTGACACCATAGCTCTAACTCAGTTGAGAGTGCTAAGGGAGTTTTGCAAGAAGCATGTAGTAATATTTAACTGCCACACAGAAGACTTCAGGGACTTTTTTGTTGGTTTGTTTTTGTTGGGGTTTTTTGTGGGTTTTTTTGTTTTTCTTTTAAAACATCAGAAATAGTTTTGACTGTACAAATGGCTACAAGGGAGCACAAGAATCACTGCTTGTGGTAGCAAGAAGCTCGCTCTAGTGATGAAGTCATTTCTCTTTGGAGACTCCCTAACAGCAAGTGATGTCGCAGTTTCGCGCCCTGGCAGAAAGAAAACTCTGCATTTGAAACCTCTCTTTTCCCATACTTGTTCACCGCACACAAAGCCACAATCTGGCTCACTACAGTCTGTCAAGTCTAGGACTTCAGCAACACCAGCAGAGATTGCAGCAGTGGTTGCAAGTAGTAAGTTTGGACCCAATCAATCTGGGCTCGTTCTTGCTTTTGCCACAGGGCCGTCATATGACACTTCATCCTCCCATGCTTGTTTCTGTCCGACTGCACTGCAAGTTCTCTGGCCCAAAGATGATGCCTAATAAAGTGTTAGCATCTGAGCCAGGGCAAGCATGCTCCAAAGACAGGGTTTCTGGGTATTTCTCCAGTACAACAGCATGCCAAATCATCAAAGATCTTGTGACACTAACACACAATGCTAGGCATTCTGTAAGTGACAGGGGACACGATAGCCACTGACAGCTAAATATGAATGCATGGTCACAAGGCGATGTAATGCACTTGTTTGTGAAGTTCTTTCATTCACTGAACTTCAGATACTCTCCAAAAGGTTAGAGGCATCATGAGCTTCATTTAACACATGAATTAAAAACAGAGACATAAAGAGAGAGAAAAATCACATGGGCAAAAAGTTATACAACAGCTCAGTATCACAGAGAAGCCAAGTCTTCAGAAACCAGATAGGAGTCAGAAGACCTGGGACTGCCAATGGCTTTGGAGAGAGTCTCCTGATCACTGCCTCCTCCTTGCCACATTCCTGCCTTTTCATCTCTGGAGCTCTGCCACTGCTTCCTGCACTCTGCCTGGGCAGAATTCAACAGCAGCTTCTAACCAGAAAGGCCTTTCCACACTCCAGGTGAGGCAGAAATGAAGGTAGACCACATAATATACTGTGCTGTGTATTATGTATACAGTATTCATTTGGCAGAATGATAATGAGCAGAGAACGCAGGAGCTGATACTGGGGTCTGTACTGTTTAATATCTTCATAAACAGCCTCAGCAAGTTTGTGGGTAACACTGTTCCAGGCTCCCTGCTTCAAGAGGGATGCGGATAAACTGCAGAGCAACCAGCAGAGGGTATCTGCCTGAAAATGGTCAGGGACCTACAGAGCACAGCCCTCAAGGAGAGGGTGAGGGAGCTGGGCTTGTGTAGGCTATGAGGACACTAAGGGCCAATTTAAAAGAAGACTACAACTATGGAAGGGTAGCTACAAAAGTTCTGGAGTCAAATTCTTCTCAGGAGCACTAGACGGTGCGCCAAGGGCACTGGCCGCACACTGTGGCTTGGGAGGATCTGGCTAGACACTTGGAGAAACTTCTTCACTAAAAAGCGAACAGGTTGCTCAGAGAGACTGTGGGATCTACCACATGGGCGTTTTCAAGATTTACAGAGGCAAAGCCATCACGTACCTGATCTAGTTCTGGCAGGAGTCCGGCTACAGGTGGGAGATTGGACTAGATGACCTCCAGGAGCTCCTCCTAACCAGCATTTTGGTGATTCGAATGCGACCAAGTAGTTGCGCAGTGCAGTCAAGAATGCCAGCTCCCAAACTATTCATCTATATCCCTCCTCCCACCCTTTCTTGGGTCTAACTCATAAGTTCATAGTACTTTCACAATGAATGAATCAAAGATACCTAAAACCCCCCCAAAAATCTGAAAAAACACTAAGTGGAAAACTGCTAGCCCATGCAACTTCCCTGATGTCAGTGAGGATGCCGAATGTAACAGAGCATGTATCCATGAAAAAAAAAAAAGCCTACGAGACATATCTATACGAAACACTTCATTCCTTCCTTCAGAGCTGCTTTTGTCCTAACTTGTCATAAGCTGAGGAAAAGATAGGGGCAAAGGAAGGGAGGAAGCACATAATTCACTGCCCATAAAAATAAACCTAATATTCATTAAAGGCCTGAACATTTTGAGCAGAACTAAATACTTAAGCGATGCTTAATGCCTTCAACACCGCTGCCTGCTCTGTCTGAATGTCGTTACCAAAGAGTGGCTGATTACTTGCATGAGGAAGTTGAGGCCAAAGAATAATGTCTCCCAAAGCAGCCAATTGGAAAAAAAAAAAAAAAACATTAAAAAAAAATCTGCAAACAGCTGTGTGATTGCTGCACAACAGTTGTGGGAAAGCAGTGCAATAAGGTCAGATTCTGATCCATTACATCACTGTGCATCGAGACAAGCTCCACTGCAGACAGAAGCTATCATAGATGTAAAATAAGCTCAGAGTCCAGTCCACAATCTGTTAGATAGACAGCAGAATACAGCTCATTAGCGTAGCTACACAAATGCCGTTATTCAAACAAAATTATAACTATGTTGCTCTCAACCTCAGCTACTCACTGCGCCAAGCCATGCGTATGTTAAGAGAAGACACAATTCAGACCCCAAGAGATCTCCTTCTGGTTCACCTCATATGCTTCTACTAACCGTTACATCCAATTAAGGCTGCCAGTTTTATGAACTACTATATATTAAAGAACACCACAAACCTGACTGTACCCTCCCAATAAAATGAAAGTGCTGGCTGAGTACCTTCCCTAAAAGCTGAAGGAAAGCTTGATCCTGTGCTTATGATTATATTTCAGTTTGCAGGAATAGACAATTGTATTATGCTCCTATGCAATCACAGAGCGTGTTTCTAACCAAACCATTCAATCTTTTTGAAGTCATCTACTGACCCCTTCATCTCAAAACAAATCTAGGTTTTAATGGTCGATCTGTTTACTCATAGTAGTCAAAAATCTCTGCAACAACATGACTATAACGTAGTAAGCTCTTCTGATACCCTTAGGACTATGCAGGGGATATATAGGAAAGACACTGTGCCAAGGAACATAAGAGTGTAAATACAGAAAAAATTCTCTTGTAAAATGAGCGTTGGGATTTTTGAGGGGAGTGGAGAAGTTGCTTTATTTCTCTTTTCTCCCTCCTGAAAGACTTGCAGGGAAGTGAGGGCTTTTGCGTTGGCAAGTATTCAACAAAGATAAGAAGCCACTATCCCAGGACAAAAATTTTCACATGGCAACCATGGAACAAGATGAGAGTTCACAGCAGTTCTTTATTTGTGCAGGTATTTATACAGCCGCCTTCTACTCCTAAAAATCAGTCGTAAAAGGAGAGCCAATACTTCAACAGGAATCCATTTTGGTTTTGCTCCTTATTATAACTTAATTTGATGCTATTAACCTGTAGATCTGAATACATCACCTATTTCTTAGCATCCCTGGCATTCTGAAATGAACAATGGATGCACAAAGCTTTTTTAAATAATAAATTAAGGTCAAACTAAGTGATTTATGGGTTCTTTAATGTGTTATGCTGATTGTGTTCCAAAAAGAGCAGCTGCTTTATATGAACTGCTTCATTTCTCTTCAACAGCAAATCACAAAAAGTAGAAGAAATCACTCCCACACGAGACTTTACAGCTCATGTTGTTCATCACAGAACAAGCACAGAAAGTAACCTGTTGCCCCTGAACAACAGAAAAGCGTCCTCAGATGAACCAGTCCTATACAACGAATACTATACATTTTTACAGATATTCACTGAACCAGCTCCTTAGTAACAGTTAAGAAAATAGCAACGTTAGGAAAGTAACTGATTCTGAACTCATATCCATATTCAGACCCAAAAGTCAAATTAGAATTTGTCTATCAATCCCTAATTAAGTCAAATCAAATACAAACTTTTCCGTCATCTTCTAGAAATCCCTATGGGTGACAAAAAATGAAGCTAGCCAACGCAAGATTCATGAATATTTTTAAGCAGGAAATATTGTACATCCCCTCGCAACTGGCTCAAGGGACTTGACAACAAAAGATCACGTACCTCTAAGCAAAACACAGATTGAAAATACAAGTGACAGTAGCTTCTCATAATTGTGGAATATCAGAAGGAGCTATAATCCACAACAGATTGTTCAAATCAGCCTTACTCAATCACTCAAGCACTTCTTTGTTATGTACTCTCATCAGAGAAATACTTGGCAGTGTTCACATGTAAATCAGCAGCAGCTTTTTGGATCACCTCTTTTAATGTAGAATCAGCTCAAACTTTTCAGAATTATGATGTTTCGCTAGAACGCTTTTCAGAAATACAATGCGCTGCTGAAGACTCGGGCAGATGGCTTGGCTGAGACAGTTCGCAATTTCAAAATTGTCTCCAGTCAGATTTTATTTAAAATAAAAAATAAAAATCAGCAAGTCTTTTTGAGACTATATTACACACAAAAAGCAGCAGTTACTGGATGATACAGGGTCATGAAATAGACTGCCTCATTCACTGATCCCAGCCCCAGGGTTAAATGCTACCTAAGTTATTTGATTTCCAAATTGGATTAATTGATAGCTTCAGTCTCTTTCTTGGCAGATACATCACCACTGTATCCAGCAATATTTGGCACTGTGACACACAGACCTCACCTTATTCCTGTTCGCAGTTTCACTCTTCCATGCAGCTGAAAAGAGACTACATACACAACTAAGGCAAGCAGGAAGCAGTTCTTACGGCCAAATAAAAGCTATGGTTGGAAAATGCCTGGAGAACAAACCAGCCTCTTGTACGGTTCCCTTCAGTCAGAATTGAAAACCCCAGATGGGCCTGTGAGAAAAAGTTTTAGTTCAGGTTTTTGCCACAAGAAGTTTGCTGAGCTCCTATTCTGTTGGTCCAGAACATGTCCCTAGCATGACACTCAGTGTTGTTTTGTTGTTATTTTTCAGTTAAGAAGCATCTTCTATACAAAGACTAAATTAGCAGCTGATGGAGACATTATTCTCTCCCATCATCTGTCAAGGGAGCAGTTGCACACTACTCTTTAGACACACTGGAAGCTTTGCAAACAGTGCAGCTCGTTACCTGTAGATTATTAGGCTCATTCCCTCATTGACAGATAAGAAAACGTTTGGTCTCCAAAACAAGTCGCCATCACCCCAGTACTCCCTGTTTCAACCTACAGTTCAGAGAAAAGACATTGATAACTCTGACCCCATGATCTACCTGGTGCTGGTAAGTGGAGCTGGATCACTTTCTAAACACCTTCTGTAGCCCCATCTCTTGACAGACCGTACATGGAGCCTCCTATGGCTATACTCTGAACTCTGTATGTTTGACTAGTACACAGAACCCAGGCCTTGTTCCCCAAATCCAAATCCCAAAGTGGTGGCGAGCCAGGGGGAAGAAGCGGAGGCAGGGGGCTGCTCTTCCATTTGACACACAGAGACAAGACTCCGCGTGGCCGCTTCACGTGTCTCAGGGGCCCGATTCCCCACTGCGTTACACTTCCTTCAGACCAGCGAGGCCAGCTAAGTGAGGGTTGAATCAGGCCCTTCGAATATAAATGGATCATTTGAAGTTATACATGTTACTTTACATGGAAAAAATTCAAGCTTTTAAAAAATGAGCATATAAAATATAAAAAGACATTTAAAGTGCGCGCGCGCACATACACATACAAGCCAGTTTTACTTTGCACTGCCTGTTCAGTAGAACAGATAGCCTGTTCTCTGACTCTCTTTTAACTGCAAACCTTATACTAGCTGTGTATATTTTGGACCCTTTCCCATCCTACCATGATTTCCTGTCTGAGTCTGCAGCCCATGGCAACAGCAGAAAATTGGAGTGCAGGCTCTGCAGATGGTGGTAGGCCAAATGCCCTCTGCCAATTTAGTATCTTCTTCCATAACATAAGTGTTATCTAAGTCTTGGCTATACAGGAAGAGTTACCTTCATGCTAAGAAATTATATTCGTTTCAATTTATAAATCGTGCTTGCCTTAGGGAAGCTCTGGCCTTCTGCAGTGAACATAAAAAACCCCAGAATCACACAGCCTTACATCTACATCATCAGACTATAAAAGGAAACTGATATTCTGAACTGCTGTCAAGGTAGAAGAAAATTCACTCAGTTTTATCATTCAATTCCACCAGGTCACAGGTCACTGTAACTGTTAAAAAACAAAGCAAAACAGTCCCCTCCCCAAATCTATTATATGCTGCACATACATCATCCCGCAAAATAACCTACGACGAAAGCTGCAATTCCACATGTCTGCAGCAAAAATATGAGCCCCAAGACTATAGACACAGGGAAAAGGTGCCAGAAACAATTCCAGGGTTGCTTTCCATTGGGAAATGTAGTGTTAAACATGAATCTTCCTTGAGTGGCTTTAATAAGAGCCTCTGCATCTGGCATTGCCCTGAGAGAAATTGGGGGGGGGGGGGGTGCAGCAGAAGGACACATGTTTTTCAAAGAATAATATTAACAAGAACACACCAGTCACCTACATCACACTGCCTCGGCATATAGATGCTTTGAATGTCCCCTGCCCCCAGCACACACAACGCCATCCTGGTTTTCCACGGAACGAATGGTCACCATCAAAGCTTCTCCCACCACGAGGTGTAAAGCTCTGAAGTTTATTACAAAGTACTAAAACAAAACTACCCGAGACAAACATGTGGCCTCAATCCAAGTGATTTCAATGGAAGAGCCCAGGCAACTGCTTCGGAAAGAATCCAGTCTTTTCTGATAAGCAAAAATCATTCCTTTGCTATTGTAAGGAATCGCAGACTAAAATCCATAAACCAGTGCTTTATTCCCTAATGAAATGCTCTGGTCTCTCAGCACTGCTAAATAAACACACTGTGTTTTTCTCTCCCCTCAAGCCTAGTTCACAATTGATCCATTTTCTTGACTTTCTGCCTTTATCATCTTCTACGTACACCACACCAGGTAGAAGCATTATTCAGAACTAAGAGATTCACAAGCCTATTCTGGATACCAATCCAAATCCCATTAAAACTAATGGAAATGATTCCTTTGGCTCCAGCAAGATTAAACTTTAAGGTAAGCAGCACTTCTCACATGGATGCCAAGCGTGCTTTCAGTAGCTGTTCATTGACAACAATTCTGACAAATTTCCTACTTGATGATCTTACTGTCATCACCCTCAAGTATCTTATAAACTCAAACAAAACTGGTACTCACTCAAGCCAATATTTCCATGTATACTGCCAAAGAATAAGAGAACTTTTCGTGATAGTTCTGGGGGGAGGAAAAAAAAAAAACAAACCCATAGACCAGCTTTAGAAGTCTATATGTATTGACAATAGAATGAAATAGTTTATTAAAAACAACTAATAAAGATATTACATCTTGGTTGCCTACTATTATAGTTTTCCATCTTCTTCCCCCCTCCTAAGTTAAACTACCACTTTAGTGAAAATATCCAAAGACACCTTATAAATTTGATATAATAACTTTAAAGTACTAGAAACCATACCAAGACCATAATAAAACTGTATCATTTCAACTCTGGAGCGATTTTTATGATGTCTAGACTAAACAAAACTGCCAGCGCAAGTTGAGCGCAAAACAGGGTTGGGGGTGGAGGGAAGATAACATTCAAACCAAAGAGCAGAAATTCAATGTGCAATTAACCAGAAATTATATCACCCCCCCAGAGGAAGTATATTTCATTATATATTATCTCTTTTATTATTACAACACACATACATCCCTAACGTTTTGGTTAGAACTGTGGTATTATCTCAGGAAACTGCACAAAAACTCAAAAAGAAATAAAAAGGAAACCTCTCAACCATTTGTGCTGCAGAAACAGATGAGCACTTCTGAGGACAAGTTTACAGTGTGCCAGTCCATTAATGTTTCTCATGGCTCGCATTATTGATTCTTCCCAAACTCAGCACACAATAAAACACTCCAAAAAGACACCCCTGAAGTCAACACTCCAGCATAATGGTATGCAGAGGGGTGTCCTCTGCCTGGATGCATGCATACCTACCGCAGAAATACCACGCCTGCTCGTGTCCTTGTTCCTTACAAGCCACAGGAGCATCCTGACACCGCTTCCTTGCCCACCAGGGAAGGCTGAGACACACACTAGGTCAGGTTAATAGAAACTGCAGGATCACCAGCAGATCATCCAGGTGGAATCGAAGATAAAGATGAGTGAACTGTCTAAAAGCAACTGGAAAACTGGAGTTCTGCTTTAATCTACTAGCTCTGACATCAGTCTGTGCTGCATGGAGTATTGGGTAGTCATTTAAATAAAACAAGCATACAAGAAATTGACTTCTTCTAAAGTCTATCAAAACATCAAAAAAAAATCCAAAACAGTTTGAAGAACGAACGAGGCAAAACTGGCCTAATTCCCTAGCTGTTTCCCAATATTCAGTTCTTGTCCTTCAGCTGAAAGAGTAGTGTGCTTCATTCACAAGCAATAAAATGTAAATATTAGAAGAAAAGCTTGTCACTGTGATCTTGGAATTAATCAGGAAAAAAGCAGAACTATATTGGATCAAGAAAAATAATAGATAATTACGCCTCTGCATGTTTATTTTTTTTAATCTGTAAGTCCCAGCATAAGCATGCAGTCATATTTTCTTCTCTATTCTCCAGGTCCCAGACTGCAAATTGGGCTAGAAATGAAAGTAACAGAAGTATCCAACATGGACTGTAATCTTATAAACACTAAAGAATGGGACAAGCAGATTATGTCTTCTGTAGTGTTCCTTTCCTCTCATCCCCGAAATATCATAAACAACGTTTACTTTGATCTTGCACAGCCCCATAGCAAATTTATCAGTTGTTATAAATCTACATGCATGAACTGAAAAGCTGGTCTGAAATGTTTATTTGGCTTCAGTTCTTAGTCTCTAGCCCACGATTATACCACAAATACCCTTAATCATCTCAAGCATTTTGGTGTCACTACACAAAAACTACAGCAATTACTTAAGCACATTTTCCACAGTTTTCCTCTTTTTTGCTTATGTCACGACTTTTTCATTTTTTGGACAGGGAAAGCCAAATGCAGCCTCCTGATAGACTGCTGTGGCACTGTAACACTGCAAAAAAGTATCCCTTTGGTCACTTGGAAACTTCTCTAGCTTCCTTCTAATTTTTTTTTTTTTTAAATAAAATAATAATAAAAAAATAATAATCAGGGCTTAGACCTCAATTCCACTTGTACTAACCTCAACAGCCTGTCAAATAGCTAACTTGCTACTTGTGCATAAGATAAGCAAACAAATGGAGATGCATATTCTCAGTCTAAGACAGCATAGTTAGCGTAGAAAGAAAACCACTCACAAAATACATGAACAATGTACACTGACCCAAGATGATGAAGATGATGCTTTGCCTTCTACTGTCCCTATCACTCCCTAGCCTGAAAGCACTTTACACCAATGACTGAATGAAACTGCAGCATCCTCCAGAAGCTGGTATTTTGCTCAATTCAGACGCGAAGCAGGTTAAGTAGCTTGGTGAACATCAAACAAGTTTTAAGAAAGAAATGGTCCACGTGTCATAATTAAACAACCAGAACAAGACAGACAAGTGCTCAGGCTTACAACTAATCTATGAGTTGTCTGGGTCAAACACATACCAAGAACATCGGACAGTTTTGCTTGGTCGACAGGAAGAAGGCAAGTACATTCACAGCAATCCCCATGATCTGATTTAATGATTCTCACAGGTTACAGTCCACAACCTTGGCTTCGTTGAATGTCTATTTCAAAGAAACGTTTCATGTTAAGATTATAGTAAAGACCAATCTAAACAACTGCCTCCTAGAGGACCACCACAAGAGACATCAGCTAGACTACAGTTAATGAAATCACATCATTAAGTAAGAGGTTTGGAGCAGATGAGGAGGAAGTTTACGATTCTAAGGGACTTTCATCTCCAAGTAACACATAAGCGAGTAGGGTTTAACAGACAGGGATTTTATAGCTCAGAATTTCATTTAACTTGAATTGAAAGGACTGATCCTTAGTTTCCACTCCTGAAGACGACGGCAGTTACAGCATACCCTTCCCTCACAACTAACTTTCACACTATTAATTCCATCCCACATACTCCCTGCTCACAAAAGCTGCAGCCACCACCCAGCAGGCTGCAGGCAGACACTTTAATTACAGGTTGACAGCCAACCCTCTGCCGTGCCCTGCCCATAGCTGGCCTGTCCCAGCACTGGTCTCTCCTCGCTCCAGTTGCCAGCCGCGCATACCAAGTCACACCCGCTGTCGCCAAACCTTTCCTAAGGCCCAGAATGAGCTCACAGTTCCAGCTTGGTTTGTGACCTAAGTCAGAAGGCAAGTCTGGATGTGTTTCCATGAAAGGAACAAACCTTTTACCATTTGTGTATCTTCTTCTCTTTCAGTTACTGCTTTCTTGTGATAAGGGCTGCACTGTCAACAAGAAGACTCCATTTAAAAGGCTCTCCTTGCTCATAAATGCACAACTTGAATCCTTAAATTGACTTAGATGCTCTCAGCAAGGTGCAGCAGTAATTTTTTTTAAATGTAGCTCTTGTTCTGTAAGGGAAGGAACCAGAGTTCTGTTGAAATATTTTTGTCCCTCGAAGTGTTCGAGGCCAGGTTGGATAGGGCTTAGAGCAACCTGGTCTAGTGGAAGGTGTCCCTGCCCATGGCAGAGAGTTGGAACTCGATGATCTTTTAAGGTCCCTTCCAACTCTAATCATCCTATGATTCTATGAAGCCACCATTGTACTGGTTTTACCATTGCCTCAGGCTTGCTTAGATTTAACCAAATGTCATGTTAGGCACTTCTGTTCAAAATAACATGCAAATTAATCCCATCAAAACAAGAAGAGCATCAGAGGTGATTGTTGTTATTCTTTTGTCCATCAGCTTGAATTCTCATAGTTCAATGTGAGCAAATGGACATTTTCTTATGTTTAGTACTGGTAGAGCAGAACTCAGTCAGAGACGTTTTCTTAAGGTCCGACGCATAAGACTGCAAAAGCAGAACTCCTGAGTCTGTAACACTGAAAATGTTTATAATAAGGACCACACATATTGACTTGAAAAGCTTAGGATTGACTAAATGCAAAGTGAGAGCTAAAATGTAAACAAAGAATTATTTTGATCTTGTTTCCAAACATTCAGAAGAATAAAGACTGCTGAGGGACTTGCTGGGCACTTCTGAGTATCTAGTGGTTTTGTTGTGTTCAGAAGGCTGTTTCTCTTCTTTTGAATTCTGCTGGCACAATGGACAAATTGCTCAAATTAAACACCTGTTCATTTTATTTTAAGGAAGCACAACATACCAACTCGGTGAAGATCACAGGATTAATATTACCTTTGGCCTTATTTTTCCATTTTCTTGCATTGCTGTAAGATGAGTTCTTTTTAAAAATGAACTTACTTCTAGTTCAAAATTAAGACCTTGGGTTTAAACTCCCAAGTGCAAACAGGCACTTTTGAGCTTCAGCTCTTTCTGAAGTTACTGAAGTGCTTGAGTCCTAAGCCCATGCCCATCTGCAACTTGGTAATTGTGTAATAAGTGCATTTTATACAGTCTATTGTAAATAAGTATGTTCAGTACTTCTTACATTTCACACGACAGAGGGCTTTATAAGCTCAAACATTTCCCTTGCAGTGTTGCATACCCATGCATTACAACACCAAACTAGGGAAAGGGACAGAAAAATGAAATAGATAAGGAAGGAAGCTCTAAATGGACCATTAACTAGACTAATTGAATCATGCCAGGTACACAAGCAGAAATAAATTATTACAACATGAAAACATTACAATAACATTAATACCCAAACAAGATTTTTCAGTGTAAAAAGATCTTTCATCTCAACTCCATTATCAAAACAAAAATTATTCAAAATTCACTGCCACCCTACATTACTATTGCAATTAGTTTTGGAATAGCACCAAATTAAGTAGGATTAAGATTTCAAAACAGCTAGAATTTATACAACATCCATGCACTGGCTGAGTGCTGATCTCAAGAAAGAGGAGGCAATTCATAATGCTAGAAATCAGTTAGGGAGGTTCACTGACAACCATCAACTCTGCCCAGATCAGATGAGTTTAGGTTTCAGATCACATGAGAAATTAGATGGGGTACATGAAAAAAACCACTCTGATGGCTCAGTTCAGAAAGACTAGCTGACTGTATGCTGCAAGGTCTTCAAACTGGAAATGAGACAGTTTAATTTCAGTTATTCCAGTATCAGAAGACAGGTACATCAACCATATCATATTTTGTTATTAAGAATATGAACTCTCAAAGTTCATTCCTCATTTTCTGCAGACAAAAAAAAAAAAACAAACATGCAAGAGCACCCCAAATACCCAAATGCACGGGTGTTCACTGCTAAACTTTGAGATAAAGCAGCTTGATTTTCACCTGAAAAATAAATTGAACAAAACCAAAACAAAACAAAACCCTGTTATAACTTCGGGGTTTACATACCAAGGATAAAATTCTGTCCTGGCCTCAACAGTATCTGCTCAGTTCAAAGCCCTGGCATCAGCAGTAACAACAGACTTCAGCCTTGGCACAACAAGTCACAGACTTTTCTCTCCAAGAGGTTCCTTCTCCACAGGCCTAGCTCCTCAGTTTCACACGGATAAGATGTCACCGACACTGATTCCACTTGAAAACCAAATATCAACATTTGCTGCTAGCAGTTATACATTGAACGAGTTTCAGCACTTGCTCTTTAATTGAAAGGAGACAAATTTTATTGCCATGGTGCAATATCAGCAATTTGAAGGATTAATTTAGGACAGCATTATTACTTTATTTTTTTCCTTTACTATCACTAAATAAAATATACATATGCACATAAAACCCACTATAAGGGAAAAAAAAACAGGCATTTTAGCTTTACTTGATCTACCCTTTAACATAAACAAGATGCGTATCTGCAGATGTTTGTATTTTTATTTGCGCATCCAGTGGTTTGCGTTTGTAGGAGAGGTGAGCATGTATATACAAGCACTAACATTTAGGCTTAAAGAATTTGTCCCTGTGGGTCTGTGGATATAAATCCAAGTTCCTGAATGTGTAGGAGTAGAAGTACAAAGGGGGTACATTTGTACAGAGGTAAATGAAGCCAGAGTTCGAATAGGATCGTAGCTACGACCTGCTCATCAAACATGGAAACGCATGCGCAGGTCTATCATATTCCTGCCCAGGAATCCCCAGTAAGCAACATTGCTTCAAATTACTGCTTCAGATATGATAATGCAGGAGACAGCGGTGTTTGTTTGATTTGTTTAACAATTTGCAAACCATCTGTGGTACCGCTGTACTAGCCTTGTATTTCTCCTCACATTTGCAGCTCTCTTCCCCAAAAACGCACCCCTTCCAACATGCAGTTTTTTCCCCTGAATAGTTGTGAAGCTGAGAGCTTATTAAAATTGATGAGGCTCTTTATGAGCATGCCAGTTTGTTCACTTCAGATAACAAAAGAACATTTTGTTTCTTGAAATGTCATAATTTTTTTTTTTTCCAAGCTGGATTTCAGTCCAGTAC
>VFFE01008092.1:1700774-1735513 GCA_008921705.1 Burhinus oedicnemus
ATTTAAAAAAAAAAAAAAAAAAAAAAAAAAAAAAAAAAAAAAAAAAAAAAAAAAAAAAAAAAAAAAAAAAAAAGTTATTTCAGACCATTTTGATAACTATAAAAAGGAATTTTTATTATGGCATAGCTCTAAAAATCCTCAATGTTAAAATCAGCTATAATTTTTAACCCATATTAGTGCAGTGAGAAATATAAAAGAAAACAGGGTTAGTTAGTGATACCAAATCCAAAGTCCATGCTCAATGCTTCGTAGGGTGTGCCACAGTGTTTGGTATTGGAGAGAAGAAAATTCATCCCTGGTCTAATTTTATTGGGTCCGAATCATTCCTTCCCACTGTGAGGAATGGTTACGCATTTCTCCCCTCAACCCCTTTCTAAGAAAAATATCTCAAGACATAAGTAGAGCTTATTTTGGACTCTGTTTCTACTCCTCATCAGCTGAGCAAATCAACAGGCTAATTTGTGCATTAGCTCGTCCACAGAGAACTTGAAGTGTTTCAGCTATGAGGTATGTGAAGAATCAGTGTCACCAAGTTAAATTCTCCCCTGCTTTTTTTTTTTTTTTTTGCAAAAACATCTGTCAACACTTATATCTACAGAACACCAGGATGTGCTGCTGCATTAAATAGCACAGCAGGTGTATTGGCTGTCGCAGGAGTGTTCGGCAATAACCAGATAGTTAAGTACAACGTAAGTGCTGTAGTTAATAGGGCAATAATATCAAAACGTATTTGCAGTGCTGACAGTTCAGACTCTAATGAACCATGCACCAGTCAAACACAGGAACATCAAGTAAAAGAATCTTATTTCCAAGGTAAGTTGGTATTTCCCCTCGCCTCCCAACAAACATTTTAAATGAACGGACACTAATATTCCAAATTGGCATGTCTTAAAACCCCTGTGAAACTACCAGATGCGTTCCCTACTTCAGCTGTATCAAACCAATGCTTATCATATATCTCCATCTAATTAAAAATAGAAAATAAAACACATATTCCAATTTACACAACATTTTTTTTTTACCTTCCAGTAGCTATGTTGTTCAGTAGTGCTTATCATTTTTGCTCCTTTTGTTTCATTTTCTTTCCAGCTTGCATTGCATTATTTTTGCAACATCCCACCTAGCCTCTGTCTAGAAAGACTTTGCCCTTGGAGGCATTAACACATCCAGAGAGCTCTACAGAACTCCTTACAGCCACAAGCTCAGATGACATTCCTCCTTCCAAGGCAGGGAGACCAAGTCCCAAGCATGAAGTCACACAAACAGCAGAAAATACCTCATAGAAGCAGCAAATAGTTGATTAAAGAACAGCTTCACAGAAAGAGTGAATAAATAAGCAAGCCACGGATTATTATTTATTTAAAAATAATATTTAAATTCCCCTTAAGCATTTACAGAGTTGTAAACTTTACCCTTGACACACCAGGTGTTGACTCAAACACATTTGTTACAATACAGAATATTAAGGTTTCAGCTTCCAAAGCCTTAAGAACAGTGGACTACTGTCTTTGATGGGAGATTAGTCACTGAAGAAATACAGATCTAACCCTCAGTCTCTTGAGAATTTATGAAGATTTATGTATTTACTTACTGTTTCTTAGACTCCAAAGCAGCATGCTATCCTGATCTAATAATGAAAATGGTATTCAATAGATCATAATGCCAGAAAGGTCCATTATGATAATCCAGTGCAATCTTCTGCATAGTATGCTGCCATGGATTTCATCCAGAGATTGCAATGCTTGACTGGAGTTAGAACTTAACCTCTAAGTGCTTTTTATCTCTAACATCAAACTCAGTGCTATAAAACAAAACCCAACGAACATACGCCAAGTTCACAATTTACAAGTACTCCATTAAAATGCTCTTACTATAAAAGAAACAAAAATGGCAGTAAAGCAACTTTTCCTGTTCCTTATAATGGAATAAATCCAGTTATTTTACCGCTAGATCTACCTCAGATTTAAATTAATGTAAAAGACAAGATCATTTGAAAGCACTGTGGAGAATGATGTGAATACTACTAATTTACAATTCCTACAGGGAGAAGAATAAAGAAGTTATTTCAAGCTTTTTTGCATCCATATAAAACCATGTGTGGTCTTACAGCTGCAAGAAAAGCCATTTAGAAGATTCAGTGACTTGTGTCAGGTAAAATACCAGTGACAGATTGTCACAGGAAATCACAGGATACCTTCATGTGCAGTTTTATTCAATTTTCAGACTCAAAAAAAATGCATTCAATTATTGACAGAATTGATCTGAAAGACGGGAACAACAAAAGAGGCAACAGAAGCCAATCCTTCTGTGGCCTGTGACTGCTCTGTATTACACTAGGCAAGCGTTATCATAACTGACCATTTGGTGGTTTGAATATTTATAAGCATTTCCCTGCACGGTCAGTCATGTTTCCATTGCACACCAGCTTCCACTCATTCATTGCAATTTTTCCAAGAAGATTTCTCTTAAGAAAAAACGAAGAAAAAAAGCTTTTGAGGGACTGACTCTTCCTCTCCATTTTACACACAGAACCTGTGCGGCAGAAGCACTGAGCAGAGAGCAGCCGAAGTGCATATTTTATGTTACAGAACCACAATATTTTATTCCAGCTTCCCTAAATAAGGAACAAGAGAGGGAACAGAGTCCTCTTTTTGGACCCGGTGACAAATACTCCCGTGGTACACAAAGAATTGTGATAAGTGTTTCAGCAGAGGACAAGACATCCTCATACCTTTATAGCCTTCCATCTAAGAGCTTGTAGTTAAAAAAGTAGATGTCTACGTTTGACTTTTAAAGTTACAGTTATATCTTGTACCAGTGCCAACAGCAGATCCCAAAGGGCTCCTCACATTTATTTCACATACGTTTAGTAACACCGTCTGTGGACAGAGGGCAGACAGAGTACACAAGAGAGGTTTTGTGAACCCCGTAATAGCAGCCACCCCCTTACATTGTAGTTTGAACCATGCTGACCCAACAGGGACAGTCCCTGCACCTATCTACTAGTGATCTGAATCACAACATTATTGCTTTGGTATAGGATAACTGCAGGAAATCAATGCACCCAAGGAGCAAAAGTCGAGTCAGCCCTCCTCTGACAAAGCGCTTCATTACTAACGTTCACCTAAGGTATATCTTTTCCACAGAGAAAATCCACTCCTTTACTTGGCTGTCATTACAAGATTATCTTTCACAGAGGACCAAGCCACTTGGTTTTATAAAGAGTTAAATCAGAAAGGTATTATGCATGGAATATCTGACCGTAACAATGCGGCCAGCAAAAGTCAGGAAACTGTGTGTGGTACACAGAATAGTTTTCTAAATTGAATGTTTCTCTAAGTTTTCCATGGAAAAATATGGTACTCTTCAGTGTGACAATGCAAAATAAACAGTGTAGCTTCTTAACAGAACTGTCATGACTTAAGCCTTTCAAATTGCTTCTCAGTATCAGAGGAAGACGCCAACATTGCTCTATCTGCTTATTTGCTTAACCGTTCAAAAAGTCTGCTTTCTAAACAAATTACAGAGGTAAGTACCTTAATGCTATGTTATTCTCATTACTGAGGCATCGTCCTACATGCTCACTTTGGCAAGCCAAGCACAAGCTCTTGTTTATTGCATGACTACAATTACAACACGGGTTTCTGCTAAACTAGAAGGAAGTCTAAGTAACATGTAGTTATAAGTTTTTGCTCAGAAACTGAATTTTACTACCGCAAAGGAAAAAAAAGAAAATTAATGCTGTTTTCCCTCTCCAGGCTGTATGTGGGAATAACATCTTTAAGATGAAACTGCAAGATACTCACTATAATATAAGTTTTGTTTAAAAACAATAGTGGTATTTTCTGAAGAGCAGCTTGTAAAGCACATTTCATCTTATGTTTACAGAAAAGCATGTTTACACACCAGTTATAGTAAAAACACTCAAAACAGCAGCTGGTAGAAAGTCAGGAGACATTTGTTAGGGCAACGGGGCTTGATTTCCCACAGCCTCTGCACCTTTTATAAACTGGTATATCTTAAGAATACAGCAGGATCATTCTTGCCTGGTAAAACCATCATGTCTGCTTTATGCACACACAAACCGCGACCAAGATGCAATTCGGATTAAAAGAAAAACCAAAAAAACCCCCCAGTCCATAAAAATCAGCGATTTTACAGTAAAGCTGGTTGGTATGAAGATTAGCAATCGCAAAAGCTGGATCTTACCATTAGCGTTTTTCCCACAGATGAGATGCTCATAAGGTTGCAACACTCCCCAAAGTTCAGCATCATTGTTGATAACCATCTCCAGGATTTCAGCTGAGATGTCCCCTCCTCCACTATCCGGACTCTGGCTTGCCAAAACCCTAGCCTTAATCTCTTCTACAAGGTTTTCCATGCAAGCCGTTAAAGAGATGGCTGCATATTCATGGATCCTAACTGAGATCCTAGTGTCCACCATCCACCTGAAAAACCTCCCCACTGAGAAGGTGAGGCCGCATCTAGCCGATTTACCTTTCCTCAGTCCGTCACCAGCACTCATGCTGTACAGAGAGAGCGCCTTGACAGTTGCCAAGACACAGCTTTCTGACAACGACCAGCTCTGGATGAGCTTGATAGCGCTCTGCACCTCAAACCTGGTGCACTTCGAGTGCATCACGCTGAGCCGCTGAGCTTCCCTGGAGACCCTGATCAAGGCACGCCTCAGCAACTGCGAGAGCCGCCTAACAGCTTCCTGAGAAAAGGTTCTGGTATTGCCATCTCCCTTCCCTTTTCTGAGTATTTTTCCAATGTCTTCATCAGTCCAAGGGTATTCCTCTAGATCCGGCAGCTTAGGACACTTGGAAAAGATATCTGCAACCTCAGGGTCTTCCGGCAGAACAGTGTTCACGGTATCCCAACTGTTGTTCCTACTGTTCATGGAGCCCGAGTAGTACCACCAGTTGCCTCTGTGCTGAGAAGAGGTAAAGGCTTGGGAGTTGGACTTGGAAGAAGAGAGACTAAGGGACCTGCAGGAATCCCCTGCCCCATAACCAGAGTCCAAAGTTAAATCCTCCAGGGTCTTCAGAGTAGAGCTGTATATCCCAGCCATAGGAAAGACGGGTTAAGCCAACGGCAAAGAGCACGAAAGGTGAGGCTGGGACAGATCCCTCCTGCGCCTACCAAGCCAGAGCCGCCTGCCCCACCAGCGGCGCGGGAGGATTTGCAGCACGGCGGGAAGGAGCCCACCCCGCACGCCGGCTCCGCCGAGGGCCAGCTACCTCCATCCCGCGGGGAGGCTGCGCTCAGCCATCTTCTTGCCTGGGGAGGGCCGGTTGGTGGCGGAGAGCCCCGGCTGACGGCGGAGAGCCCCGGCTGACGGCGGGGCCGCCCGCTGCCCGGGCAGGTCGCGGGGCCGGCGGGGCGGGGCGAGCTCCGCGCGAGCCGCTCGGCGGGACACTTGGCCGCGGCTCCCACTCAACTTCTCCGCCGCAGGTCTGCCGGCCGCCCCCGCACCGCCGCATGCAAATGAGCTGCGGGGAGAAGCACCAATCAGCGGCGCCGACCGAGGCCGTCTCCGCCAATGAAATCCGAGCTGGGGGCTGGCTGGTATGCAAATAGAGAGGGGCGGGGCAAAGGGAAGGAGGGGCGAGGGGAGGCGAGGACAGCCGGGCAGCTCTGCCGGTTCGCGGGACCGGGCGACAACGAGCGCTTGGTCGCCACCGGCCTCCGCTCGCCACCAGCCTCCGCTCGCCTAGGGTGGCTGCTCGCCCGCCCTGCCCAGCTCTCGGGAACAGCGCAGCACGGGGCCGGGGCGGTGTGGCGGCTCCCCGGGGCGAGGGTCGCGCACGCCTGGCCCCACGGGGCTCACCGCCTGAATGGAGGATTGTGCTGGCGGCGGCGAAGCCGGCGTGCCGGCTCCTGAAAGGAGCCTTTGTGCGGCGGTTTACACAGCCTTGACCTTGAACCGTGAGCCGGGTATGAAACGGAGGGGTCTGGTTTGTCTCTCCCCTCCCTCCCTCCGCCCCAGCCATGGGGGCCGGCGGGACGGGGAGCGCGGGCCGAGAGCGCCCCCTGTCGGCTCCACCGCACCGGTAACGGGACCTCATTAACCTTAAACCACTAATTCCTGCGGGGAATCGTTTTGGTTGGAAGAGGCCTAACGAGTCGCACGAGGCAGCGGTTCTCTCCGCCTTCCGTAGATGGCATCCTTCGCTTAGGACAGCCTGGTCGGTATTTCTCGTGCTCCTGCAGAGTATATGTATTTTCTTCATCCTACAAACTAAATAGATTCCAATCAAAACTACCAGGCATCATGCCCTGTTGTCTTTTGGTTGTATGAGGCCAAAAGCTTTCACTTAGAAGTAGTCTAAATTTGTAACAGTGGGCTGACCGTGATGACACCCACTTCACGAGGCAATAACGAAGGTGTCAAATCCTTTGAATTTTTTTTTTTTGTTAGAAAGGTGCATTTAAAACTCTAAAGGTAGGTATTTTACAGTCACACTCGTGCAGCAGCAATCTATTCTCAGTCTGTGACACTTTTCTGCTTCCTCTGTTGCCAGGGAGAGCTGCACACAACTGGACCTGGAGCGCAGTGCTTTCCTGCGAAGGCTGTAGCTAACGAACCCTTCAGGCAGATGTTGCCATTGACCACCTATTTGCACAGCTGGCAATTCACCCTTCCACAGGTTTTTTTTCTATCCAGGATACAAGAGATGTCCTACTTCAAAAGCGGGATCTAGTTTTGTACTGCAGTATGCACATTACTTAGTGTCAATGAAAAATACATCAGAACGACTATTAGATTTGAATTAAATATGTGCAAAATCATATCTTTCACTTATTTGCTTCTGCTCACAGGAGCAAGCAGCTTCCATCTATACTGAAAGACAAAGTACTTCACAGGGCGTACTAACTTCCCACCAGTTGACCCTCAAAACTGCTTTTTTTCATATTATATCTTCTTTTATCTTTCTTAGATCTAAGCCCAACTACAACTCAGCTCTTTGCTTTTTCATAGCTTCTCTGCATGAAAGCATGAACATGAAGCATAAGTCGTCTAATAAAACCAGACCTAGTTCTCTCAAAGGCATTCCAATTTATTTGAAAATCATAACACAGCACTTTGTTTGTGCTCCACTGTCAGTTCAGAAATAAGTATTTTTACTACACAATTCTAATTCCTCCGTTGTTATTTTACAGATCAAAGCTAACTCTGCGATTCTGTCATATTTGTCAGGCTTAAGCACTATTTTTAAGAGTTTCAAGCCCAGCAAAGGCACCACAGCTGACAGAACACATGGTAAATAGGTACCTGGATGTAAGACAAGGCATTACTGATTCAAAGTACACAGTTTTGAGGCTCGTGCATTCAGTGCATTCAAGCAATATACTTCTCTTTAAAAATATTATCTTTCCACTCTTACATCTGTAATCCTATGTATTAGGTACCATGGACTAGCATAGACTTCTTAACCATGACTTTTGGTAGGTCACCATGTGGTGTCTGTCCCTCCTGTCCCTACCTCTCTCCACTGCCTCCTCAAAACAGGGGTACTACGTGTTGGTTCCTTGTCCTTATCTCTAAGATCATACACAGAAGACTCATGCCTCCGCGCTGAGCTCTATACGAACAGGAAGCAGACAGCAAGACCAATCTCTATCACCTCTTTCTCACTAAAAAGCCTTTGTGCTTTGTTTTGTGATGCCCTTTTGCAAATCCTTCCTCTAAAATTCATCCTGTTCTGTCTGCCTCTTAGGGTTCATCTCAATCATAAAAGCAAGCATAAATTGCCACTGAGAATCACTGCATAGTTGGCCAATGGGAACTTGACATTATTTGGGAAAAAAGCAGCTGTGCAAGTACTTTACACATTTCTACAAATCATTTCTATTCTTTCCTTTTATCACACTTCTCCAATACTCCCACACAGTTTGTTATTCCTACCTTTCCAAGTAATTTAACAGTACGAAAATCATCCGGTTTAAACAGGCAGTGCCTGCTTTCTTACTTTGCTCATGCGGTGTTTTCTTGTTGTTAGGAGTTACACTGCTTTCCATTTTTAGAATTTCACATGTAATATTTCCTTAGATGATAACACTTTGCCTGACAAATCCTTCTCTCCCTCCACTGCAGGGGTATCACCAGCCTTTCCCAAAGGCAAACTGACCATGGAACAGAAACCTCCAAGTGTGGAAAAGGTATTCCTCACTGAAGATTTAAACCTCAAGCTCCAAGATATCCAACACAATAAAAACAAAACTAGGGTGGGAGGAAGAGAACCAGACAAATAAGGGCTCCCTAGTAGCACTTCTCAATTTCCCATGCATTATTTATCCATGACGGAACAAGTTCATCACATACTCTATGCTCTTCAACCTTAATTCACTATCTGTATCAGGCAACTAGAAATAGCTAATTTTGTAACAGATTTTCAAGACCAGCTAAAAGAAGCATGAACAGTGGAAAGTAATAATAAAATTATTTTCTTTATAGGAAAAAGAAGAAAATAGCTCACTTTCAGACCAAACACATGTATTGTAACGAAACTATAGACTATGTTATGAAAACTAAGGTATGTTTCCAGAAACCAATTACTATACTGGGCTAACACAAAATTGCCAACCCAAACAATCACAATTACAAGTCATACATCAAAACACCGATAAGAACAACTTAACATTCCTTGATTTATAAGGCACAATAAGTATTGGGCTCTTTTTGCATATGTTTCAACAGGAGCCATTAGGGATCGCAAATTATTTTCATACAACAAAACACAACTTTCTATAGACAAAATTTCTGACAGTCATTTCTCTCTAAAAATAAAGCATTAAGAAAGTAGAAGCTATTAGAAGATTTTCAGGAACATAAGCAGAACAGATGAAGGATGTAACACTGGAAGTCCCATAACAGACAAAAACATGGCACTCTAGAACCCCCATTTTCCTTCATGTAAAGAGTGCAGAGACAAGGGTTATTCTAGCTCTGACACGCTACAGACTTTGACCGAGTTTTGAAACTCTAATTTTTAAGTACATCGGAATTAATTAGAATTTAAAAGCATCAGCATTCTCTGATATACAAACAGCAACCAGACAAATAGTATCAAACACATTTAAAAAATAATCACTTGTTTTAGTTTTTTAAGGAAGCATAACACAGCAAATGTAAAGCCCTCATAAACTTAATCTGTACTAAAGACTCCAAATCAATACTTTTTAAAGTAATCAATAGCTAGATTAATCTGTTACTTGTTCAAACCACAAAGTTCAATGCATTCCTAGAAAATAACGTTCCCATACACACTATTAAGCAGCATAAACATCCCTTACCACTAGGTCCCACGTGCGCTTATTTTACTCACTTGAAGTAAAGAAGACTCAAGCTTTTCCACCAGGAAAAAGAAGGTAGAGAAAAGAAAAAAACCCCAAACAAACAAAAAACCCCACCCAAAACAAAAAAAAACCACAACTATCCTCAGCAGAGTACTCAAAAAAAGCTGTTTGAATACTGCAACCAAAACCCTGAAGTAGTACCTCCAGAGCACCTGGCAGAGGAGCCATTTCCAAGCCTTATTTACTGCAGCTGTGGCAGGAGTGTTAATTAGCCAAAAGCCTCAACAACTGGCAGGGCTTCTCCATGGGACATAAATTGCTTTGATGGTTATTGCTAGAAATTTCCTTCTGAAGCTGCTCTCTTTATTTTGAGCAAGTGCTAATTCTGTTTGCTCACTGTAAAAAGATAACATTTTCCTTATATACTTAATTTAACTGCATTTTATGTGCAGCATTCAGAACTACCGTTTTTAATAAGTGTAGCTCTGTTAACAGTTGCTGCCCGATACCTGAAAATCAGTCTGAGCCCATACACCAGAAGATGTGGGGCAAAAGCAGAGATGAAGCATGACTAGAGCAGGTAAATTACATATTGGATCAAATCAAATGCAAAAAAAATTAAATGTTTACTGCTGTTAAGAGAATACATTTTGCATATTTCCAAAGCAACACTGATGAAGAGATAATGTACATCTGGTGTGTTTTCTACAGCACAGCAAAAACCCCATTCAGCAAAAGCCCTCAGTTTATTGTCTAACGAGTTGAGGGTCCAGCTCAGCGAGTTACCAAACACTCACTGCTGACCCCACCAGCTACCAAGTAATAATGGAGGTACCAGCTGTATCTTCCCAGCTGCAGAGAGACATTTTGCCCCAGTATGTAATGTCAGCTTCTTCCCCCATTCATTTTGTGCAGAATGGCCTTTTCAAAGGTTACAACGCTTACATTTCAGAATGTGTTAATTGGTAATTCATAGGTAAATTTACTTGAGAGCACTCATTAAAATTTAAAAAGAGAACACAGAATCTCATGAATGTCCAATTTCAGGCCAAGCCTTTGTTCTTCAAAATCCTCAGAAGTAATACTATCCCTTGTGTAAACTTTTTAAGCAGTTAGAACTCACTGAAATCTACAGAGAGTACACTGAAGAAATCTTCAGGCTTGTTAGTAGTAAACAGTGATCTCACCTTTCTCTTGGTTTTATCTATAATTTAGCATAGACTAAAACTATGTTAACAATTCCACAGAAACGCTCCTGCCTAACAAATCCTGCCTACTTTTTTCTACTGTCCTAGTTAGTCTAATAAAAGGCATTACCTGTCCTTTCATAACTTGCCTCACTGATATCCTTAGACTGTCAATTAAAACAGAATTTCTATTTAAAAAAATAAATGTAAAGTGATTTTTTTTTTCAGTAAGGTAAGTTTGCTTAGCATATGAAATCAGCACAGATTAGCTTTACTCTTATTTGTAATGACAGGTAAGGTACTACTCAAAATTATTGCTAACTGTCGAGAAATAAGGGGTCATGTCTATCATGACTGATAGTGACTGTTAAGCAAGACCATTTAAAAATCAAGATTGACAATAGGATTCTATACAACAGCCTGCTTCTGGCACACGTGTCGAGATATGAAAAGCATAAGAAACATTGAGAATCCATTAAAAAAATATCCTTTCTACTTTCAAAATTTGCCTTTTATAGTAGATATGATTAGAGAGATAAGGAACTTAGAGTGAAATCTCCATGCACATTTACAATTCCAGAGATGAACAAAACAGTGGTTTTCTGCTGCTACTGTATAGACAGCTTAACTGGCCAGCTTTCGCTGTACTGTGCTCCTCCAGAAGTTGTTCAATGCAACTAGCTACAAACTGGTCAGCCACACCTTTATCCTTGGGAAGAGGATGGTGCAAATAAGCCTGGAAACCATTTGCAAACATATTAAGGACAAAAAAGTGATTTAGAGTAGTCAGCATTGATTTATGAAAGGGAAATGATGCCTGACTAACCTGACAGCCTTCTATGATGAAATCACTAGCATGATGGATGAGGGAAGAGCAGCTGATACTGTTTATCTTCACTTCAGCAAGGCTTTCGACACTCCTGTAACATCCTGATTGGCAAATTGATGAATTATAGCCTAGATAAGTGGTCAGTGCCTGAGCTGCTGGGCTTAAAGGGTTGTGATCAGCATCACAAAGTTGAGCTGGAGGCCAGTTGGCAAGTTTGCAGGTGATAAAAAAATGGGAGGAGTGATTGATACCTCAGGTACTGCCATTCAGAGGGTCCTTGACAGGCTGAAGAAATGGTCAAACAGAAATCTCAGGAAGTTCAACAAAGGTAAGCACCAAGTCCTGTATTTAGGGAGAAATAACAGCATGCATTGCTAAATGCTGGGGACTAACCAGTTGGAAAACAACTTTGCATAAAAAGATGTGGGGGTCCTGGTGGACAACAAGCTGAACGTGAGCTAGCAGTACATCCTTGTGGCAAAGAAGGCCAACAGCATCCTGGACTGCATTAGGAAAAGCGTTGCCAGCAGGTGGAGGGAGGTGATCCTTCCCTCTACTCAGCACTGATGAGATGCACCTGGAGTGCTGAGTCCAGTTCTGGGCTCTCCAGTACAAGAGAGACATGGACATACTAGAGCTAGTCCAGCAAAGGGACACAAAGATGATTAAGTGACTGGAGTTTCTGACATTTAACGAGAGGCTGAGAGACCTGAGACTGTTCAGCCTGGAGAAGGTGAGAGAGTGTCTGTGTGTATGAATACCTGAGGGGGAGCACAGTAAAGAAGATAGCTAGGCTCTTCTCAGTGGTGCCCAGTGAAAGAACAAGAAGAAATAGGCCCAAACTGAAATACAAAAAAATCCATTTAAACATTTTAAAAAAAAAAAAAAATTTTTTTACTGTGAGGGTGGTAAAACACTGGAACAGGTTGCCCAGGGAGGCTGTGAAGTCTCCATCCTTGGCAATATTCAAAACCCAACTGGACATAGTCCTGGACAACCTGCTTTAGCTGACCCTGCTTTGAGGATTGGACTAGGTGATCTCCAGAAGCGCCTTCCAACCTCAACAATTCCGTGATTCTATGAATCCTTCTCTTTGCACTGTGAAGGACACCTAGATGAATGCTTTTTGGCACAACTTTCCGTTTCCAAAGTCAGGTCCTCTGCCTACATTTGGAATCCTTCACCTCACTAACATTTCGAACACTGCTGCTGAATCCTCTTATCTTTAAACATTTCCAGTTAATTTAATTTTCAGTCTTTCTTAATTCAGCACACATTTTATAGGTGAAGACATCTTTAAATCAAACACTTCCTAAGAATGAAAGTAGTATTCAAGATGCTTCCTATACTTGCTAGATGTAGGAAATAGCCTCCTTCCTCAGTAGCTGTTTCACGTACAATGCATTTATTCCATGTTTGCTTTGAAAACATTTCTAAAGTAGGAAAACCAAGCTAATCTTGGAAATAACCAATGAGATTTCGTCTAATTCAAAATGTAATCCTCAACAAACATTGAAAATTTCTGTCCAGAAATTTGGATTGTATGAAGAGGTGATACAAAAATACTTTTTACTTTTAAATGCATCAGACAAATGAACAAGTGTTATAGTAGGCCTTATTTTGGAAGATTATGGAACTACAAAAATTATGGATCTACATTTTATTCTTTTGTCCTATGAATAACACAATAAAATGATTGTGATGACAAAGGGTGGAAAAAACTGTCAGAATAAGACTAGGATCTGAAAAATGCATAAATTCCTGGATGATAACTTGGTACAGTATCAAATTTTCCCAGTCACTATCAGCAAGGTCTTACGTGGGGGGAATCATATTATACCATGTGGAATCAGATCAAACAAAGGGGATAGATGAGTATTTGCTTCATCCCATGACATTATTCAAGGCAAGTGATGTACTGAAACTTACTGAGGCCTATTTTCCCACCACTTTCCTTCTCATTTCAGCTCTTACTGTTAATTATAATTTTACAGTGCCTGCATTTTCTTTCTTACACAGGGATGAAACAACTAGAACGTTCCTAGAGTCATTAGGCATTACCAAAATAGCTGCAAATAATTATGTTGTTCTTCAGCATTTAACAGGTATTAATTTATAACATCTAGCTATAAAGTTCCAGCAGGATAAACTTCCCTAGTCACCTAGATGTGTAGCTCTGATATACCACCAGGTCTGACAAGTCTATATATAATTACCTACCAGTGTAAAATAATTCTTTGAAGGCACTTGCAATAATTTCAGTTATCTGGTCACACATCATGTTTCCACTACTATATCATGTATGTGTGGAAACCTGCTACAGTCCCATGTACCACAATACTCACATATTTGGAATAACTTCACATCAAAGTTGCACTTATTACTATAGCCATTCACTGGCTGTAAGATTAACCTGTCTCATGAGGCACTTGATAGAGCAAATTACATGTATAGATTGCAACGGATGTGTCACGCTTCCTGGTACGTGCATACTAAAGTAATGCTCATGTCCTCAACTCTCTCTTATTAGCCAGTAATACAGTATTGGCAATAACATTATCAAGAGTCAACCACTATGATCACAGAGTCAATGGAAAGAACAGCCATATAGACAGACATTATTAGTTAAATACCATATTTTTCTTAATCCTTAACAGTCAGGAAACTGTCAGGAAACCAAATAAAGTATTATCTTCTAATACTGCTATAAAGTGGATGCCCCAGACTGTATCAGTCCATGCTGAAAATAGTGTTTATATACAATGGCAAACAATGCTGAAAAGAATTGAAGACAAATGATAGGGGATAATGCAAGGGCAAACTCTAAGTCTTAAAAAATGTCTTCTACCTTGTCTGGAATCATTCAGAACATTAGGACAACAGCTGTTGTATTTATTGTGGTACTGACACACACCAGTCTAGCAACAGCTTCCTAGCTGATGCAGGATCTCATTCCACGAGTTTCATACCAGCCTTCACAAGGGCTACTGCTGCATCACAGTCTATACAGTCCGTGTGCACAAATTCTGCTTCCCCCTGGTTGTGCTTAGTCAGAACTTTATTTTCCCAAGGAATACCAAACTTCGCAGGATTAGGCAGCTTCAGTCTATCACAGTAACCCACTGACTCCCTCTTGAGGCTAGCTGTATTGAAACACCGCAACAACACTACTTAAAGTGCTCCAGGATGTCTATCAAACGCATAGTAACTCAATTCACTGCAAAATGAAGAACGCTCAGGGGAGGGATGAATACCAGCTTCCCCATTGCTGTGTGAACAACTGCTGTTTGACACACCTCATGTAATGGGGGTGCATGTGAACGCTGACGAGGCGCTGCATGTGTGGCACAATTTCAAACAGATCACGTCCTACGGTTTGGCACTATGACCACAAGGTGTGTTGCCTCACAGGGTGATCAACAAATGCACAATGCCTTGCATACGTAACTGCTTAGAATAGTTGCAAGATTGCCCAGCGTAACGTCTGAACAGCATGGTAGTGAAGCCACTGACTTTCTATTTATAAAACCTGAAATAGAGATCTGTTTTCTTTCCTTATCCCTAGCCTAAAGCCTCTGGAAGAGAGAGCACCCCTTTCTGTTCACAATATATTAGCAAGACAGACACAGCATAGTGCACTGTTGCAGACACCTCCTTCACAAAGACAAAACCTGCAATTTTGCATGAGGAGAGGGTTTAAACTTACTCATTTGTAGATCATGTTCCCAGAGCAGCACCTGACGCAGTGGCCTGTCATGACAAGGTGTCATGCCTACCAACCTTGGCATCTCTCTGTGCAGTAACATGTTCCCGAGCAAGAAAATGCAACTGCAAGAAAAAGGAAGGAAAAAGCAAGTGAGACAGGGACGGGAAAACAAGGTGAGGATAAGAATCAAGTTGACACATATTATGAGAAGTGCAATGTGGTAGTGGAACCTTGTTGCTGTATTTTTCTAACCTGCCCTCAGCGAGGAGTGAATCAAAAACTTTGTGACGCTTCAAGTGCCTCACTTTGAACGGGAATACGCCTTTGAGCTGATCAGCAGCGTACGTTCCTGTCTGCTCTGGAGCTGGTACACACTACGCCGTCCACTCTCAATGAATTGTTTCTACCACAGTGTCCTACCAGGCCTCCTGTGCTCGCTGTTGGCAAACTCTTGGGCATGCAGCTACTTTGGATGCCTACTCTAAAAGGAGTAAACTGGCATCCCCTATGCTGTGTGGAAACATCTGTTATCATATACACAGCATTCCAGTGAGAATCAGAAATCCTAGGCTGAAGGTTAATGAGAAGTGTTAAGTTGTCCTGTTTCTGTCGGTGTTTTGAGACTGCCCTGCACCAAAAGGTCAGTAGTGCCTACCCTGTCTTACACTGTATACTCTGGAATGCCTGGAGTATTCTCCCTCCCAGCCTTGCTAGGGTGCCACTTGTGGCCTAGGGTGACAGGCCCGTGCGATATCATTATGTTTCTCTCTCAAAGATTCTGTAACACAGTTTCAAAAAATCTTTTACTCTACATAAGATAGTAACAGCACACTAACTAGTATTCTAGTATTCATCACCGAATTATACTGTCCATATTAAAAATTTTAAGAAACCTCCTTCAATGAGAAGATTTAATCTTACTATGTTTGAGCAGGGATTTGTAGTTTGACACTTATTGCCAACATGAGTGTACTAATTAATGAAAATTTCTGAGTTTATACGACAGTCAAAAAGTACCTTACATAATGCACTGTTCATACTTTTTCAATACGCTTGTTCATAATTTTTATGTGAATGAACAATATTTTACCATCTCACTATTCTTGTGAAGATGCTGAATGTGTATACTATCATGGTTTTGCTACAGCAGAAGAGCATGCATACTTCCAACCCAAAAAGTAAAATCATGTGAAAAACAGTAGGGAAACTATCACATAATAAGGTTCCAAAACCCATTGTCAGTTCAGTACATGCACACGTAGCCAAGCTGTTAATTAGCACTATTGGCTGAAGAATCACCTAGTCAACACATTTTCTTAATAAACATAACACAGTCCACCTTCTTATATACCTTATTCCAGTTATGACACAGGGCTGCTTGTTATCATATAGCCCAGGAATATTTTTCCTACAAGGAGGCCACTGACACAGGCCAATTTGTTATTGCCACTCAGGATGAAAGATATGCTGTAAACAATGGGTAGATAATTACCAACTCCTTTTTTTTTCCACCTACGTCATTGGGAAGGCATACCTGTGACACATTATCTGTAATGGAAGAATCACAGTGCTATGTAATGTTCTATGCATAGCACATCTTGGTAACTGGTCCGGAAAAAAATATAAGACTAGTCTGTATGATTCAGTAAAAGTGGGGCTGCTGCCAGGATTATGAAGTATGGGATCCATCAACGCTCAATAAAATGATGATTCAGAGATGTATCAGAGGTTGACAAAAGAATTAATTTAAATGAAGAGTGGTGGGTGGATGCCATAGGATAAGTCGTTAGAACTGGATCACAACAAAAAGGTTCTCATTCAAATGCATTAAAATACAGGGGGACAGACCAAATTCTATTTCCAATCCATAGGAGAATACTTGACAGTTAACTTTCAAGTACAATGGAGCCTTTTGTGAACAGGAAATATCGGTTACAATCCCTATGACAGGTAAGCAGGAGAAGGAGCAAAAACATCAATACAGAAGACGGCAAAAAGCCTCTGGAATCTGCCCTGCAGGCAGAAAATTAAGGTATCTCAACCGTCTGTATCCTGAAACCTACTTTCACATTTCAGGAAAATGTATGAATAACAATACCAAACAGAAGAGGTATTAGCACACTGTAAAAACACATAAAGAAACCCCCTACCATACTAAAAAAGAAGAGAAGAGAAGAGAAGAGAAGAGAAGAGAAGAGAAGAGAAGAGAAGAGAAGAGAAGAGAAGAGAAGAGAAGAGAAGAGAAGAGAAGAGAAGAGAAGAGAAAAGAAAAGGTTAACCTCCTAAGCCAAATAATAGGATAATCAGAGGAGTATTGAAAAATAGCTGTTTTCACTGTTGGTGAGTTGAAAATAGTTGGTGGTCAAAACTTGGCCTAATTTACATGGTTGGTATCACCTAGTACTCTGCTTGTAGCTGTTAAAATTTATCAAACATTTTTAGACTAGAAATAATGAAACAAATGAAGGCAGCATATTCAGTGAAAAATGTGTATTCCTCTTAAAATTGTTTAGAAGCTCATGTTATGGATCAAGACCCAACTGTGCTGTTCAAACACAGAACAAACACTGCTCTTAACCCAACAAAAATCAGAAATGCACATGAACAAAGATGGATAAGAACGCTGATAGATCACTGTAGGTCTTTTTAGAAGGTTTTAGCATGTTTATAAGTTTGATGGTTTGTAAGTTATGATACGTATTTCGTTTTTATCCCTACATGGTAAGTTTCTTGGCAATGTAAATGGCTTGTAAACATCTTGCAAACATCTTGTAAATGGCCGGGCAGGGTGCGGGGGAGAATTAGTAGATAGAAAGAAATGTATCAGTATAATTAGCCTGGTAACTTACTATCAACTTCCAGAAAAAAATGCAACAAACTAATAATTTGTTACAGTTTCCAGATAAGTGTCACCAGTTCTTGGTTGTCATGAAACAAAGTTTTGTGCTGATATGTCAAAATAATTATTATCTCTTTTAGCAACTTTTATAAAGCAGGCTCACATTTTAAAAACGTAGCTCTCCATACATTTAAAAACCAGAGAATTTTTAGGATGTCTAAAAGCGATCCCAGTGTCTAACTAAGTGCTGTAAAGATTAATGTAGTTATGGAATTATTTTGGTTTTTTTAGGGTAACAGATGCTTCCATAATTTCAACTGACCTATTTGAGGCAATGAATTTTCTATGAACAAAAAACCTTAGAAAAATGAGGTCAAATGTACAGAAGAGAACTTTGGCTTTAAGAACAGCCATACCTAAGCACATAGAAAAAAATTCTGCTCTGTTTATTTTCCACGCATCTACCTGTGGTCAAAACAGTCAAGGGCTTGTCCAGGCCTTTTATTCTACTTCAGCAGAAATCAGAAGTAGTCCCTGGCAATTGTGTAAGTCTTAAACAAAATAACAGCCATCTTTGCAACGTATAATGACATATAACTAGTCAGTGTGAAAAACTGCTTTTATCAGAATGACTGGAACAGCAACTCAAACGCTGCCATTACACAAGACAGCTGGGGCAAAGGGCATCAGCAAGCTGCTGGCCATATGGCAGGCACTATGGTGGACCAATTATTCCAGGCTAGAAGAGCTCTTTTATATTTATCTAGTATGCTACGAACAGTGCTGTATTTCACTCTGCCTGTGCCCCTTGCTTCTTTGAATCTCCTAAGACCCTGGAATTTTTTGTAGTCTTTCTTATTGTCAAAATTAAGATATGTAAGCAGATGGTATACAGACTTTTTGTCAGTATTCCATCCTTAGATGCCTCCTATTATGATGTAAAATATATCGAGAATGACAGCTACTTAAAGTGGAAAAAAAGGCTAAAATAGTCACACCAAAGTAAAACAGATTTTCAAAGGTACTGAGAACCTACAACTCCTATCAATTCAAACAATACTAATTAGTGTGCTAGTACCCTAGGATTAATTATTCCCTTGGTTCTATTTGTGACTGTCTCAAGGGACAAACCTTGTGTCTCATGTCTATTGCTGTTATGCCTCTTAAACAGGGCATCTAAAGACACAGCCACATTTCTTCTGCTGTAGTAAAGCAGATTTTTAAAACTGCATTTATTTAGCAATTTGTTGAAATTATCTTTAAAAATCTGAGTTATGTTCAGCATCTATTAATCAGCTAGTTTAAAGACAATGAAAATGAATCAGTGATGAGCTAGCTTCCATGAAATATTTCTAGGTGTATTTGTATTTTCAGGACAAAAAAAGTGAAAGAGAAAACAGATTGAACTACATGTGGATTACAAGCATGTTAAATTTAGAAAATATTACTATCTTAATGGGATCCTGGCAGGCAATCTCTGCACTGGGAATTTGCAACAATTACCTCCAGGCGATTCCATGGGAAACTGACCCGTCAAGTCAGCACACTAGGCTATCGTACATGTAAAACGCTTACTGATACTCTAGCATACAAGTGTCATGTGTACCTATTACGATTGTCACATGCATTGTAATAGTCTTTGATGTATCTCTGCATGCAGAGCATCACATCTTTCACAACTTAATTATATAGAAAAAGATCAATAGAGCCTTTCTTTAGATAGCTAAACATTACTTAGATGTCCAACTTAAATGCCTCAGGTTCAACAGTTTTGACTTAGTGACTATATCATGTACGGACAATTTCTAGCTACCTGCCTCTTGGATTCAGAGATAGTGACATTTTCTCTTTTCGTACCTTACAGATGCAACATACCTTCTTCTTTGTCCTTTCTTGTTTCCCAGTGTCCACATTTGCCACAGTTACAGAAAATCCATCTTCTTTGTTGCCATTCCACTGGCTGGTTTGTTTGGTTTTGTCCCCCATAAGCTTCCTGTGACCACATTATTTTCTCTTCTAGTCATAACCGTGATACTATATTCATAGGAAAATTCAGAAATCACAGCTGTAAAGAACAATGTGTGATCGGATGACAAATTTTGACATTGGTTTAGTACCAAAATTAACTGAAAGTTGAGGTATGAGCCACGCCTAAATTCATTATTACTGGTGTTATTCACCCCACGACCTAAACGTCAGGCATATATGCCATCTCTTTTGTTCATTTCACATTCTGTAGACCTCTAACAAAGCATATGTCAGGTACACCTTCTCACCTGCAGCATGGAATTCTATGTTTTAATCTGAAATATGACATGACATCAAACTGTTCTTTCTTCTGCTTACTTGCCATAGAACACATACAATGGGCAAACAAATTCTGTTCATACATCCAAGTAGCAGCTTCAGTTTATTTCATTTTATTGGCAAATTAATGAATTGTATGAATAATCTCTGTATATCAGTCTAGAGCCATACTGATGCATTTAGCTACAGACATATATCCACAATTTTCAAAAGCATATATCTAATTTTTACTGGCAAAGAAATAATAGCCTGATCTTCCAGTCCTGCTGGGCAGCCAACATTTTTAATTGGCTTTAAGTTTCTGAAAATTCAAATGGTTTGAAAAACCAGTTCATTTGGGATTCTCTTCTTTCTACAGAATTAGAACATATAAAATTACCTCTATTGTATCAAGGTATCTCTTGGATCAAGCATCTATATTTATACATGCAAACATCCAGCAAGCCAATTAAGCACTTGACTAATTTAAAGTGCATGTGACTAAGTCATACTGGATGGGTGACCCATTTAAAAGCTTAAGAGCTTCTGATTCTAACAACAGAAAAAAATATTGCTGTGTCTAGCTTTCAATCTTTTCTCACGCAGAATGAAGCATCAATGGGCAAAATCATGTTTCAAAATACAGGCTTTATCAACTGCTATTAGGTAAATGCTTCAGGCAGTGCTGTTAATAATACAGAGAACAAATGCAGAACAACATTTATAAGCTTACTTATTGGTGCACTAATGTAAAAGAAAATCAAATAAAAGCAAATGCATTAACGAAAGAAATTCGTATTTATATGATGGGAAATAATTTGAATAATGTAGTTTCTAGGAATAAAAATACAAAACTGAGATATCCAGGATGCTAAATACATGTTTGAATACCTTACCACCAGAAAAGTGTCACAGTTCTTATTCTATTACTGTTCATTTATTCATCTCAAGAAGTACGTTACAGCTGTCTTTCCAGCAGTAAATATGAAACACAAGTTCTTGATGATGATGATCAGGAGTACTGTTTATGAAAATTAATGAATTATTGCAGAACATGAATATAGATGAATGAAATTCTCTTTTTGGTAAAAGTACTGCAAAATGTATTTTACTCTAGGACTGGTGTATCCACTGACAATTACTAACCACATACACAATCGAAGTTTGAAGACAGCTGCTCTAGAATCACTAAAGTCTTTATCATCTATGGAGAATGAAAGAAGCAGAGGAAAAGAAAAAACAAGTAGTTTGAAACTTATAAACTATTATTATTCTAACACACTTTTCTATCTATGAGGTTAGTCTTTTTCTCTAGTGGTTTAAATTAAGACCTTGCCCTCATACCTACAGCAGAGGATGGCGGAAAATTACAAACACAAAAAGAGGTTTCCTATCTGCCTTTTCCTGGTTTTCTTCTACATGTGTTTTCTTAGAAGCCCGTGTTTTCTCTCTGCTATACATCTCAGTATCTCACTCTGTCAGCTGACAGCTCAATATACATGTGTTATTTCCCATAAAAGCCAACTTTTACTTCCTGCTTGCTTACCTTTTCCACTAGTATCTTTCTCTCAAGCCTCCCTTAAAGTCCACCTCTTCTGGAGATGATGTACTTCACAGTGTTTTCAGTGTTTTCCATTAGATCTGATGACTGACAATACAAAATTAAAAAGACTACATGTAACGCAAGTTACTGAATGATAAATTTATTATCATGATAGCTTAACCAGTATAATGTTTTCAGACATAACTTACAGAGTATATACAGAGATCCCCAGTTTGTTATTACCATCTCTTATATTCCATCTCTTCTTTTCACCATATACTATGTCTGACACCTCAAAATCTGTCATCCAGATGTTGGCTGGCTTTTACTAGCATGGACTTCATGTCTATCTGATTGCAAGTTTGACATATAAAATTGCTTTGGGTGTGTATTGCCACTTTGGAATCAAGACAGACAATATGTTCCATCTACTGTATTACAATGGATATTAATCTGTTGTTTCTATTAATATTTCTCTATTTTTCTAAAGTATAATAGCAACTTTTTTCTTGTGACTATACTTGCCATACCTACCCCTCAAACCTCTGGCATGTAAGTGAACAGTGAAGTAGTAGTGTATGCTCCTCTTTCAGTGCTTTTTCTGTGCCCTCATGCTTACCTCAGAAGTGGTAGCAAAAAGATCGGTGGAAAGGTAATTTGTAGAGTTTCCTGAGGTACTGTGAGTATCCCAAGGTTGGACATTTATAACAAGGGCAATTATTATTTCAAGTCTCGATAATAGGTTTGTTATATTACTTCACAGTTGGAGTACATGCAGTAGATTAATTTGTTTCACAACTGAAAATATATTCAGTAATATCAATCATATTTTTATTACATGAGCCTAAAACAGTCTTCCTTTCTTTCTTTCTGACCTTATTCCTTGAGGCACAGGTAGAAAATGTATCCAAGCCTCATCTCTAGATACATAATTTGGATACTCTGAAAGAGTATAAGTTTGAACATCTTTAGTAGAAGAGGAAAAAAGATTGTCTCCCATTCCTGTGATAAGTTTTCTTACCAATAATCAGTTTAATTAAAAATGAGCAGTCTGTCTTGTGCTTCTCTTTTCTCACCTTTTAGAATAAAAGTCATTGTGGTCCTCATGCTCTGTGCTGAAGTTAAAGGCTTTGGCTACATAGTAGAGGTACCCTGAGTATACCTATTCAACAGATGTTGTAGAGAACATAGGAACATTTATGAATCTGATATAATTATAAGCAGGAGGTAGGTACCAAGTCAGCCAGTCGAGGTGGCTGATAAATGTAGCACGAAGCTTTAGGTGCCTATGTAACTTAATTAGCAAAGCAACAGACTCTATTGACCTTCTACTTGACTAATTCTAGATCATTCCCTTGGGTGTAAATCAGTGATCTATGCGTAAACTTTATATACAGCGCAACTGTGTGTGTGGGTGAAATTGACCTTGTAGTTTGTGTTTAAACTCACTTTAAATACAGAAAACAAAATACAAATGCTAAGTATTTAATCTCACAAAATCTTAATTAAGGATGAAGTGTGGTTTGGGTTATGCCTCAGAAAGACATGCAGCAACATAAAACCAGTCTCCCCAGCTAAATAAAGATGATTAATTTGGAATTGTTTGAAGTTTGTTTACTTAATGTATATATAACAGGAGGCTTATGCAGGCAAATAAGATGCCGCAGGAATCAAATAACAAAATAGAAGGGGGGAAAAAAGGAAAGAAATAGATCCCACAGTAAGGTACCTGCGGAATTTAAATCAGTATTCATTGCTTTCTTCACTGAAAAGATAGAAGATTAAGGTGAGATGAGATAAAAAATTCATATTTGTTTCATACTTAGCTTTGTATATGACCTTTCTTATCAAACACAGTTGCTTGGTTTTAGTAAAGCCAAAGTGCAAACATTTTTGAAAATACATGCCATTGATGTTGCCACCTGATCTCCCTTGGATTTTTTTTTTTTTGCACCTTTTCATAGCCAATATTTAATCTCTTCTTGGTTTTTCTTATCACACGTAAATGTACATATATACACATATATCCTTTCCTCTAGCATTACAGTTATAATAAGAAGGGTTTATGGGAAGTGAAAGAGAAGCAGTTTTTACAAGTTACTCTTACTTTGAAACAGATTTGCGACAAGCAAGTTTATCTACATACATTTGTTGACAGGAAGTGTTAAAGTTTAAAGGAAAAGCAAACAATAACTCTTCATGAAAATATCCACATTTCCCTCATTTTGCTGGTTAAGCAACCTGAAATATCAATTACTTGATCTGAAAAAATGTGTGTATGTGCTCCTAATATTAAGTCTATAGGACTTGCCAATCGGTCTTTTCTCATGAAAAGACCATTTTTTTTTATAAAACAGTCACCTTAAAAAATAAAAGCTGTATGGAAGAACACCACATAAGTCTGAATGAGTACCTGAAAAGATCATTAAATGTTCTCAGAAATGGCTGATGGTGAGGCCTACAGACTTATTTTGCAGAACGGGAGCTACCACCCTGAAAACAAAGTTTTCTGTGGGTTAAGACTTTGTTGTGAAGCTTGGATACTTTCTTCTTTGGCTGACACTATAGAGGGTTTCTTGCTCTGTATAAAGACTGCTTAGATCTTTGTGGATTTACTCTTATTTCGCTTTACCAAGGATCTTCTGAGTGCAGTAGGAGTCTGGTACATGGAAGTGACAGCGGTTGCACAGAAGATGCAGTAGTAGGTGTAGTCTGATTATGTATATCTACTATAAAAGTATTAGAAACATAGGTGATCTATCTTTCTTACTCTTCTTTATGATGTCGGTTATTATGTTGAGAAAGAAAAGATTATGAGACCTGGAGACATGAAAGAAATGTCCCAAATAAGGCTGAAGCAGAGAAAAGGGAGTTTGCTGTTTTTACCACTGAGGAAAAGGAGTAGCATTAGCGATATTCCCTAAGTAGCAGAGACCTGACTTTGGGAGTCTTAGCCCTCTAATGTATAATAACACATACTAGATAAAGCAATTGTCTGAGTGAAATAATAAGCTGGAGTATTCTCTGTATCTGTTAAGAGAAAAAAACGCAGGCATAATCTCGCAGATAAGCATTTTCCCCATTTCATTTCTTTCTGACAGGCTATGGGTAAACAGAGCTGCTCTGCTTCATTATTGTAATATGTACTCTGTAAAGAACCATACTGGGATTCTTATCAAGAATGATGAGACGAGGGGGAATGACACACACACAAAACTTGCTGGCTCAGTTGCTTTTATAAACCAGTAATCCTGCAAACCGCATTTGGGTAATTTCTGTTTAGACAGGTCTCCTATCTGCTATGATTACCCCCAATCATTGTCATTAGGGAAGGGCTAATAAGGGGAAAGGTGTATATATATATAAAAATTAGTTTTCTAACATGTATTTTAGTTTTCTAGCATGTATAGGTAGTCTTATCCACCTGTCTGTGTCCAGGAGCCCCATATGAAGTACATGCCATGAATTGCAAGTCCATAGAATAACTGGTAGCTAGAGGTCTTCAGCCACCTTTCAAGGGCCCAATGTCACGTAACCTAATAGTTTAAGACAGATTATTCCTGTTGCTGAGAGGTTTTGCCTCAGAAATGGGAAGAATAACCGCCCGTTAACCACTTTTATCACCTGTAGCGCATTCTCTAGGCACAAAGCCAGGGGATCCCCCTCAGTATTGTGACTGTTACCGTACAAGGGACGGATCCGTGGGCTGCCACGCAGCAAACTCAGCACAAAAAGATGGCGCTTTAAGGAGCAGAACTACAGTTGCCTAATGGGAGAACTCTATTTACCTCATCATTTGTAAGTATAACCCAGGGAGTCTTCATATTAACTCAGAAGTGGAGGTTTTTTTTAACGTAACAAATTCAGGCCTCCAAAGAAATGCTGTTTACAAATGGCGGCATATGAACCACTACCAATGTTAATGTATCACCTGTGCCTCATTTGAGGTACAGATACAAGAATGAACATTTAACTATACGCTTGGTCACTTTGATTTGGTAATTCAAATTTTTTTTTTTCCCCCTGAAACAAACCGGCCCTCTGAAACTCCCTAAGCAATTGCAGTTTCCACAGCGCCCTTGTCCTGTCACCTCCCACGCCACTCAACAGCTTCTCCCCAACCAGCAGCTTTACAAAGTTCCGACGCCTCAAAACTGAAAACACGCACCAAAAAATTAAGCTGCTTACACACCTCCACACAGCTAATTACACCCACTCAAACTCGAGTGACAAGGGAACCCTTCAGACCCGCGCTCGCCTGCCACCGCCCCTCAGGCTGAGGCGGCGGGCTGCCGCCGGCACCCTCCCCAACGCCTGATTGACACTCCCCTCACCCATTCACAGCTCGCGCTGCCCGCTGGGCGCAGCGCTATTGGCCGAGGAGGTAGCGGGGGGTGGGCGCAGCGCTGGGGCAGCAGCCGTAGGTGCAGTAGCTCCCGCTACCTGCTGGTGCTGCAGGGCGCGGCGGCAGCGGCTCCCCGCGGGGTGATCTCTCCGGCACTGCCTCCTCGCTGGTAGCGACCACAGCCCCGCCGGGCCGCCCCCAGCCCTTGCTTCTGTCCGCACCGTCCTTCCTGCCTTGGAGGAGGGCGGGGCGGGGGGTCGCCTAAGCTTGCAAAATGGCTGACAGTCGGGACGACGCCTCGGACCAGTTGAAGCAGTGGCAGAGCCAGCGGGGCTCGCAGGTACCCGCGGGGGCGAGCGGCGAGGCCTGAGGGGCTGTGCCCCTCGGCACCCCGCTTACCGCTGGGCGGTAACGGTCCGGCCCGCTGCTTCGGAGGGGCAGGACGGCGGAGGGTCGATGGGCCCGCGGGGGGTGTTGCCCCCCGCCTCCATTACGGTGGCTGAGGGGAGCGGGTGAGGTGCTGGAGGGTGCCCCGGTTGTCCCGGGGGGCTGCGGCGAAGGGCCAGGCGCCTTCGGGCCGTACGGCGGAGCTCGGCTTGGTGCCGTGCCCGGGCAAACCGAAGCACGGAGGGGGTCGGTGGCTGCCAGCTGGCCCGGAGGGACAAGGGCGGTCAGCGCTGCTGGCGCGGCCTGGTCACAGCGTCCCCTTCTAGGCGGGAGCGGGGCCTGTCAGCGCCCAAGCAGGCAGGTCCCTGGGCAGAGATATTATCAGAGATATTATTCTTTTCTTCCCCCCGCCCCGTCTCAAATAAGATATTCACATTTTTCAATTCTGCTATCGTGCTGGTAGAACCCAGTGAAAATGGAAGGAGGGAATAATTAAAGGATAAGGCACATTCGGCAATAACATGGAGGCTCCTTCACTAGGTTGAAGGGGGTTGGGGCAGGTGGTTGACTGTAATCATAAGAATGTGGAATCAACAGCATGGCACTCAGTCTTCTGATGTAGAATATACTCCAAAATATTTGGGTATAAATGCTGCAAGAGTTGATTTCCCTTCTTTATCAAATCCCTGTGGCAGTTTCTAGTAGGTGTTTTCTGACAGAAACGCGTATTTGGCATTAAATGCTTTTTCAGCTGGTTATACTAAGCAGCAGTCTTGCTAGACACAAGTCAGTTCCCACTGTTTGTAGTTGTTAAGTCATCTTGATTTTATTTTTTCCCCCTTGGCTCTAAAAGGTACTGTATGAAATCTACCTTCCAGTGATGAATTGTGACTTCATCATATCCTAGCATGTTTCATAATAATTTCTTCTTGTACTGTGAGTAATAATTTTTATATGGATGTCGGCTTTTCTGTAACAAGGCCGTATTTGAACCAGGCCGAGGTTAATTTGAAGACTGGGAGGCAACCCAAAGTCTGTGTTGCATAAGGAGTCATGAGACCTTAAGATAGAAAGTAGGGAGGGCTTATTAGAATTTTAAAGTGGCTTGTATAAGGTGCAAAGTATCAGTAATGCCTGGAAGTATGTACTTTGATGTATGGTGTTTACAACAGCTGTGACTAAAATTCTCCTGGCTTTGTTTCCCTTCTTTCTGTCATGGCAGGTTAGTGCTGTAATGAAATACGCATACAGATTTGAAAGTTCTTATCTTTTCAGGTTTTGACTGTATGCAGCTCCCAACAATATGAAAATATAGGCATCAAACAAACTCAAGTCCAAAAGTAGTATGAGAATTCTTCTCAAAACTACTGTGTCTTTTTCCCTCCCTTCACACTGATGGAACTTGTTTTGTGTGCCCTGCATAACATTATCCTGAAACTAAAGTGAATATATCCTACCATTTTAAAAAAAAAAAAGTTTGTACTTCTAATGTGAACATTAGAAAAAACCTTTCACAAAGTCTGCCTACACAAGAGACTGTACAGCCACAAAGCTGTTAAATGTTTTGATAGGTTTAGTTTCAAAAACTTGTGGTTTTAGCTACTACTAGTAGTCTTAAATGTTAGCATTATGAAAGTGGTTTTCAGGCAACAGTATAGCTTGTTGGTTTGAGAAGGGCTGTATTACCTCTACAAACCTTTATTCTTTGTTGCATGCGTAGTTTACAAATAACATGCAAGGTTTTCTTCTACCCTTGAGGTAATCACACCGAAGGTATTATAAAGGCATAGGTGAATCAAAAGACTCAAAAAGTCTCCTTAAGACTAAGGTTTCACTCTTTTTTTTTTTTCCTTTTTCTTCTTTTCTTCTGTCTTTTACCAAGCTCTTGCAAGGACTTTGTAGAGGAGAAGGTCATAGGTGTAGGTATATGTATTATAGTCCTACCGCTGCATGGTTAAACCTACTGGGCTTTTCAGAATTTATGAAGAACTCCAGGATAAACAGGGCTCTAATTGAACATAACTTCTGTGTTTCTGGGTGAAACTTGGTTGCTGCTTTGAGATGACATAAGTATTAGTGACTTCAGAAAGTCACTGTATGGACTGGGGGGCCTTAAGTGCTGTGTCTCATGTTGAAAAAGTTACCAAGATCCAGTCCCCCGGTTTGATTTCTTAGAATTATAGTAGTCAGGATTCACAAATGGTGCTGAAGCTGTACACAGGATTTTTCTGTAGCAGTGTCACAGGCTGCCTTAGAGTGGGGATGAAGTGGAAGTCGCTATGTGTACATAGAACACGTGGGAAGGATGGAAATGTCTGTAATGAATGATAACACAAGGAGGTTGGCGAGGTTGCAGAAGCTTAGGATGCCATTGGTAGGATCTGTTCTTGTTCATCACATTACAGTGAGCTTGCCTGTCTTAAATGAGTATGACAGAGTCATCAATACAGAAACCCCAATGAATTTATGATTAGGAAAACTAATACATTGGGTTTTAGCTGTGAGAAACTTGAAACTTTTAATCAGCAAAACTAAAGAAGATAAAAGAAAAGTACTAGCAGTGCTGGAAGCTGGATTAAAAAAAGATAAAGTAATTCTCCCTAAGCAAACGCTGAACTTTTTGGTCAAGAAATTTTTTTTCAATTAAAAATGTGATGTGTGAGCATTTTATATTCTCATCATCTGCAGACTGTACCATGTTCTAAGAAAGGGCTCTTCAAAGCAGAGGCTTAGAATGGGTTTCAAGATGGGTTGCTCATAGCTTTCATACCTCAGTACAGAAAATATGTCAGGATAATGAGCTGATAATATAATTGCATTAATTTGTGCTAGGTGAGTATCCTGAAGTAGAATATTTTACACTTACTAGACTGAATCATAGAATGTATGAATAAGCTTTTTCCTAATGTTCCTTGGATATGGTGGTGTCCTACCTACTTTAATATATGAAATTAAATTCTAATTCAAAAAGTTCATTTGCAGTGGCAATTTAAATGATTTCTCGTTTAAGATGATAGCTAAAACATAATAAAGCATACATATTTAAGGATGTTAAATTACATGGAGCCTGTGTGTTAGGATGTTAAAAGTCGAACTCTCAGACTGACTGAGGACGGGAGAACTTCCCGTGCAGTCTGACTAGGTGATTTCTCAAAGTGAGCAGTGAAATCATTTTCTTTGGTTCATTTAAAACGGGGCAAAATATAAGGTAGGAAGCATGTGATATATAAGCAGTGGAAAGAATACTGAGAACAGTTTGTACTCTTGCATGTTTCCCTTCACAAAGTATAGGTAATGTTTTGATTTAAAGAGATGTTCCTTTGACTTTAAATAAAGCTAAAGTGGTAACTTTTCTCTTAAGTTTCTGAACATTGCATTCCTGTTTGTAACTAGATATATATTGTCTTTTTAAAATGTTTATACAAATCTCAGTGTAGGATTTCAAGCATACTTTAGGAGTGGAATTCATGCTTATAGCTTTATGCTAACAAAGTGGTGAACGAAGAATAAAGAACCTAGATGTTTTGGGAATTCAAGCCCGCTAGAGTAGTGCGTGTTGCATATTAGTAAGAACACACTGGAAATGCAGTTATCCTGTTAAATGTCTTTCATGTGGTTATTCATGTACCCGAGTTAAACAAAGGTGTGTATAACTCTCCTTGTGTACTCTGCCTCATCCAGAACTCTGGGTGTAGATGTGAATAATTGTTCTTTCCCCTGCCTTTGTGAATTGCCTCTTGGCAGAGGGGAAACCCCAAGCACAAACCTGGAGGCTAGTCCAGTTCAGTATACTCTTCCATGAGATACATACAGATGGGAATTTTGCCTGTTTACAGTAATTAAAACACTTAAAGCAAAACTTAGATTGTCACTGTGGAAGTTGGAACCCCATAAAGTTGCTGATAAAATAGCAAGTTACTTTTTCCTTCTCTTCACCATCCCTTTTCATTTATAGAACTTTAAAAGACGGAGAACTAGTCGGCAGGGGATGGCTGAGTTTATTCTGCTGCATTTCCCATGGTTCAAGTGCATGGATGCTACTGGCAGAAGAGGGTAGGATGGTATGGATGGAGAGCCCATATGGATGTATGCCAGTTTAGTGCAACATGAAACTATATTTAGTGTTAACTGGTCATAATCTGCGACTTGGATATTTGAGCTTACCCTGTTGCTAACTTTTTTCTTTTGTTTTTTTTCCTTTGTACTAACTCCTATTCTGTTTTTTAAGTCTTTTACAAACATTGCCCTGGCTCCTAACAGTTAATAAATGTGCTCCAGGAAAAATTGACACCTGCATCCATCAGGTCTCTGGAGCTGATGTACCTTTCTTGCTGCATTTTCAAACAGTACCCAGTAAAATAGGACTCCTTAGAGGAGCATATGACTCCATATGTGGTGCCCCAAACATAGTACTGTGATGTAGTTAGACGTCTATATTTTCTGTAACTGGTTCCAGAATCTTATGCCATTGTGCTATATACTTGTTGATATGTCCTGTGACACATAATGGTTGAACAGGCATGCCCATTGTGTGGCTTAAATGGAGAGGGTTTTTAATTTCTGGTGTTGTGATATTGACTGTCTCTGGCTTTCAGAAACCAGATGTCTTGACCACTGGTGCTGGGAACCCAGTAGGGGATAAGCTTAATATTCTGACAGTGGGGCCACGTGGACCTCTTCTTGTTCAAGATGTTGTTTTCACTGATGAGATGGCTCATTTTGACAGAGAGAGGATTCCTGAAAGAGTTGTGCATGCAAAAGGGGCAGGTATGTTTAAAAACACATACTTTTTTCTCTGTGTAGAATTTGACTTTAAAAAGCTTTTGAGTTAACACATAGATTGCGACAGATAAATTGCGTCAAATTATCTATAATTGAGTATTATAGATTATATATCAACAACAGTGATATGGCCTGGTTTAAAAGAACTCAATACCAAAACCTGAAGCACTGAAAAAAAAAAACAACCCCACAACTGAGAGAAAATGTAGTTATAGCCCTTAGATTTATTTTTTTTTTTACTGTATTTGCTGCAATCTCTGCTTCCTATATCTGTTCCTCCATAGTACCCCATTCTTCTGGAAGGGAAGACTTAGCTGCCTCTACTTTAATGTCTGTTTGCATGTTATTTGATAGAGATTCTTGTCATTGTCATCCAATGTATCTGCCTGCCAAAGCAAGATGATGGTCTAATATTTAAATTAAAAATAAAAAACCCCAACTAATTTTAAAAATCGTTACTGATCTTAGTAGGGTAGAACTGGCAGCTCTGCCTTTTTTTTTGTTTTTGTTATGTATTGCCCTAGAAAAAGAAAATAGGGGACTGAATTCTATTATGAAGTAAATGTACATGGGAAAAATTCCTCTGTGGGGGTGGGAAGAACTTTGTTGCTTCATCCAGCTTACAGGTGGACCAAAAATTCTGCAACACGTATCAGGATTAAAGAAATACTTGTCTTGCTCTGAGGTAACTATGCAAGTCTTGGCAGAAGAGTATCCAAAAAGCTACTGTTTGTTATTTTGCACAGTACAAATGAGTTCTGTATTGCTGCTGGGAACTGTTAACAATTGGTTAAAGAGGGGAGAGTAAGCACCATGCAAAGAGTAGTTTGTGTTAAGTAAATTTCATTTTGTGAAAATAGATTATTTTAGTGCATAGATTGAAACACTGTTTAAACTGGTATATTTCCATGTTTCCTTTTGACTTAAAGTTGTATGTTGGACCATAATGGAATAACAGATATGCTGTGAGTGGAAGGAAGGTATCTAGATCTGATATTTTGAAATTACTTTTTTTTCCAGGAGCTTTTGGCTATTTTGAAGTCACACATGATATTACCCAGTATTGTAAGGCAAAAGTGTTTGAACACATTGGAAAAAGAACTCCGATTGCTATACGATTCTCCACTGTTGGTAAGGCTCTAAAGTTATCTTCTTACATGTGTACCATAGTTACACCCATAGCAATGTTTGTGTTGTGGAACACTTAATGTACTTAAGATAGTTTGAAATACTTTCTGCCAACTGGTTCCTCTTTTGTGAATTTCATTTAAATTGTTAGACCTTAAGCAGCTTCTGCACCTTTCTCCCAGAGCTCTCTGTAGACCTTTTTCCCTCTGGAGTGTGAGAGAAAGGATAGTCTGAGCTATTTTTTTCCTGACAGAAAGTTTGCTTTGTTTCTGGATGGATCGTAATCGACACTTGCATGTTGCAGTTTAACACTTGAAAGTTAAATACCTATAATCTTTTATGCTGTAGGAATGTTTTGGGGATGAATGCTGCAAAGTAAGTACGAGGCAAAGAGGAAGAAACAATCTTCCATAAATAAACTCTTATTTCTTAAAGAATTAAATGCATAAACTAGCAAAATCTTAAGTTATATTAGTTAAAACATGCATTATGATCGATATCTTGTCTGATAGAAAAATGATCTTTCAAAACTTGTGTTACTACTCTATCTCCAATACTACTTCCAGAACTGAATCCTCATTAGTATTTCTTTTCTTTTAAATACAGATAGAGAGTAGTGCAGCAAGGCTCAGGGAGCTGCTGGGTTTGGTCTACTGGCTTTTCCCTGTCACCAAAACTTAAGGAGTCATGGAATGTTATATGGGGGAGAGATGTGCAGCTGAGTTTGATCTGTGGACTGTGTGCTGAAGTGGGCTGTTGCAATGTTACCTTTCTTTTCCCTGCTATGTTTGAACATGTTTCTTAGCTGTTCTGTAGTACACAGTTTTTTCAATGAGAGAATGAGTGCCCTTATTTCATCATGATGTTTATTGTCAGCTGTTCCTGAATACTTCTGGAACACTTCTGCTTAGGTATTGTGGTAGGCACTTTTGCTCTGATAGAAAGTTACCCATTGAAAGGACTGTTTTGGATAAAGCAGGAGTGGAATTAAAAGGGTTACAGCTCTTCTATAATAAGTTCCCTGTTTATTAGGCATGCTATTTAGATTGCTACCTTCCAAATGAGAGCTTTCACACTGGGGTTTGATGCACAGAAACTAACGTGTTTTTTAGCCGGTTCAGCGGTATAATCTGATGTTGTCTCTGTTAGTGGTAATGCAAATTCCACTCTTAATTGGTTCAAGTGGATAAACTTGTTTTTTCTTCCTTGTAACTGTGGCCCAAATGCTTGGGTGGGTGTCTGTTCACACTTTAGAAACTTACAGTGCCTGAAGTACTGTTGAAAATATGCCAAAAATTCCTTGGTTTAGAAAAGAATTAAATTAATAAACCCCACCCTTTTAGTATTTTATGGCATATTCTCAAGTTCTATGTTTTTATGCTCACAACTTGTATGCGTTGCCTATCATAACACTTCTATATGTTCATGTGTTTCTTCAAGCTGGAGAATCTGGGTCAGCTGATACAGTTCGTGACCCTAGAGGCTTTGCAATGAAATTCTATACAGAAGAGGGTAATTGGGATCTTGTGGGAAATAATACTCCTATCTTCTTTATTCGGGATGCAATGTTGGTGAGTAAGCACAAAAAGTGAGGGTACTTTGTGAAAGAGTCCAAAAGTTCATTCACATCTTGGTTCTTGCTTCACTGAGAAGCAAAAGCTGTTGTTTTGACGTGCTTCTTGTTTGTTAGATGGTCCAAACATTTTTGACTTGAAAAGGTGTTACTGAAAAAAAAACAACTTAAGAACTAATGCTTGATTACTTACGTGCTTTCATACCACAAATAGCACATGCATTTAGTTGTGTTCAAATTAGCCGATTTACTCTGTAAACAGTTTTTTCATTCTGAGGTTATTGCGGGGAGAGGGGGGAAAAACTTTTCACCTTAAAAGCTTCTTGCAAATTTTTTTTATTAAATCTGATTTTTTTTAGTCTTTTAATATAAGTTTAACAGCACTTTAAGTGGAGAGGCTTTCCTTGAGTTGGAGGAGGTATGCACAGATATGTTATAGTATCTCTGTATTCGTTTAGGAGTTAGATATTCAGTAAAGTTCAGATATACAAATTTGAAAAGATTTTCCTCTCATTTTATAAGTCATAAAATGAAAGCATTTTTTAGCTGTGAACAGCCTGTTTATCCTAATTGTAAATGTTTCACTTTCACAGACCAGTAAAATTAGGGTAATGAATTTGATTGCAAGAGGTGTATGACAATAGAAGACTTTTTTTCAGTGATCTTACATCTTTGTCTCACCTTCTGGTGTGCTGTTCCTGTCATAGTTAAGTGTATCGAAAAAACCATTTGTCTTGTTTTGTACCAGGAGTTGCTTAGTATACCCTATATACCCTGTATAATTTGGAGGTGTTACAGAACTCTTTTTTTTTTTTTTTTTTTTTTTTTTTT
>VFFE01008092.1:1738946-1829809 GCA_008921705.1 Burhinus oedicnemus
CCCCAGTATTGCTCTCCCAAAATGTCTGAAGACTCCTGAACTTGAAAGTACAGGCTAAGATGACAAATAAAAGGCTAGTTAAGCCGGTTGTGTTTTGAAGTAGCTGAAAACAATCACACTACCAGTTCCACCTGCGATATTGTGTTCCTAGGCAGTTTTTCAAGTGCCTGTGGGTATTTCATTTAAGTAGTCAAGTGCTGAGATTATGTTGGGATGATGAAATAAGTTGCATTAGTACTCTGTATGAGTTGCAAAAGACTTCTTAAAAGAAGACATATCTCAAAATGTTTGTTAGCAAAAAATAACTTTCTTCAGTAATGTATTTTTTCAATCAAGACTTATATCAGGCAAATGCTGCCTAGTAATTATTTAAGCTGCACAATCCTATAATAATGTTGATTTTAATGTAAGTGTGTTATGTCTTATAGATTTGGCCGCACGGTGACTACCCTCTCATCCCTGTGGGAAAGCTTGTCTTGAACAGGAATCCTGTCAATTACTTTGCAGAGGTAGAACAGATGGCCTACGATCCCAGCAACATGCCACCTGGTATTGAACCTAGCCCTGATAAAATGCTGCAGGTAAACTACAATGCACAGAAGATTTTAGCTGAAGAGCATTATGTTTGCTTTGCTGTTTATGAAAGCATTCCTGTCCCTGTTTGTGTAGCAGCAGTAAACAGGACAGATTGAAAGCAACTAATTGAGGTTTTTTAGATTTATTTTTCTAGTAGTTGTTTATTAATCATCACCATTTGATGTGCTCATCCAAAATTTAAATATTAAAAAGAGTGAGAAAGAACTAAAGGAACAGAAGATCTAGAATTTAGAGGGCATCTGCAACAACTATCAAAGTTGATGGGGAAATCTGTCTGGCAAGAAGTACGGGACAAAACCATAGCAGCAATCCGTATTTATTCATGCTTTTACAGTATATCCTAGAATTATAAACTCTTATGAGTGTGAGGTAGACTTCAAATGCTCTAAAATACAGACGTAACTAATCCCTGATACAAACAGCAAGACTATGCTTTAGAACTAGCATCAGATTTCTTAGAGGTCAAAATATCTGATAAGACTGGCTGCAGAGTCGTGAATGTTGGCGTGTTATGCTTTTTCAGATTAAAACCGAGTTGTTCTTTCAAATGATATCCATAGAAACAAGAAGGTATTTTGACAGTTTTAACTGGATAAACTCTTGAACCATCATGTAGTTCTTTTGTTTTGCCTCTCCATGGTGAGAATCAGTCTGTCTTCTTGGCATCCAGATGTCGCTAGAACTGCATCAGGGTCAGTCCAGCAAATAAGGACTACCATATTTCGGATGTAATAAATTTCTAAATCTAAGGTTGAAAATAAATAGGAAAATATTATATTATTCCTTAGGAACATTTAGCACCATTATAGTCACTTTTATCTCTACACGTGTAACCATTTTCCTGCTTCAGAATAGGTTTAGCATTCTGAAATTGGTAGGAAATACCCAAGCTGCATAAATGCAACTGGACCTGCGACTCTTCACTGGTATTCCAGCAAAGTTACTTTGTGGCTGAGTGTCACTTTGGACATACTTTAAAGTATGTCAGGAATATATATACAAAGGAAACAGTATTCTCACTTTTACAATTTAATGTATAGTGCTTTGAATTGGCATATACCACTTACGCGATCTCTTTCAGCAAGTAGTAGTTAATGTTTGTGTTAAATGTTTTAGGGTCGTCTTTTTTCGTATCCTGACACTCATAGACACCGTCTGGGACCTAACTATCTACAAATTCCTGTAAACTGCCCCTTCAGAGCTCGTGTGGCCAATTACCAGAGGGATGGACCAATGTGCGTTTCTGACAACCAAGGTAGTAATGGAAATGTCTTTATGATCCTGATGCATGTACTGCAGAATTCTTTTCTGTTCACAGCGAATTTAAGGTAGTTGCTAAACAGATGTGGGTTTTTTATATTACTAACTTAGTATACTGTAAGAAATGCTACTTTTTTTCCTCAACCATTCGGTGTCTCTTGTGACCTTTTCCCCCAAATTAGACATTGCTTTATATCTTCCTGAGCTTCAGACTTCTCCGTCTGAAACAGTCTATCTATTTTTTTTTGCTTCTGTGTGAAAGCTGTTCTTAACCTCTCATAATCTTTGTCAACCTTTTAGTACCTTTCCTTATATTACAAGATCCTTTTTGAGATTAGTTGGCCTCACCTGCAGTTGTTACGAATCCACCATATGCTCTTTTCTGTCAAATGCTCTAGATTTGTCCACGCACTGTTCCGAATACTTTTTAATTCGATGCTCACCAGCAATCAGAAAGTAATTTCCTTCAAACTACCCAAATGAATTCAAGATCTGTTTTGCAATTGGTAATGACATATCGTAGAACCCATGATTGTGCATGTATAAAGGTGCATGCATTTCTGTTTCCCATGTGAATTACATGGCAAATAAAATTGTTCTCAGAAAAGCAATTTTCATCCACTGTTCTGGTATCCTGAGATTATGTGTCAGTATAAATAGCTAGCTTTGATTTTTTGACTAAGTTAAAGTTTGCGGAGGCTAAGCTGCAATTTATTATTTGCTCCCTTTTCAGGTAACTTTATGAATAAGTTGAATAGTACTAGTCCTCACACAGATTGTTGAAGAGGGTCAGCCTGATTAATTCTTACTGCAAAAAGTGACCTTTTATTCCTCTTGATATAATGCTAACTGACAAATATTGACTTATATCCTCTTATCACCTGTTTGAGGGATCTTGTTGAAAGCATTCTTAAATCTGAATATGTTGTATTGCCTTCATCATTCTTATTTGTGTATCCACTGTATGTCCCTTGTCAGTCTTGTACAAATATTGAAACCAAAACTTTGCTGTAAAATATATGCTTGCTTGTGTAGATCACAGAATGCATTACCTACATCTTTTTTAAGACCTTAAAAGAAGCATGTGGGTGTTCCTTATACAACTTTGGCCTCGTTTAATGTAGTTGATAGTCTCTTAACTGTGTTTTTCAGTTCTATGTATGTAACTTCCACTAGCTACAAATAGGCTAATTTTTATTTTGTAAATGGGAGGGGGGGGGGAGGGTTTTTCTTCTTGGTTCCTGAAAAGTAGAATGTTTGTCATCTTTACAGACTTGTTTAGAATGGGTGTATACCTATTCTATTAATCCAGGAAAGGAGACTTTGTTTGGATGTTTGGACAGAGGGTGGGGCGTTTAAAAGTGTAAAAACCAAGTGAAGCTTAAGATGTGTTCAAAAAGCTGTGTTTACAAATAGGCCTTTAAGAGAAAGTCAAATGAATTCAGTCATATTTATGCTCCTTTAAAGACTTCTAGAAACATACTTGTTAAAGGGGACTTAATTGAAAAAGTTCTAAAATATTAATTATTTAAAATGAAAGATGCAAGAGAAATGGTTTCACAGAAGTTAATTACTACCTCCTTGTTTCTACTTCTAGGCAAAAATCTAATCTAAAAATAATAGAGATGACCTAAATGTCTCTGAGAAATCTGTATTTGAATTTTTGAAATTTGAAGACTGACTTTCATATACTCGGTCCGCTTTGTTAAACTGCTTTGCTGTCTGATTTCCAAGAGATTGCGAAAGGCAGGAGTATAAATGCCAAGACTGAAGCTTTAACTTCACCTCCATTCAGCAGGCTATGTTCTGTCAGCGTTTGCCCAATAGTGACTGTTTTACACCTGCGAGTAAACAAGGATATGCTTAAGCTGTGCCTTGTGCCAAAAACTGTATTCCTCCAGGCTATGAATTCTAATACTTGCTGAGGGAGGAGGGGGAAATATTTGTAAAACAAGAACTTGAAACCAGCCGCTTCTCTCCACAAAGAGATAATAAGTTTATTTTTATGCAGTTCTGTAAGTTCATTATGTGTTTAAAATAAGCCTGCTACATAGTTAAGATTAGTAATACTTCAAATATGCAGATGAAAGTGTATGTTTGTGCTGTCTTGGACTAAAACTTTGAATAACTTCCATGACTTTGTGTATTAAAATTGTCTGAGCAAAGCTGTTGTGAGAGTGGCCAGACCTCCTTATTTCTGAAACAAATCGATTTCCCCCCAAAAAGCTATTGAAATTCTGTTTGTAATAAGTGTTGTCAGGTACTGCCTTGACGACACAGCTCCTGATGTTGAGCTGTACGTTGACAGAAAAATAGTGACAACTGTTTTTATTAAAGTGAATCATAACTGGGTAATTGTTTTAGGTGGTTCTAGGCAAAGAATCTGAGAGAGCTGGCATCTGATTGTTTTCTGTTTGTGGGGTTTTTTGTTTGTTTTCAGGTGGTGCCCCAAACTATTATCCAAATAGTTTTACTGGTCCAGAAGATCAGCCTGTGGTAAAGGAAAGCCGCATGTCCGTTTCCGGAGATGTGCAGCGCTTCAATAGTGCAAATGAAGATAATGTGACTCAGGTACGATGTATGAAAAGGCTTTATATTGCTTATTAAACAAGAGGAATATATAGGATAAGCTTAGATAATATTAATAAGAATCAGTCAAACATGACTCCTGTCTGAAGCATCTGGGCTAACCTGGAGTTCAGCTCTCATGACAGCTTGAAAGTTCTCCATACAGCTTAATTTGATGAATAACTGAATTTTTGCTGACAGGACAGCTAGTGAATTCTCACAGACCTTTGCCATCCATATTCTGGGCACGAATATCTAGAAGCTATGACTTTGTCTTCTTGCCATTGGTGTCTGCAGATATCCAAGCTAGAGTATTCATGTAATGTCATGATCATCAATTCCGGATTTGGACCCCAACAGCAATATTTGTTTTCATTAATTCAATAAGTACAGTCATTTCAAGCTAGACATAGAAAGAGTTGTTAGCAGGTTTGCCAAAAGAAACCCCACAAATGGGTTGCCTTCTGAGTTTAAGTATTTTGAGAATTTTAAGTGTTGCCTGACTAGTAAGAGTGGAAACTATTCTTTTGCAGTAATAATGAATCCTAAAAGTCTAATATTATTGACTACTACAAGTAGGATGACTTGCTTTTTGGAATTTCGAAATAAAACTTTGTTTCTAATCATAAGGTGCGAGAATTCTATACCAAAGTGCTGAAGGAGGATGAACGCCAAAGGCTGTGTAAAAATATTGCTGATCATCTTAAAGATGCACAACTCTTCATTCAGAAGAGAGCTGTAAGTGGCCTATTTGGTTTTTAGCCTTTGCTCTTTATTCCAGGTTTTCTTGCAGTCTAGTAACTTTGTCAAAATGGCAGTATGCTTGTGGAAAGGAAGGTAATTCTTCTCTGAGCAGGCAACTTCTAGATTTTTCTTATGCAGGAATTATCAATACAGAACACTTAGATATGTACGTATTTTCATAATATAATATAAATAATGTATGACGTGCTAAAATAACTTTTTCCTGATGGGGAGAATGGGATTGATGTTGAACATCAAGGATGTCATTATGTGTTTAGCTTGGTGTTTCAAAAATCAGGTGACTGCTAGTGTAATGTTTCGCTCTAAACAAGGAAAAGACAGTGAGGGCCAAGGAGGGATTGGATCTGTATCCTTCCCAGTGGAACTTTGTTTAAATCATGAGAGCGCTCTATGTGAGATAACAGAAGTAACATTTGAAAATGTTCATAGCTCCTTTCTGGCTGGTCAGAATCAAACTTTTAGGAGAAAGTTTTCATCTTCCTTTTCTTCCTTGTGATATGTACTGCTTGTAGACCACAGAGCAGAAAATGTGTTAAGGAATGCATTTGAAGTGGAGGAAGAAAAGCTTGTAATCTTTTCCGTCTTCCTGTTTAGGTGAAAAACTTCACTGATGTTCATCCTGACTATGGTGCCCGCATTCAGGCTTTGCTGGACAAATACAATGCTGACAGTGGAAAAAAAGTATGCTAATGATTTCTGTATTTGAATTTTGACTTGCTGGGAATTATCTTAGCTTCTTTTGTAAACACAACAAAGTGAGAAATTGGTCTGGGTTCCCATTTGGTTAAATCATAGAATAGTTTGGGTGGGAAGGGACCTTTAAAAGCCATCTAGTCCACCCCCTCCCTGCAATGAGCAGGGACATCGTCAACTAGGTAAGGTTACTCAGAGCCCCATCCAACCTGACCTTGAATGTTTCCAGGGATGGAGCATCTACCACCTCTCTGGGCAACCTGTGTCAGTGTTTCACCACCCTCATCGGGGTGGGGGGGGAAGTCTTCCTTATATCTAGGCTAAATCTTCCTTCTTTTAGTTTAAAACCATTATCCCTTGTCCTATCACCACAAGCCCTGCTAAAAAGTTTGTCCGCATCTTTCCTGTAGGCCCCCTTTAAGTACTGAAAGACCACTATAAGGTCTCCCTGGAGCCTTCTCTTCTCCAGGCTGAACAACCCCAACTCTCTCAGCCTGTCCTCGCGGTAGAGAGGCTCCAGCCCTTGGATCTTTTTTGTGGCCTTTCTCTCCCCGGCTCCAACAGGTCCATGTCCTTCTTATGTTGGGACCCCCAGAGCCGGAGGCAACACTGCAGGGGGGTCTCCGCAGAGCGGAGCAGAGGGGCAGAATCCCCTCCCTTGCCCTGCTGGCCATGCTGCTGGGGATGCAGCCCAGGATGCGGGTGGCATTCAGGGCTGCCAATGCGCATTGCCAGCTCATGTCCAGCTTTTCCTCCACCAGTACCCCCAAGTCCTTCTCGGCAGCGCTACTCTAAATCCCTTCATCCCCAGCCTGTATTGATACTGGGGGTTGCCCCAACCCAGATGCAGGACCCTGCATTTGGCCTTGTTGAACCTCATGAGGTTCATACAGACCCACTTCTCGAGCCTGTCCAGGTCCGTCTGGATGGCATGCAGTCCCTCAGGGGTGTCAACTGCAGCATTCAGCTTGGTGTCATCTGCATGTAGAATTACAAAATGAGGAAACAGCACTCTAATTACATTTAATTAAACGTTGATTAACCAATGATATACAATTACTTTATTTCAGTTGAGTTTTTGTAAGGCTTCTGGAAGATAACTGTAGATGCTATGCAATGTGTTCAGGTTGATTCTTCAAACCAAATGATTACCTGCTCTTTGTAATGGCAATGAAACACTTCCACAAGCCTTTCCTGAGCTCAGTGCTTGCTACATAGAATAACAACATTGTTGCTTCAAGTAATTTTTTTTTTTTTTCTGAAATTCCGGTAACTACTTTTAATGGAACTTGCTCTGAGTATTTCTTTTTTATTATTTTTAGGATGTAATTAGGACATACACACAGTCCACATCTCGTGTGTCTGCCAAAGAAAGATCCAACTTATAAAGCGTGCTGCAGAGATTTACTCTATGAATTTTGCGTCCTTACAACTGCAGGACAACCTGTTGAAGATGTTAATGAATGTAGCAGACTTCCGCACAAATATGCAAGTGTTTTACAGGCTTGATTTATTAAGCTTTCAAGTGCCTGTATCTGTATTGGAAACTAGGTAACACAAACTAACAATCCTAGTGCCTTTCAACACTAGCGCTTTACTGCTTGTAAACAACGTATGGTCTTTTTAAGGAAATTCATGATTAAAAATGTCTTCAATTCTAGAAGAAAACGTAAGTTTAATCAAAATACTGTTTAAATTTTTATTGTAAAACTTTCCTGGCTAAATCGCACAATAGAACTTCTATAATGACACTGTGATTTTCCTTACAGATAAACTTGTTCGTGTTAAAAAGTTGAAGTTGTTCAATATTTCTAATAAAAGTTATCTGTATGTATTTGTAGACACTTCCTTTGAGTTTCACTTTGGGACGTCCAGAAGTAAAATGATACGCAGTAGTTTGAGTAAAATGTTGGTAATGTCTCATTCCTTATGATTGAAATGAAACCAACTAGAAAGTTTAATCTCAGTATATGTAAATTTTATTCCCAATAGATATTTTAAGATAATCTTTGCTTATTAATGCTAGGTTGGGATATAACTGACCTAAGAGAGATAGGAAAAGATATTTTCTTATTACATACACTTTACAACTGAATTGATTACATTTTGCATTTCTTTAGGGGGGAGGAAATTGTTCTTTCTAATCTGTAAGAATTTAAATAGAAAAATACTAAGTTTCCAAGTGTCTGAGAAATTAACCTCCAAATGCATGAATATTTTTATCTTGGCCAAACTCAGTCTCAAGCACTTTCATAACTATTCCCAATGGCTCCTGAAATTCTGTTATTTTACTGCCATAATCTGATATGGCTATCTGTTGATCAAGACAGAGCCAGTTTTCAGAGTTAGACTTCAATTAAAGTGGCATGTTTGTATGGATATGGGTATCTATAGCTAGATATATACGTATAAAACCTGATTTTAGGCATGTTGTAATATTGCCTAGTATTTGCAAAAGATCTTGGAACCCTTTGGATTGAAAAGTGTTCCCTATTACTATTCCTTAGATCCAAAGGAGTTTCTTTAGCTTAGTAATATTTTTTTCATCTTCAGTCTTGGAGTATAATCTTTAATCAGGTCTTACTAATTGGCACAAAATGTAAGTGTTTATATTTGAGAACTTAGAGCAATAGTTAAATGATAATTATGGAATTTCTGGACTGACTTTGGTTGAATATGAGTGTGGTCACCTAAGAAAGCACGTTGTCACGGTCTGAATGCTTTACTGTACGAGCACATGACAAAACCAAGACTGTTGTTTTATAAGGGCCAAAATCCCACCCAGTGTTTTGTTTTTTTTAGGTAACTATTTGGAAAGCATTACCCAGTTATGGAGTAATTAGTGTTCAAGCTGACTGCTGGAGTTTGGAATAAAAATCTGTCACACCTGCTGGATATTGAAGTCAGTTCTAACAGACCAAAAGAGTTTCAGAAGTGTGCTCAGTAGGATCAGGCAATTCACCACGCATCTAGAGTCCTGGCAAGTTTTAATAACTACTTTGCCTGTTACTTCTTCCCCATCTCTTGCCAAAGACAAAGATCAGTGTATATGTGTAATTAGTCCAGATCCTAGCTGTGCAGCATTACCCCTCATTTGAATTATTTGCTTTCCTTGTCTGCCTGCTGATACTGCCTCATTAGCATTTGGATTGGAAAAAAGCAGGAATGATGATACAAAGGATTTCAGAGCCCAGCCGCTGGCTCTTAACTCAAGCAAATGTTATACAAATTTCAAATCAGCAGGGTTTTTTCTTTTTTAATACTCAGTGCATTTCTGGGTCTGTCTCGAGTTGTATTTTGAATAGGAGTACTTCTTGATTTGGCATTTAAGTGTGAATTGGCATTCCGAGAAATGATGGCAGGTAGATAAAGAAGAGTAGGTATAAAGTGCTATTTCATTAAATTGTAGAAAGCTGCTTTTTCAACTCATTTATCTACTAACCTGTTGTGAAAAATCAGCTGTGATACAGATGCAGTAAAATAATATGAACTGATAGCTTACTCTATTCTGGGATTCAATTGATTTTTACCTGATCAGGCAGGTGGGAGCTGAAAGAACTACATGAATAGGTGGGAATATTTCTTGCTGGAACATAGAATCCTAATGAGTTTTGAAAAAGAATAAGCAAGGCTTAGTCTTTAATTTTGGTTGTCTGCTAAATGAATTATATTGTCTGTTTCTTATTTCTGAAATAAAACTGAATTTAAAAATCTCTTGGCAATGTGTTGTCTGTTTTCTGTGTAAATGTTTTCAAATAGTTTATTTGAATCTAGGAAGTTCGTACCTTCATCTGATTAATTTTTTTTTTATTTTTTTGAGATCATGCAGAAGCTGTTGAAGTTCTGGGTAATTGGTATCTATTTCAGAACTTAGTTATTCGTCCTGCACAGGCCCTGACTGCCAGCAAAAGCCTTGGACTCAAGGCTGACACTTGGAATTCATGTGTAGGGGCCAAGCACTAAATACTGCTCAGCTATGATATATTCAATTACTCATTACGAACCTTCTCTTTAATTTCCTAAGCGTTCAGAAAAGGGAATGCTGCTCATGTCTGTGGTATGGCAGTGGTCCTTCAGTGGTCCTGCTTTACTGTGGGTTTTGTTGACGATGCCTTATTTAAGCCTCTAATCGCTGAAGAACCTCTTGTTATTTTTGATCCAAAAGCTTTGGTGGCAATTTACAGAATTGTCACAAGATTATCTGGTATTTTATCACAGTTCACTCAAATTTTAGTGAAGGACAGTTGTTAGTAGTTTGAGTATGTAAAGTTGAAATATAGCACTTGAAGTGTCTCAAGGCTACCATATAGCCTTTCAAAAAGCTGTCAGTACAGAGATTTATTCTACCATCTGTAGCCCAAATGTTTGGCTCTGCTTTTCTTATTGCAGTTTCTTTGTTCCGAAATCCCTACTTTTTGTTTCACAGGTAAGGAACTGTGTGCCTTGAGCCTCACTCTGCATTGTAAGGCAACTTCTACAAAATCGGCTAAGTGCACCTACTGACCGCGTGGTGGGAAGGGCACTGTGACATGAACTCGTGGAGGCTTTAGTAGAGTGTTTGACATGAACAGCTGTTTTATGAACTTCGTCCAGGTGGCCTTTATCTGACCTTGCCCATAAATGATTATCACTAATCAATTCTTATGTAAGTTATGAGGGAAAGGCTGTGGATGTTGTCTACCTGGACTTTAGTAAAGCCTTTGACACCGTTTCCCACAGCATTCTCCTGGAGAAACTGACTGCTTATGGCTTGGATGGGTATAGTCTTTGCTGGGTCAAAAACTGGCTGCAAGGCCAGGCCCAAAGAGTGGTGGTGAATGGAGTTAAACCCAGTTGGCGGCCAGCCACAAGTGGCATTCCCAGGGCTCAGTATTGGGGCCCATTCTCTGCAATGTCTTTATCAACCACCTGGAAAAGAGAATGGAGTGCACCCTCAGTAATTTTGTAGAGGACACCAAGTTAGGTGAGAGTGTCGACCTGCTTGAGGGTAGGATGGCCCTACAGCAGGATCTGGACAGACTGGATTGATGGGCCAAGGCCAATGGTATAAGGTTCAACAAGGCCAAGGGCCGGGTCCTGCACTTGGGTCACAACAACCCCATGCAGTGCTACAGGCTTGGGGAAGAGTGGCTGGAAAGTTGCCTGGTAGAAAAAGACCTGGGGGTGTTGGTCAACAGCTGGCTGAATATGAGCCAGCAGTGTGCCCAGGTGGCCAAGAAGGCCAACAGCATCCTGGCTTGTGTCAGGAATAGTGTGGCTAGCAGGACTAGGGTAGTAATTGTCCCCCTGTACTTGCCGCTGCTGTGGCCCCACCTTGAATACTGTGTCCAGTTTTGGGCCTCTCACGGCAAGAAAGACATTGAGAGGCTGGAGTGTGTCCAGAGAAGGGCAACAGAGCTGGTGAGGGATCTAGAGCACAAGCCGCCTGAGGAGCAACTGAGGGAACTGGGGTTGTTCAGCCTGGAGAAGAGGAGGCTGAGGGGAGACCTTCTCGCTTGCTACAACTACCTGAAAGGAGGGTGTAGCGAGGCAGGGGTCAGTCTCTTCTCCCAAGTAACAGGCAATAGGATGAGAGGAAATGGCCTCAATTTGCACCAGGGGAGGTTTAGGATGGGTATTAGGAAAAATTTCTTCACAGAAAGGGTTATTGAGCGTTGGAACAGGCTGCCCAGGGGAGTGGTGGAATTGCCATCCCTGGAGGGATTTAGAAGATGGGTAGATGTGGTGCTGAGGGACATGGTTTAGTGGTGGGTTTGGCAGTGTTAGGTTGATGGTTGGACTTGATGATCTTCAAGGTCCCTTCCAACCTGGGTGATTCTATGATTATACGAGTTTAGAGTAGAGGTTAGGCTGAAATTTGGTTGGTGTCAAGTCAGAAAAGAAAATCAAGCATTAAGGAGTGAGGAAGAGAGAGGAAACATCTTGTGCAGTAATGTTGAGAAGACATAGAATGGCCTAGGTAGGTAGTGTGTACTTTCTGCAGCTACCTTTGTGTTGAAAACTCACAATTTCAGTACTTAAAAGACTGATTTATGTTCTGTGCTGCTAAACTGACCGTGACAAGCATTGTACAGTAAAACTCGTTTTTTTCAAAAGGCACTGAGAGGGTTAGGCAACACTGGAAGAACAATAATGCTGTTTCTTCAAATAAACAAGATGATAAATCCATTTATGGCTACTTACCGTGAGAATAAAAAGACTGTTTACATGACATGACACAATCTCGCTTGTGTTTTGACTTCGTGTTCTGCTCAAGTAAAATCAAATATTCCGTTGACAGGGTGCTGCACTACGATTTTCAGTTATGTGTAAAGGAGAATTGCTCAACATCTTCCTATTACTGTTTTAGATGCACATCTGTAACACTGGAATTGGGAATGAATTTGAAACTTATGTTTTGGAAGCTACAGCTTCTCCTGGAGTACCTCTCCTTCTCACGGGTCCTTCTCTTTTATTCCTAGGTTGCTTTCCCTTTTCCAAAATGTTTGGACTTGAGTAGCCAAAAGCAGCAGCAGATTCCAGAATCTCCGTGGACGTTTCTTGAAGTGGGCTGTGCCAGGAGAGGAGTGAGTACATGAGTTGCTAAATCTTCTGCAGGGGAAAAAGGGGTGAGGTAGGTTTGGATCAGATAGTTACTGCTTTAAGTATGTTGGAAAAAGTGAGCCCTGAATTCCTTTCTTGAAACCAGCTAGCTCATTGCCTGGTGAAAGCCGTTGAGGGCAATCGTCTACTAAGCAGCGTGTAGGTGTCTGGGAGTTTAGCGTCCATTAAATACGTCACGTTGATTCACCAAATGATGTTATATACCTGTTACTCATCTCGGAGGAGAAGGCTGTTTGTTCTCCATTTGGAGATCTGATACATGAATTTGCAGACAGGCATGCGAGCTGCCGTTTTCTCCCAAAATTACATCAAAGCGATAGTCTTTGCTACTACCACAGGAGGAGATGGCTGCGGTCTGTGAAGGTTTAAGCCTGCGAACCCACACTTCATGTGCGAGTGCCTGAGTATATTGTTATTGGGGCTTCGTTAATCTTTCTTTTTAAACCATTTCATTTTTATCTGCAAGTTAAATATTAATCGGGCGAGAAGTAATGTGAAGGGGAGGTTGGAATAGATGGCCTTTAAAGGTCCCTTCCAACCCAAACCAGGCGATGATTCTTTCTGCGCTTCGAGTTTTGTTTGCTGTGGGGTCTGGGGCCTCAAACCAGTACCGCGGAAGTGGATCAATCCAGGGATATATTGCATGTTCTTATCTCTTATTGGTAGTAGATTACACGAGGGCATGTGGTGCGTGGTAAAGCTTGACCTTTCCTCCTGGGCAATATTGCAGGACTTAATCTGGACCGATGTTTGGGCTCACAGTTGTGTGCTCATGACACAGGGCACGATACGCAAAACTGGACTTGAGTGTAGCCTTGACTCAGGTGACGTTGAGGACGTAACTTAAGCAGTTGCATAAGGCCATTTTGGACAGAACTGGGAAAAGAAATAAGGCTCTAGTTTGACTGTAAATGAAATAAAGGCAATTTTGCCAGATTTGTGGTTTGTCTGTCAGTAATTGCTAGATTCCCACTTAGCTCTTGAATCCAGATGAAGAGCTAAAGACTTTTATAATCTGTGTTGTGCCATCATCTCACAAATAGCTGTTTAAGATACCTGCAAAGCATCCGTCACGTTCCCTTTCTCTTCTGTCCCGTTAAGGAACTATCAACATATATTTCCTGTGAAAACTTCTCCCACGTGAGAAGTTCTGAGGTGCTCTTCTAGTTCAGGATGATTTCAGTTGTGGGGGGGGGATCATTTAGTCTGCAGAAGATTCCTGAAAAAGCTTTATGTTTGCAAAAGGTTGTAAAGGGTTGCATATTTACGTAGTCTGGGAAAGATAATCAAGGCTAATCAATGAGGCAGGGGTGTAAAAATAATAAGTGCAGCAGCTTCATACTCAGTTCACTGGTAATGATGACACTTTTACAGCCTGGATGGCTGTGTAGAGCTTGTATGTTTTAGTTGTGTGATAAAAGCTTGAACTTTGTCATGGTGGGGTTCCACCCAAAGTCAAACTCCAACCCTGGTGCAGCTGGAAATCTCACCGCGTTGCAGTCTGAGAGGAAACAGGCCCTCAGGAGCTGTGCTGAAATTTATTTTCAGGTCATACACTAAAGCTTGGTAAATTGATAGTTGTACTTTTTTAATTAAAAAAACCCCAACATATATATATATATATTTTATTTTTTTTTTTACATCCTGCTTACCAGAGCAAAGTAGCTGGCTCAAGGAGGTCTGTTCTATGTTTAATTGTGACATTTTTCAGCCTGTAAGTTGCAGCCTGACCTGTTTCATTAAATGATGATACATTGCTCTTTACCTTGAAAGAAAACAGTAGACACTGGTTACTTTGCGTTTTTTTTTCAGAAGAATTTGCAGACAATGTCCTCATAGTTTCTTTAAAAGCTGTGAAATGTTCGCCTTGATCTTATTCCATCCCATTCAAATCATTACAAGGTTATAAAAGGCGTTTTGCTCGGTTGCTGTAGTCAAAGTTGGATCCAATGATCCGATTCAAATTCTGTAAAGCTATAATGGAACAAGTCAGAAGAAAAACTTCATTTCCTGTTTCAGAGCTCGTGGTAAATCACGAAAATGCTTTATATAGATTTGCTGTGTCTGTTAACTTCAGTGTTTATTCTTTGCTCGTTCCTCTCAGATTTCACCATTTTAAAACTTTGACCGGTATTGAGAACTTTGTTATTTTTTTATTGATTCCCCCACCCCCAGTGCAATAAATCCTTGTCTCACGGTGATTGGTGATTCAGGACAGACAACAAAGCATTGACACACAAGTGGATACACTCTTCTACAAACAAATAACTGGGAGAAAATAATCTCTTTCCTATTTTCTACACTTCAGTGTCAGGAATCTATCTTTGACCTTGTGCATATATGTTGTAAGAATTATTGAGGAATAAGGATGATGGGAGATACTGTTTACAGACTAAGTTGTAGTTGCAACACTCCCCAAGCAGAATGAAAACACAAAATGCCCTAAGGCAGCCTTCCCTGCCTCTGCGCTAGGGGTGGCAGCTGGGCGAGTTTTCGGCTTGAGGTCTGGCTTTCACTCGGGGATGCTGCTGAGGTCATCCTTGGAAATGGGTGAAGAAGCAGGGAACGGAGTTCTTGTGGAAGCTGAAATCTCTTTTTCTATACTCGGACTGCGTTGGTCTGTAAGACTGTGAAAGGGTGAGGGGGTCTGGGAGACAGAGACCGCTGGGAGACCTAAATCCAAGCACCTGTCTCACATTTCCCCTTTGCTTTATTCAGCCCGCTGCAGTTACTTTGCCCCCGTAGATCACGTCTTTTTGGCTCCTCCTCACTTTCAGAAAACAATTAAATGAAACACGTCGTTTCTTCCCGTTAGCGTCGTCTTGATATAGTAGATCAAAGGAAAATATGCTGAGTAAATTGCCTGTTTGATCAACCCTCATCTTTTGTTGACTGCTTTAGCGAACGTCTGCCCAAAAAGGCGCAGGGCTGACCCCCAGCCTGAGCAGAGGTCTGCACGACCTGTTCCCGAGCTGCCCAAACCAGCGCTGCTTTAAATTATGCAATAGTTGCTCTGCCTAAAGCCGTAATCTTTAACAGAAGTCCAACAGACTTTTGCCTCGCTTGCTTTCCCCCCCCCTCTATCTTTCTGTTAAACCCAGTTAAATAAGGCTGTAAGTCTGATGCTCCTTGAGATAAGGGGAGGGGGGCGAAATCAAAACTGGTAGATATAAAGGAGGTGAAAACACGCAGCTCTGCCTAATCACAGCTCTTCTGTTGTCTACAGGGTCTTGACAGTGCTCTTGACTTTGTGGAGGGAAGTTGGAAAAGTGCGAATGAAGAAATCTCTGCTTGTTTTTTCCCTGCTTTACTTATTGCGTATGTGCGGAGTCGGCGGTGCTTTTGACACTCAGTACTTTTCCTAAAGGCTGCTCTTCCTTTAGATTTAAAACAAACAAGGTACAAGCTATTTTTAGTGAAGTTAAGCATCTGATAGGCCTATACGTACAAGTTTGTGAAGACTGCAGCATGAGGAATAGTTTCAACACTTCCATGAAATGAACAGTGTCATTATACTATAAAAAGTTTGGCTATGATCTGTCAACCTTTTAACAGATACAGCTTTTTGTTTAAAGTTTAAGATTTTTTTTATTATTATTTACCATTCAGCTTTATAACACAGAAGACAATGAATGTGCTTATTTAATTTACTTGATATCTAGCTGTTAATATGAAATGCCATATATAAAACAAAATTTGTCACACACATTGATATTTCTTAAAACATACCCTTTTCTGGAGCTAATCTATCAGAAAAAATACTTCATTAAAAATTCAAACTTTCAATATTAATTTCAGTGGAAACTGTCCTGGACCTCTGATTTCAAGATATGACCATTGGAAAAGAATAGAATTTGCATTTCAGAGTTGCCGGAGTAAAAGCTGTATTTTAGAATAAGTCAGTTAATATTTTGTATTATTTCCATTATTCTTCACATTTAGAGAAGATGCTCTATTGGTGATTTGGTGATGCTAATTTTATTTCCACTCTGTTTTCATGTACCATAACTTCTTTACGTAAGAGCCTTTTTTTTTTTTTTTTTTTTTTTTTTTTAATGCTTTTCTGTTGTATAACTAATCTGTATATGTTTCCCTCTTTGGCCCTCTCAGTGATATCATCTTTGTAAAATCTCACCAAGCGATTAAATATTTGCCTGAGGTAATACAGGCAGGCTTTCATCTAAACCTATCCTGCCTACCATACTGATACGACTGGTCGAAGATACCTGGGGAAAATTTGGCAACTCCTCCTGTTTGCTCTGGCATTGATCCAGACTGCTTAGCCTTTATTCCGCACTTATCCGCAGCTCTTCATCTCAATCTTGCTCAACCTTCTTGCACCCCTTTCCTCATTTGCGCACTGTTGGGTCCTCAACTAATGAAAACATTTGCAGCTTTTCTTCTTGTTGTTGCATTTCGACTTCCAGGGGTCCCAACTGCAAATTGCACGAGAAGCCTAATGATGTCGAAGGTCCAAAAATCAAATGCTAGTCTTCGAAATCGGGCCTCTCATCTACCCAAGGAAATCATTTTCAAAGACTACATTCAAATTTTCCAAGACTACTACATTACTAAAGGTAATTTTAAAAGGCTTTTTAAAATAGTGGAAATGTGTTTGTAAATAACCGATAGTGTTCCGAGTCCTGCTTCACTCCTTACTTCTCCCACAGAGTTTTCAGGAATCACTTCTTTTACTCCCATGGTTCGGGCATCGTACTTTGTGCTGTTAACCTTTAAACTTAATTGCACATTTTCCAAGGCAGAAAATGGTTTAATAGCAAATCTTTTACATGTTCTGGCTGACTGTACCGGGTTAAAGGTTTTTAAGTAAAAGTCAGTGCTGAGCATGGCACGTGTAATTCAGACAATCGTTGCATAAACAATACAAAGTCCATTCATTATCTAATCAGAGGCTTTCTTGTATCTTTCCTTTCACCAGGGGAGATGTCTGTTTATTAACCTCATCACTTTCATTCTTGTAAGAAAGTGTTCTTAACTGCTGATACTCAAATGAATGTTTTTGTTCCCAAAGTCCCCTTTCCTAAAGATAATCTTTTATTTCAGGGGCTGAGCATGCACTCGCGATGGTACTCACTTCAAACTACACATTCTCATACTAATTCATGGCAAGATATTGCCTCCTCTCAAGGATGATTCGAAGTACCTAGGTTAGCCTCTTTCTCTGACTCACCTTCTACCTGGCAGAGCCAAAATCTGAGTCCACTCAGGTAATTCAGTTTACTCTTGAACTCTCAAAACTGCCTTAATAAGCTTGAGCTTAATAAGCCTTGCTGGACCCTGTACTGTTGTTCCCTTACAGTATACGGCCAGTGCTTGACCCCAAATGGCTGGCACTCACCCTTGGGTGATGCTGATTTAAAAAGTAGCCAGGACGTATTCTGGAGCAAGAGAAGCTTTGCATCATGACGAGTTCACGTGGCTGCTGTTCCCGCAAGCCAAACTTGCATAAGCAGCTACCCAACTCTACCCTTTTCCCTGCTTTCTTGTCCCACCTTCCTCACCTGATTTTGTTTGTAATCCAAACTCTCAGGTTCATTTCCAGACCTGTAAACCTCAACAGGAAGCAAGGAAGCTTACTGCCCCCCAAAACTTCCTAGGATGCTTGGAAACGTGATGTGACCTTTTGTAACTATACAGCATAAATGAGCTCCAAAAATTGTGATATAAACTTCCCACTATGTATCGAGGCATAGGAAGTAAAAAATGCATTTTACTTCATTTAGTCAAAAAATCTCCAATTCTGTTTGTTTGAATGGACTAGGGTTAGGTTTAGTGTTAGGGCTATTTGGGTTAAGGTTAGGGGCTGTTAGGTTTAGGGTTGGGGACTATTAGGGGTTGTGTTGGGGACTGTAAGTGTTTGGGGTTTAGGGTCATTAGGGTTAGAGTTGTGCTTAGTGTTACAGTTTATTAGTGTTACGATTAGGGATATTAGAGTTAGGGTTAAGGGCCTATTAATATTAGGGTTAGGGCCATTAAGGTAAGGGTTAGGTTTAGTATTAGTGTTATGGTTAGGGCCTATTAGGGTTTGAGTTTTTAGGGTCAAGGCCTATTAGAGTTAGAGTTATGGTTGGGGCCTGTTAGGGTTAGTTGCAAGGTTGGGGCCTGTTAGGGTTAGGGCCATTAGGGTTTGGGTTTGGGCCTATTAAGTTTTGCGTTAGAGTTAGTGCCTGTCACAGTCCATTTGGATGTCTCAAAGTTACAGGACAGTGTACTCTGTGATTTAAACTTTATTTCATGAGCTCATGAAGAAATATGACAAAAACTCCATGACCAATGGGCTCAATCCCCTGTTGCCTAGACTGGTCTGTCACAGGAATACACTTATTCACCATGCGGGGCATAAGATTTCATAATTTATAACCTGTAACTCTTAATTCATGCACCTATGAGGAAAAAAATAAAACAAACAAAAGAATTAGTTCCCTAGCTGAGGGTGAGAGTGCTCATCCTTCCTCCTCCATCACGGTGCAGGTATCCTCACACCAGGAAGCATGAAAGCCACAACATTCCAGCTGCTGCTGGGTCCCCTTCAAAAGGTTTTTGGGGAAGTTGATGTCTTATACCTTCCTGCCCACTTCTGTGTGGGAGCCTTTGTTGATGGGTGTCTGTTTTGGCCCTGGGCTCTGGCTAACCCAATGCCTCATGCTAACTCTGAAACCCTACCCTAAACTTAGCTGTTGGTCTAATCCTTATCTCAACACTAACCCTAGAGCTAATTGACCTGCAGTGGTCTATGAGGGCCCTCTGATGCGCACCATGGCTTTGTGAGTGTCTTTCAGTGTGTTCAGGTATCACCCAGAGCCATCTAAAGGGCAGGACGGGCATCCGTGTACACTTGTGTTGTGTGCAGGGCAGTTGAAGAGTGCCTTCAGATGCGCTCCAGGTGCCTCAGAGTGCCTTTGGTGACTACAGGCACCTCGCAGTGCCAATCCCTCATGCTAACCTCAACAATAACATGTCAAATGCTCCTACTGAACCAAACTGTGATCCTCCACCCTAATCCTGAAGCCCTACCCTAACCTTAACTCTTATTCTAATCATAATCTCAACCCAAAATCTAAACCTAACCCTACCCGGTGGTTTACGAGGGCCCTCTGATGTCCACTATGGCTTTGTGAATGCTTTTCAGTGTGTTCAGGCATCGCCCAGAGCTATCTGGTGGGCAGAACGGGCATCTATGTGCTGCTCCAGGCTGTGCAGGGTTTGAAGAGAGACCTCTGAAGAGGACCAGGTGCCTCCAAGTAACTTTAGTGAGTGCAAGCACCTCGCAGTGCCAGTCTCTAATGCTAACATCAACCATAACGCAAACTTGACCCCCTAGACTATTTTTTTTTGGAGGGTAGGGTGAGAAATAGAGAAGGTGGTGTCCTCGTCGAGGCACTGTTCAGCAATAGCTGTTGCTGTGTGTTACCAGCACTGTTTTCATCACCAGTTTAAAACAGAGCGCAATATGGGTTGTTATAAAGAAAATGATGGAGTGATTGACCACCCACCCAGAGAATGGATGCTTTTGTTTTAGACAAAATGGCTACATCATGAGATAAGTGTAACATCCACTTGTATAACTGTTTGTCCCTGACAAAGAAATGCAGACTTAGAAGACAAAACTAGTTTTAGGGGTACACTTATTCTTAAAGTAGCATAGCTTGTGTATGTATAAGGTCTGCTTTTATACTATGAACCTATGACACTAATCAATGATACTTTTTTATTCATGGAACTGTATTAGGCATTAGCTGAATGTTCTATAATTTTTGGTAGAGCCCTGTCATTCTCTAAGCAAGGGACTTTACCTGCTGTGACTTCATGACTGGCCTCTGGTGAAGGTGCGGTGCAAACCCCGTGGACTTGGTGGCAAGCCTGAGGAGCTGAGAAACGCAGCCTGCCAGAAAAGCCTTGCTCAGCAAGCCTCAACCTCCGGGTGAGTAGACTCAGAGGGTGACGAAGACATAAATCTGTTCCCTGTCATGAAGTTCATTGCACATTCTTCCACTGCAGAAATTCTGAACTTCGTTCTACCGATTATAACAGTGATTTAGTGATTATAATGGCTTTATGATTTTTATGAATTATGTGGAGCCAAATAATGGCTCAATTTCGTATTGAGTTTGCAAAGCCTCAGAACTGGGGCTTGCCAGGCTTGCTCAGTCCCATCTTTTACGGGCCTGTCTGCAACTTTGTTTTATCTGGTTTAGCTGCAGCAGCAGCTTTTCTGTTTGACCAAATGTTTATGGCCAATTTATTTTACTTTCGGTTTGTCTTTCTATAGTATGATCATAGTCTTATACAGATAGCAGTAACAGGCAGTTACTTCATAGAATGGTTTAGGTTGGAAGGGAACTTAAAGCTCACCCAGTTCCACCCCCCTGCCATGGGCAGGAACACCTCCCACTAGACCAGGTTGCTCCAAGCCCCGTCCAACCTGGCCTTGAACACCTCCAGGGACGGGGCAGCCACAGCTTCCCTGGGCAACCTGGGCCAGTGTCTCACCACCCTCACAGTCAACAATTTCTTCCTGAGATCTCATCTCAATCTCCCCTCTTACAGTTTGAAGCCATCACCCCTCGTCTTATCACCCCGCTCCCTGATGAAGAGTCCCCCTCCACCTTTTCTGTACTTGATGTAGAATGAGATATAGCTGTCTGTTAACAAAATAAATACAGATCTGGTGTAACAGTAGCAGCTTTGAGAAGTGAAAGCAAATGATGAGGCATGAAGGAGTATAGGCATGGAGTCTTTAAGAGCACTTTGGGGCACTGAATTGACAGTGGAGACCTCATGGTTATAAACAACTCAGCCAGACCAGGATGGGGAGCGTACACGTGGCTCAGCCCAACACAAAATACAAAAAAACCAAACAAGAAATAAAGAAAGGTAGAAGAGAGCAGCAGGCTTGAGCTGGTTTTGACCCCTGTATTTCTTCCTGACAACTGGGGATGCCTGGCACTGTGATGATGAGGATGCTCTAGAGAACAGTAATGGCAAACACATTTATGTTGTTATTCAACTGCAGATTGCAATTGCTATACTGGCAAGTGTGATATGTACTTTATTATAATTTATTATGATTTAAGCACATTGCTGGAACACCATGTTAATTCAAAATCCTGTATAGTTTCAAATGACTTCAAATAAGCAAATGTTGTATTAAACTTTAAACCCTCCACATGAGGAGTACCTAAAAAAAAAAACTGTTCAGAGGACTCTGGCATGAAGTGTGTGCAGCTGCACCAGTCCGTAATCTGACTTGAGCACATACTCAGGCTTAGAAATGCTCTTGGCCATATTTCCTCAGAGACAGCTAGCAAAGAGTTTCTCCTGTTCTAACCAGTCATCTCCTGCTTGCCCTATCCATATCTGAACCGAAACACCGGGAAAGACCAGAAGTAAAATTCAGGTAACTTCATATCTATTGGAATCATATCCTTCAGTTATTGTTCATTTTCTTCTGCCGTAGAGTCCCTTGTGGTCCCTGCTCCTCAGCTTGCTGGGAATGCAAAGACATGGCAGGCTATGAATGATACCATCAAGCCTTGTCTTCTTATTTGTGTAGGTAGGCATCAAGCCAGAGCTCTCCTGAAGTCTTCAGAGAGCTGAGAGAGAGAAAGGGAGAGCGGAAGAGGTCACATTATGCAGAATTGCTTAAGGGAGCATTGGTGGGGATGAGGGAAATGAGGATTTTCTGTGTGGTGATTTGTAAGAGAAGAACAAGCCAACTCTTGTTCTTAAGATTCCGGTCTCCCCTAAATCCTTCTGCAATTTTTTGCCAGTGTGTTGTTACTTACTGCACAATGTCTGCAAAAGCCGTGAGCAACGGCTTACATTGGTACTCAATGCCGTGTTTGGCACACAAGGACTTCACCAGAGGAGCCACCTTCCAGTAGTTGTGTCTTGGCATGGTGGGGAATAGGCTGTGAACAGGAGACAGACAAATTCTCTTCCAGTGCTCCATAAGAAATAGTACCTTTCACATGTTCACATTTGTTATTACTTCCCAGGAATCACTCAGCTCAGACTGTGTAGGGTCTCTAGCTGCTCCTGGCTCTTCTTTCCCCTTGGTGTGCTTTTCGCACAAGTAACACATAAGACTTTCCTGCGTTCCCCTTCTGTTATTTTCCACAGTTGTCTCTAACACCTCTGAAGTGACATTTCTCCAAATTAAGAGATGCCATAGACTGGAAGGAATTACTTCCCCCTGCTCCCATTTCTCCAGAAGTAACTATCTCCATGGCACAGAAAAGGACATGAGCCCATCCTTCAGTTGCCTAGTTGTCTCTTCAGTTGTCCTCTAGTTGTCTCTAGAGTAATAGCATAAGCAGTCAGTACAGGTAGGGTTAAACTACAGTCAGACTCTAAACAGGATGCCTTAGCACGTACATTTTCACTAATTCTTACAAGCTACTACTTTGGATAGACCCTGTTGCTGTCTGTGTGGTTTCCTCGATTCACCCATGTTCAGTTTTCACCCTTCCTGTGGGTCCAGTGGAGATTTTGTTTATGATTCTCTTTAGGACTTTCAGTCTTTTTAAAGACAAACTCATTGGTGCCCCCCTACTATTTGTAGAATTGAGAGCAAAGAAGAATAGGGAAAAGAAAAAAAGAGAAGAAAAAAAATTTTTTTTTTAAAAAAAAGGGAATAAAATTCTCTCTTGGGGTATGTACTCACTGGTGTTCAATCTGGAAGTTCAGATGGCCAGTAAACCAGTCATTGAACAGAGACTGCTCAACGTTGCACGTTGCCTGGAGCTAGAGGAGGGGAAAGGAAGGCAAAGTCAGTACGGATTGGTGACTACAGCCTTTCTCATTTGTCTCAAGAGCACAGTATGCTGTGCTACTCTGTTCTGTTGTTTTCTATTAGCCTAAGCTGAGCTACCTCAAGCCAGGGATCATAATCCTCCTTCAGCTTTGTGGACCAGCAGATGTGCGTAGACTGGCTAACATGGATCATGGTAAAACTAGGAGTTGGCTCTGTTCTCCTGTGAATGCATGTGAGCAGACAGTCAAAAGTTCCTCCTGGGTCTTCTCAAACCTATGTCTGCAGAAAAAGCAGAGATGGCAGGGTGCTTCTGTGGCAGTCAGACATTACTGCTGGACTCCAGCAAGTCTCTCTGCAAGAGGGGACACCACACTGGTGTTCTACTAGTGCAAAGTTGCTCAGCCAGAGCAGGACACAAACTTCCATTTCTGCATAAATGGAAAAGGTCCAAGACAGAATGATGCACTAAGTGGGGAGGTGGGTATGTTTAGGAAATAGATCTGTGACCTAGCTTTGATTTTAGATTGCCTGTGAACTTGTCATTGCTGTCCTCCTTTACTGTTACCATAACTGAATCCCATTATCCTATTAACCTCCACTTCCCGGTTACCAACAGGTTTTCACCCTTCATGCAACAGAGGACTTGCTTGTCTTATGCTTGGAATTTGAACCTGTATGGCCACAGTTCTTAAGAATGGAAGATGTTTTACCTGAGTAGACACCCAGTCCAAATTGTTGTCATAGTAAATATCCATAGGGATATGGTTCATCTGTGAAACCCAGACAAACCAGCTGCTCTCGAGCATCCTGTGCAATCAGACAAGAGGCCAGAATTCAGTAGGAGGTAAGCAAGTCAATACTGAGCCATTGAAATAACAGCATAGCCAGACCTACAAACACATGACCGAACACCAGCCTTGCTAATTCAGCACCTGGAACAACTTCCAAAACCCGGAAGTCTCATACTTCCCAATGAAACTCATAATTATTTAATATGTTCTGCGATTAAACTGATGGAGCCTGGGATTCATCTTGTTTTATCTGTAGCCAAGGACCAAACTGATTAGAATCAGTATAATGATCCAAGTGGAGAGTGTGTTGTCCATTCAAACCAATGCTGCTGGGTAACGCCTGGGCATTTGCAAGCCCAGGCTAAGCTGTTTCTGTTAAATGTTCTCGTTCTCTTTCTCTAACCAGTAGCAACCCAGTAGCAACCAGACCCAACACCCAAAGCACTGAATGTTGTGTAAGGTAAGTATTTCTCAATTTGGTCAGCGCTCGGGGAAGTCTCTTTGCTGCCAGAGCCAATGAGGCAACACAAAGCTTGAACCGGCAATTGAGCAGAAGAGTCTTAGTTTAACTTTATGGGATTAAAAAACTAAGCAAAAAAAGAAAAGAAAAAAAAAAAGACGATAAAGGAGAACATGGAAAGATAAGCAAAGGCAGAGAGAGGCAGGCACGGACGGAAAGTACACGTAGAGGAAGGCTGAAGAACCTTCTAAAGAGATATTACCTGAATATAAAATAATACGCCAGGAGACTTTTTATTTCTAATAGTGATCCATAAGTAAAAAAGAATCTGATATAGAAGGTCAGCATCCAGGCCAAGTCCTGCCAAAATCAGAGACAACAAGCAAAGAAAATAATTATAAATTACATTAGTTGAAATCTTTTTCTAAGCTTCATGTTATCTGTACAAGAAAACAATCCACATTCAGCTTCTGCAGCTTTTTGTTAAATTGAGTCATCTGGAGCAATCCAAGTTAACATCAGCTAATAACGCTTTCTTTTCACGGCTTGCTATAATAGAGATAAATCTGAGCATTGATGCCCAGTAAGCAGATTAATATATTAGCAAATGCAAATATATGCAAATGCTATGCATTCAGAAACATGAGTTGAAGACTTGTGTTAAATCATTGCCCAGGATTCCACAGTGCTAGAGCAATGATCTCATTTTGGCTGGAAGTTGCTCTGTCCTCCTGTATGCATAACACACGCGAGAGAAGGAAGGTTGAAGCATTATTCCGGCTGTCTGGCACAGGAAGTAAAGCCAAGTACATGCATCCCACTGACAAATCAACAACAGTTCCTATAAATGCACATCCTGCCTCTCCTGACCGCTACGGACCTTCCCATTTGCTTCCCAAACCAAAGGAGACCGTACGCTTCATGGGTCTACAAATAAGGCAAAGCCAGTAGAAACCAAACAGCTTATTCCTTGTTTTCAGGCCTTTGTCATCGAGCTGAGGAACGTAATGGGCTTAGCAGAAAGCAGGCAGAGCCACTGAAAGTACTGCACCAAGCCAACTGTCACATTAGACCTAACTGAATGGCATAGAGTGTCCCACAGCAGGGACTGAGCTCAGGACAGAAGCTGGCTCCATGTTCAGAAGAAAGGTTGAAGACCCACAACCGACCCCTTCTTGGGTGCACAAGTAGCAATACTTACCACCCAATACCTTTTGGTGTAAGCGATATAAAATGTGTGGCAGTGGAAGTAGGTGGGAAACAGGAGCGGAGGAAGAGCTGTAAGGGAGAATTCGTTATCACTGGTAATGTCACGGACGGAATGACAGATAATCAAACTGGAAGCAAAGGATCCCTGAAGAGCTACTCAATGTGGAGAATGTTGTGGGAAGTTTTAGGGCCGCAGAATTTTCTGGATGATACAGTATGCATCAACACAGACAAACAGTAAGCTATCTGGGAGCCTGCTGACCTCCAGAGGTGAAACAAAGGTAAGACAAGAAGCTCTCTGAAGCTTGTTGAGGACAGTCCCTGCTCTTCAGCATGACAGCCTGCTCCTGCTTATGTCACCTGTCAACACAGGTAGTATTGCCTTCTGTTTCCTCATGGAGACCTTCTTTTACAAAAGAGTGAAAACAAAAAGGGGTGTGTAGAACCCTGAAAAACAAGGAGGACGAGACCCCAGAAACTTAATAATCCTTCTGAGTATCACGATAACCACTTTGCAAGAAAGCAATGGCTGATACTGGTTAGGATGCTATATTAGTGCCTCTAAACATTTCTAGGTCTGTTCATTGATCTGATAGTACTTACAAACCTGAGATTTCATTTTAGGCTTTTAACCAAGGAACAACCACAGAGGAACATTTTGAGATGTGGCTTCCACAGCCCCAAAGCTTATCTGGCTCCCCATTCAGTTGTTCAAAGCAGGGGAATAGCAGGAATACATCTGAAATCCCTTGCCTACCTGGCATTTTGGGTTGCAAGAACTCAAACTCAACCTTCCAAATGGACATCTCGCTGGTATTTTAAAAGCAAAACAACAAAGAAACCCCAGAGCCTATCATTTAAATTTGAATACTACTGAAAGATGTGGTATGACATTGTAGCTCAGAGCCATTGTGGAGGACATGGAAGACCTGGGTTAGGATCACCTTCCTTAACCAGGCATCTCCCAGTTGCATGTCGGAGGTAGGCACATCTGAACGAACCCTGCTAGTTGTATCTAGCCACTCGAGAGAGCAGTCAGTGCTGAAGTGCAGTTCCTGCCGTCTTCAGAGGTCAAGGTTAAAAATAGGTCAAGTGAATCACATCTTGAAAGTACCCATTTCTGCTGGGTTTTAGGGTTCAAATTCATACTGTCCTCTTTTCAGGCAAGCATCCTAAGCAGCAGACCATTCTGGAGAGGTGCAAGAGGCAAAAACACCTTGTCCCGTGTTGAAATTGTGCTGCTTTGCGAAAGGAATAAAGCTTCACTAAGATGGGAAGAAGGGTACAGGAGTGAGCCTAGGGATCAGGGCACTGACAGCAGAGAAATTCTGAATTTTTCCTCTGATCTGTTTACACGCTGTGTTAGCCGTACATTATACAGCTGACATAAACGGTCCCTGGAGCCCTCATCACACTCTCCCAAGTAACTTCCTTATTTAGTAAGTTCAGAGCCTTTCTCCTTTTATCTCCCCAAATAGATGTAGACTTATTTTTGCAAAGCAGTACAGTTTTAAGATGACATGGGATAAGTGTACCCCCCTACTTTTTCTAGCTTGGAACAAACTTAAGCCATTTGTTAGAAATTCTCATACCAAATTAATGTGTTTCAAGTCAATAATGGCACAGAACCTGATCTTTTGTAGGATCATACAATAATTCAGGCTGGAAAGGACCTCAGGGTCTCAGAGCAGCATCAGCTATGAGGACAGACCAGGTTACTCAGGGTTTTATCCAGTCAGGTTTTCAACTCCTCCAAAAATTAGATGCAAACTGATTATTATGTCCGTTGATGCAGGCACCTTAGGTCTGCTCACGTCCTATGGGTCAAAAGTAGGACCAACAAACCCCATTACTACCCCTCACGGTATTGCAGGAGAATGGAGATACTCACTGAAGAAGAAGTACTTGTGCTGGTGATTGTATGGCATGTATTTTTTCTTTTTGATCCCAAGCTGTGAACAGAAACAGCAAAAAAATACTGAGTGGAAACCAAGCAATCTGCACAGGTAACTTGCTGGTTTTCCATTCTTTCTTCCCCAGAGGCACTCTTCTTGCACACTTCCCTCAACCCTCACTCCTACCGTCTCCCTCTCGTGTACCTGTCCTGTTAGTTTACATACATAATACATCTTCTCTCTAAACCCTCATTCCATTAATGTAAGGTTTTAATGACTTACAGCTTTGTAAAGCCCTTCAGAGATAAACCGTTAAGCAAGCATGAGATTTTTCTCCAGTAGGGGGAAAATAAATGAGTTAAGTGATTGCTGAAAAGTAGTTCTAGATATACTTATGACAAGCCAAAACAGACGTAACAGCCCATAAGAAAAATCTACGTTGGCACATGGTAGGAAGGAAACTGCTGTCACAGATACCACCATTGTCTGGGTTGGAACTGAATGATAAAGTGAAAACTATGACAGAACATTTAATCCATTAAAAGATGGTGTGATCTGTAAGTTATGATAGAAATAATTTTTAGGGGGAATAGAGGTGAATTGTAACTGGTGAATTTCCTTGGTTTTGCGTTCTCACCCCATTCATAATTCATTTGGTGAAATATTAGATATTTCAAGGCTAAGTTTTATTATTAGTCAAAAATAGTCATACGTATTTTCTCTCTTCCTGCCCCACCCACCCCCTTTTCCTTCTTTGATTCTGTACACTTAAGTGACAGTTTCATGATGCCAAAGGTCTTCCAAGGAGAAAAATATATCACTGCTGTAGCTACTCTGACAGGGGCTCAAGAAGCGATGAAGCTGTACAACAAGAGGGGTTCAGTATTTTCTCAGGTTGTTGCTCCTGGAAGTGGCCCAGCAGTACAAGCTGAGAACATCCTATGTGGTCAAACAACTTCCACTGACCAGAGAGGCCTGCCAACAGCTAGTCCTACAGAGCCACGGGAACAGGCCTTGGTTATTCAGTCCTGCTCTGCTGGCTGCCTTTGCAGCAAGGCTTCTGTCTTCTCCTAGAAGGCATAGACACGCCAAAGCCACCTGTATCTCTGAGCCTCAGACATTAATATTAAAGTAGTAATCCCAGGCCAACTGCAGACATGCTTTGTATTAATGTTTACAAGTTATCTAATAATCATTAATTACCGAGTTGTTCTACTAGGTCATTAAGTTGCTATAGCCATTAATAGGTTTTTGCCCTGATGGATTTTCCACCTTATATATGATGCACGTACATCATGTCAGATTTATTTACAACTACTTGTCAACTGTTCCAGAAATTTTTAAAGGAACTTAATGTGAACTGTGACCTGCTTACAAAGGCCAAAGAAAGTAGACACAAATGAAAGCCATCTTTTTTCAGAAAGTGTCATCACGTCTTTGTTTTAGATCTTTACAGTGCAGCGTGCTTTTTGTTGACTAGGGCATTCTTACCAGTTCCTGCTACATGAATGCGCGCACACACACACTGACCTCTACAGAGAATTTCTTCCCCAAAGTGAACAAGAAAGGGTGCATATCAATATCAGGATCTTTCCGGAAGCAGTTGGGTTTGGCATGGTGCCGGGAGTGCAGGAGAGTCCACCATTTGGCTGATGCCCCCTGTTTTAGTGAAGAACAAAGTATGAAAAGTACAATGCTTTCGGAGATAGATTCTCTCCAGTTCCCCTCCTTCGCCCAATGCTGAACACCCTCTCATCCACAGTCTTCAGAACACACGCTTTTGCAGGAAAACCATCAAATCTAAGAAGTTTTTCCAGTGTCAGGTACTTACAATCAAATGGCACATCACAAACTTATGCAGCAAGTGGTTCCACTTGGTCTTCCTGAATACTGAAAGATGACCTAAATCATGTTGTAGCCATGAAGCCTGGACCTGGAAGAGGATAAAGACATTGGGAGGGGCGAAAAACAGGAATGGAGACCAGGACAATGCCACACCTGTCCTTTGCTTTGAAATATCAAGATTTATTTCTCAGACACTGCTCTAAAGTCACAATCGGAAAGGAACTATGAAATCCCGATACTCTTAAGGCTTCCCCCAGAATACATCTCGCTGAAAGAATCCCAGACTAGGTTTTGTGGGAGCTCCCCGTATGCACAATTTCTTCTTTACATCTTCTGTAAACACATGTCATACAGTGGTAGTCTTCTTATGGAAAAGGAGAACTATGCCAAGTAAGGAAATGGAGGACTAGAAGAGTGCAATAGGATTACGTGTATGAAAGTTGGTTCAAGTCCATGTGTATGTGCTGTGGGCTTAGTTGCTTACCTGGGAAATGGTCAGCACCACCAGAGAGACAATAAAGGGCATTAAGGATGTCCCAAAGTAGAAGAGAATGAGCCAAGCAGCAGTATCCAACAGGAGGATGTGAGCGAGGTGCAGGAAGAAGAAGAGTTGATTTGGCTTCAGAAGTCCCATTTTCTCAACAGTAGCACGCAATTCACGGAAGTCTTTCACCAGCATTTTCTGTGGGAAGCACCAGTGTTACATGTTCCCTGTTTCTAGAGTGTAGGACTGCAGCCTCAAAAGCCAAGGACCACTTTAATGGAGCAAAGAAAGAGAAAAGGATCTGGCCAAATGGGCAAGAGCTGGGCTTGCATCCTAGTCAACTTTATTGTTGCTCTCCTACAGCGTCTCTGTGTCTTTGCCTGATAAGGTACATAGAGCAGAGGAGCAAGCAGCAGCCATCACAGAGCACAATGTCTGTACCCCCAACCCCTAAGACTGTATCTTTGGCGCTTCTTCCATCATCTTCTTGGCAGGTAGCATAGGGCTCAGATGGAAGTTGTGTCTAGTGGAAGGTGTGCTGGATGTGCATGAACACAGCATGCCATCTTGTGGTAGGCCTTTGGAATGAATTTATTCCTCTTTTGCCACCAGTTCCAATAGATCAATACATGTTTTCACTTTACCCTTCCCAAGTCTAACAGGAGAGGGTTAAATACCTGCATGAAAATGGCACCTACAGCCCAGGTACTGCTGGTGGGCACTGAGGAAGAAGGGTGGAAGAAGAAATGACCACAGCACAAGTGCTAGACCAACCCACTTTTGGCTTTGCCAGCTCTGCAGGTGCCTCCCAAGCCTGGTTCCCGTCTCCATGCAACCCAACCCACAAAGGAGCTTGCCAGCCTACTTTCCCAATAGTTTTGGGGAAATGGAGTTTGCACGGAGCAAGGCACATGCAGGCTCTGGTGCAGGTCAGCTACGGGATCGAGAAATAGGCAAGGCATGGCCACAGACGGGTAAGAGGGTTCACGAGATTCCCACCTACAGAGGAAGCATGGCCATGCCATTCTGGGACAGATTGTGTTTCTACTGCCCAGGTTACATGGAGCCATGTATCATCTTGCCCCCCTTCAGCATGCAGTGTGGGACTATGCAAAGGAAAAGCCAGGAGGAATGGGGAAAACATAGTCTTGGATAGTGGGAAGCAATGCCGACCATACAGGACAAGGAATATTTATACTCTAAGACTATTCCTATTCTGTTGTCTGTGCCTCTCTCATGAGGTTTTCTTTGACATACCAGATTGCCTACTCTCATGGTGCCATCAACAGTGCTTCTGTGAATGATCATGCAATTGGACCTTGAGACTGCTACAAGAAGGCCGGCCAAAAGAGCAGTGCCAATAGAACCTGTGACACTTAATTCAAGGCTAAACCACTCTACCTGCAGTCTCTCCCTACAGATACCTACAACAGAAGGGGCTACAGTCTGAAAACCTATTGTCAGCTGGAAAGAATTACTTAATTTTTGGTTAGCTCTTTCTCAAAGCAACGAAAAGAAGGAAAGGTGAGAGCTGTGGTATTCATGAGAGCAAAACAAGGTTCTGCTATTTGTGTAGAGTTGCTGTGATAAGAAAAATTCATCTTCAGGAATCTCATTCTCAACCACATACTGTGGATTTAGAGTAATATTCATGTATTGTTTCTAAGTAGTAGCACAAAAATTTTTGAAGAACCTGGATCCTATTGTTCCAGGAGCTACGCTGATACAGAAGAACAAGGTCTAATCTCAGAATATTTCCCTTTATTCTGTCTGCGATCTGATTTATGAGGATAGACTTACATTTTTAGTGGGCTCAATACTGGGTTGATCTGGTGCCAGCTCCCCGATCTGCAGTGACTTCAAGTACTTGCTCACCAGCACTTTGTCAACGTGGAATGCTACAAAGGCATCCTGCAAATGCACAAGAGTAAAGGAAGAGGTAAGAAAAACAAATTCTATGTCAGTAACTTCAATCTGCTGTGCATAGCAAGACATTCACTGCGGAGGAACCACAATAGCAAAGGTGCCCATTTTACCTTTCTATCTCCTCAAGCTTTTGTTGACCTTTTTCTTCTCGTGTTTGCCCTACGCTCTTAAATGAGATCTTATTTCAGGTGGCAAATGGAAGAGGTGTGACTTCCACTCCTGCAGTAACTATGGGTATGCAAGCTGCGTAATACAAAATTGAACAAATCTCCACCATACACCTAAAGCAGAACATAGTTCCCTTGCCTTTTTTGTTCCCCCTCTTCTCAATCCCAATATTAGTGACTTTTTCATCTTCCTGGACATCCAGGTCCCCAAAAGACCTTTCTTGTCAGCAGACCAGAATCCTTTTTGTTGTGCAATTTGTCAAGAGAGAAAATTGCCCTTTAAATCCAACTGCTTAAGAAAAAAGCATGGTTCCTCTTATTCACCGGGTAGAGAACTCCACTCCCAAATTAACTAAGACAGCAAGTATTTAATCAAGGACCAAGTGATACCAGAGAACTTTCTGTTTTTCTCTAGTACTTGGAAGTATTCAGAAGGAAACGAATGCAAGGACACAATTTGTAAGCACAGACCTGGTGTTACTGATCTCTCTTAAAGACAGGAGCACGAAGAAGCCATGGTGTGATAGCCTCGAGGCAGGGCTGGGGACAGAAAGGATTCTCCAACCATGGAAATTTGCCTTTGTACATCCATGCCTTCAACTTATTGATCTGCTTGCATGCCTGCTTTCACACCATCTTTCATCCCATTTCAATGTAGTCATCCTAAAGAGACCAGAATCAGTGCTTTACTGCATTCTAGCCCCAGGGTTACTTGGGGCAAGTGTTCATTAAGAGTGGTTGTGTGACAAAATGAAGTCGTTTAGCTAATCTCTTTGAGCAAACTGCTATGGAATTTCTGTCCTCTACTCTAAAATGACATAGGTTTGGGCAACTGCATGCCCAACACTGAGGCACATATGTAACATACGGTGGGTTTAAATGCCGTGCACATAATTGCTATCACTGATGAATCCAAAAATCAGCAAGCAGTTTCTCTGCAAAATAATCTACTGCAAGTACCTGGTTATTCCATGATGTTGCAACACCAGATGTTTTTGCAGTCTCAAAATTCAACCAAACATTCCAGATTGTTGCCCCAGTTTTCTAAGTCCTTAACTCTTTCCATTCCTTAACTCTGCTCTTCTATCCTTTGTGAGAAAACACCACAACAAAAAGCACCAATAAAAGGACTCCGCTTTACAGTTCTGTGCAGTGTCACCCTTACTAATACTGTGGCATTAATTATACTCATTTTTCCATTTCTTGGGTTTCTTTTCTTAGTGAGAACCTTCTGTGGTTTTCATCCTCTCCTAAGTTACCATCTTTCAAGGCTATAAGCTCTTGGTAACATCTTCCAGTCAAACTAAGATCATTTCTTAATTTTTCATAGTATACATTCAGAAGATTAAGTGACTTATTCCAAGATGTACAGACCTCACTAAAGTCTTATGGGTTTTCTGAATAAATTCTTCTTTCACCTCTTTTTGTCTCTGCCTCCCAGACTAGCTGAAGAGCCCACTGAATTCACGCTGTCTCATGAAACTGCTCTTAGCAACGAAGAGGAGTTTCTTACTTCACCCACAACGTGCTGGATTCATTCCCACTGCAACTCAGGCTGGATATAACCAGGTTTGCTCTAAACCAGACAGTTCACACATAATCAGGCTACACAGGAGAGCGCAGAACTTCACACACACGAATTTACCCGGCTTCTGTTAGAGCCTGACTAGTGCCAGCATGGCTTTCTCTGTGCTGGATTACATGAACCTATGGCAAATATTCCATCTTTTACTCTCTTCCACAAGTTTTACTGATGCTGCTGTTGTGCAAAAGCAGTGAGTCGATGAAGATTTATGTGTTCTTCAGCAAGGAAGCAATATTACATTTATCTTGTCTTTGTATAGATGTTACTTTACCACTATTTTCTACCCTTCCTGCATATAACAGAAGGCAAGAACTCCAGGGAATTTGCTGAACACTTTGGTGTGTGTTCCCACAGGTTTCCATGGCATTAAAATAGCTGTCAGACAATGAAATGTGATGAGCAGAAGTCTTTTTGCCCACAGCCTAGGTCACCAGCAGCTGGACACTTGTTAACTGGCTGATTCTTTCAATTTTGTTCATCTCAAGGGTCAGAAGGACCATACACAATAACTACAGAAAGTTTTCTGGAAGGCTGCTTGGGAAAGCGTGCTGTCTTTGCTTTGCCTTCAGGCTATGCCAGGTGGCATTTCATAGAATCACAGAATGGTAGGCGTTGGAAGGGACCTTTGGAGATCATCTGGTCCAAGCCCCCTGGAAAGCAGGGTCACCTAGAGCAGGTTGGACAGGAGAACATCCAGGCGGGTTTTGAATATCTGCAGAGGAGACTACACAACCTCTCCGGGCAGCCTGTTCCAGTGCTCCGTCACCCTCAAGGTAAAGAGGTTTTTTTCTTCTGTTCAGACAAAATTTTCTGTGTTCCAGTTTGTGCCCGTTGCCGCTTGTCCTGTCGCTGGGCACCACTGAAAAGAGCCTGGCCCCATCCTCTTGACACCCATCCTTTAGATATTGATAAGCATTGATGAGATCCCCTCTCAGTCTTCCCTTCTCCAGCCTAAACAGACCCAGGTCTCTCAGCATCTCCTCATAAGAAAGATGGTCCAGTGCCTTGACCATCTTCGTAGCCCTCCACTGGACTCTCTCCAGTAGTTCCTTGTATTTCTTGAACTGGGGAGCCCAGAACTGGACACAGGACTCCAGATGCCTCACCAGGGCAGAGCAGAAGGGGAGGATCACCTCCCTTGACCTGCTGGCCATGCTCTTTTAATGCACCCCAGGACACCGTTGGCCTGCTTGGCCACAAGGGCACATTGCTGGCTCATGGTCATCCTGTTGTCCACCAGGACTCCCAGGTCCCTTTCCACTGAGCTGCTTTCCAGCAGGTCAGCCCCTAACCTGTACTGATCCGTGGGGTTATTCCTCCCCACCTTGCCCTGGCTGCAAGCAATCACTGCAGTCCACAGCAGCTGCAAAAGCAAGATCAGGAGATAAGAGTAATCCTGAAGACTTTAGCTGGATAGACAGTTACAGTCTGGCTGCCCCACGGGCTAAACCTCTATATTTGCCTGTTTCCATAGCATGAGCCTGGCAAGTTTGCATGACACCACGTATCTCCGACCATACTATATACCCCGGACCATGCTCCTTACCCCCGAGCCCCACCAAGTCCCCAGCGAAGTCACCTCCCACGCTCTCACTGCACGATGCTTGCCGGGTACCGGCCTCCTCCTCCTCGCATCTCAAAGCCGGCCGGTAACAAACCACCTCCCCGCCATCACCGCCGCTCACCGTGGCGTCCTGCCCGGCGTGGCTGCCGATGAGCTGGGCCCCCCCGGGGTGCCTGCGGTAGAAGTGGCTGATGTCGTACACCTTCCTCTCGATCACCAGCCAGCGCTCCTGCGGTGGCGGTCCCCGGCCGTTCCTCTCCCCGATCTCCTCCCAAGTGAAGAGCCGCAACCCCTGGCTGGCCGTGGGGTCCCCAGCCTGCTCTTCACGTACCTCCCCGGCCCCCCGCAACGGTGCCATCCTTCCTCCCTCCCTTCCTCGTCGCCAGCCCCAGCGCCCCGCTCGCCCCATGGCATATAAGGGTGGGACACGCCCTGCCCTGCCCCATCCTGGCCCCGCCCTCTCCCTCTTCCCATCCCTGGGAGTTCCGCAGATGCTGGGCTGCAGGCAGCGTTCCTGCTGCTCTGGGTTTCAACCCCAAAACGGCTCCTTTACCCGCGGCGCAACCCTAGCATGCCTTGAAACCTAAGGAAAATACCAACTGCTCGTTAAAAAAAATAAATAAATAGAAAAAATTAAATTTTTTAGAATGAAAGTACCTTCTCACTTCCAGCTGAACGCCACAGAAATTGGTCTTATACAGAAGAGAAACTGCTCGCTGTGAGACAAAACCTTCTAGGCACCGAAAGTTGTAACAGTTCCCCTTGCCTGACACACAGAAGACACGAGAAACTGAGTCTGCATCCAGACGTGGTGCTGTCTGCCTCTTGGGAAGCTTAATGCAAGTAATTCCAGGTAAGGAGCATCTGGCCACTTTGGGGTTTTTTTCCTCAGCTAGCCCATTCTGTTCCCAAGACAGGCTTACTGGGCTCTGACAGGGAAAACTCCACTTAAAATACACTTCTGATTAACCTGTGCTTAACCAGAAAAATAATACCACTCTGCAGCTTAGTTTAGATGTTACAGTCCACGAACCCCTTAGGAAGGCACACGAGTTATGCACGTTCTTATGCCCGATTTGAAAACAACTTTTGCCAATCTCTTAAGAACTCAGTATTATATTTTAGAACCTGATGCAAGCCCATATTTCTGTATTTCCAGTTCTCCAGCACTCACAGCAAGAAGGGAGCAGGATGGAGGAGGCTTCCACAGTGCCCTATAGAGCCATAAAGCTCTCCACAGAGCTCTGCGCTCGATGCTGCTGTTTCCTGGGATGAGCCTGGGGTGGCACACACAAAATGTTCTACCAGGTTCTGATGGTAGGTTGTGAAATGGCTTTTTCTTCCCCTCCCCCTGCCCCCTTCTTGTTTGTAAAATTACTAAGCAAACCATTGACTTGGGGGCTCCAGGAAATTTGTGTTAAATGCAAAACAACGCTTGGTTGAGCTTTTCCTATCTTTCTAAAGCAGCCATAGCATTCACATAATTTTCTCTTTTCGAAACAAACCGCAAAGCCTTGAAAATATTCTCAAACTGCGACTGAGTCGATAGTTTCTTTATTCCGTAGAAAAACAGATGTTTAAGCCCACATCAGCATCAACCCAGCTAGAGGAGTGCACAATTAGGATAGAGTTTTCAGAGCATATGGTCAAAGCTGAAATTAGTTTGTCTGAGTTACTAACCTTTGGTGGTTTGCAGTATTTCATTTGAATTAATTCCTGTACATTTGTAACATCTCTCACACACCTACTTGCATTTTTTTTTTTCCCCTCAGTGCTCATTTGCTTTTGAGGCCACTTGGGCTAGTAAAGTTCTCACTTAGTAATAATTCTGCAGTCTATATTTCAGGTGAGAAATGCTGATCCAACAAACCAGGAAAAATCTCCTATAGTTATCACGGTTAAGTTGCTTAAATAGTGTTTATGACTCTTCCCCTTTATAAGAAGGCGTGAAAAGATTAAAGTCGATTTCTCAGCCTGGCTCCCAATGACAGTCAAGAAAATAAGATGCCTTGAATAGAAGTTTCATACTTCTATTATTGTCATCAATCTCTTCCTTTGCTTCTCCCCTGTCACAGTAGGCAGTCAGAAAGCAACTTTTCCTTCTCCTTCCTGGGCTTTCCCATCCCTTAGGTTTACGTTTGGTACTTTTTAACAGAATATGTTTTTATAACATTTGAGGTAAGCCATCTCCAGTACACCAGTACACACCTTTGGGAATACAGCAGAACTTGTTCCTTTTAGCTTCCCTCCTACACTGAATACTCAGCGTTGAATATTCAGCAGAAAAGGAGGAAGAATTCAGCCCCCCTTGTCCTATGTTCATGCCTCCTTAGCTGCTTTTTCTGCCCCTAAAATCCTGCACAAAATTAAATAGCTTCAACAACATAACTGAGGGATTTCCTGTTTCACCTTTTTCTCCACCTTTCGGAGGACGCTCAGGTGGCCAGGGCAATCTAGCAATACACAAGAGAGATAAGTTCAAGTCCCCTTGATATTTTACCTTTCCAGTCAATCGCAGGTTGCTGAGTGAAATAGCAAAGTACCTTCTTTTCCCCTTATCTTTGATGCAAAGCTGCAGCTACCACCGGATCAGTAAGGCAGGCGGGGACTAACCTTTTCACCCCGTGGTTTTTAGCATACTAAGCATCCAGCTGCTCAGCTGCCCCTAGTAAGCTTCTTGACCGGGTGAAAGATTCCCTTAGACTGCCACAGGTGACGTTAAAAAAAACCCAAACCCAAGCCCAATTACTGTGCATGATTTGGAACCTGGTATTTGAGAACATTGGTGAGAGCCAGCACTAAGAACCTGGCTATTTCAGGAAACAAGCAACAGCCCTAGATGGAGCTTTAGATTTTAAGAACTGCCCTCAAGCACCTAAAATAGTAGCTCGGCTGTTAAATCCTTTCATGGATGTACGTCAAACCCTTGGATAACTAAAACTTAAGTTACTCAAGAATGAGCCACAGAACCCATTCCGAGAAGGAACTGTCTGTTACATGGGTTGTGTGGCACTCACAACAGTACTACTGTATCAGCCTGTAGATAGAAATGCTGATAATAATAATAATAATTACTATTGTATCAGCCAGTGTTTACAATGGAACCATACATTTGGTAACAAACACTTCATTAATCTGAACCACGGCTATTACATTAAGTTGCCAGCGACTCAGTTTTTTACTGGAGCCCCCCATTAAGCTAAACTTAGGCATTTCCAGTATTGCAGCTTTCTGCTTCGATGTTTTGCAATCTGTCTTTTCACAATAAAAGACCTCAGCTGCTAAAAAGGTAAACATCAAATTATGACTTGATACCTACCTGATAACCACTTCTTCTCTCACATATCCCATATTTTTATGCTCTGTAATCCATTCTTCCTCTCCTTGCATCAGGGTGGAGTGGCCCAAACGTGCATTATGGTCCTTTCTGGAACTCTTGTGCTAATATATACATCATCAAACTTAACAGAAAAAAAAAGAAAAAAAAGAAAGATTTGGGGTGGGGCTAAATGGATCTTGTATGCAGGTTAAAACCTGAACTTTGATTTTTTCAAGACTGAGCTGTTGCACCTCCTAAGTGGTTAATGTATTTGCTGACTCTCTAAGGAACTCTATTAGTTCCCTTTCTGCATGTCATGGACGTGGCAGATTCTTGAACACCGGAGAAACATTAGCTAGAGGAATGACACCAAAGATATGGGGAGGTCAAACACCTTCATATTTGTACAAGCAGGAGCTTTCTTGCCCCTGGGAGGAGAGGAGAGATTTGGAAGGCACGTACAACCGTCATTTAGCCCAACTGCCTGACCACTTCAGGGCTCACCAAAAGTTAAAACATGTTGTTAAGGGCATTGTCCAAATGCCTCTTAAACACTGACAGGCTTGGGGCATCAACCACCTCAACAGGAAGCCTGTTCCAGTGTTTGACCACCCTCTTGGTAAAGAAATTCCTCCTAATGTCCAGTCTGAACCTCCCCTGACACAGCTTTGAACCATTCTCATGTATCCTATCACTGGATCCCAGAGAGAAGAGCTCAGCACCTCCTTCTCCACTTCCACTCCTCAGGAAGCTATAGAGAGCAATGAGGTTGCCTCCTTTTCTCCAGACTGGACAAAGCCAAAGTCCTCAGCTGCTCCTCATAAGACATGCCTTTCAGCCCTTTCACCAGCTTTGTTGCCCTCCTCTGAACATATTCCAGTTAACCTTCATGCTATTAATGGTTGCCCAATGCTCCCATCTATCTAGATGCCTCAACAAGGCCTGTTGTCCCTTGAGAGAGTCATCGGCACCTCCCAGTTTGGTATCATCAGCAAACGTTCTAATGGTGCATTCAACTCCTGCATCCAGATCATTGATAAAAATATTGAACGGAACTGTCCCTAGAATCGAGCCCTGAGGAACAACACTGGTGACCAGTTACCAGCCAGATGTAGCCCCAGTTGATGTGCCCTATTGACGCAAGATCAACAATCAATTGTAGGAGCCCATTGGTGTTTTACGGATCCCTACCTATCTCCTTCTTCCATGATTTAGGAAACTTGACAGGCTGGAGCCACATACAATTATGGGTCCCACGTGCACCTGGAAAACAGAATGTAAGATCAAATTTATTTCAGAAAGTCTTAGGTGTGCCAACACATGAGGTAGTATTACTGTAACCTGCCTTAGCCTGCACAAATGCTGAAAAATTAAAGTTCAGTATTTCCACATGGAGTACAGCCTGAATACTGAGGGACTCCATCACCAGTTCCTATATTTGGAAAATGTCCAAGTAAGTAATCCAAGGAGATTAGGGTTGTGGAGTGCTTGCATTCCTGCCATGCTTTAGACGCCGTGTGTCCCTGTCTGCTACTACACTATTTTGTGGCATAGGCTTGTTCTTTTATCCTGGCAGAAGGGGCAACTGCCAGTATATTTGCAACAATTTGCCTCTGAAAAAAATATTTTGAATTATGGTCAGTAGCAAGAAAGACGACGGTATTGATTTGCCTGATAAGCAGCGTGTCAGACTCAACGTGCCTTCCTCTGTTTGCTATTTTGGACTGGTAGAAAATCAATTCATTGAATTGCGTAGGCTGCCTCCTTTGTTACTGTAACTCAATAAGATCTTTTTAATGGGTTCCTCTTTCATTACACTTGTGTGGGCAGCAGTAACAATTTCAGCACTAGACAATGCTATGAACTTCAACAGCACAAGTAACTGAAGGACACAATCAGAGCAGCCAGACACAAAACATAGCCCCAAATCTCTATAAACGGGGCCTCTGAAAACAGCACACACACACACAAAAAAAAATAAAAAAAGAAGAGGTGCTAATTAAGATGAGTGAGCCAGAACAAAATATAAAGAAATTAAATAAAGCATGATTTACAAAAATGCAATATCTCGGAGGAGAACGCAAGTTGTATCCATAAGTAATTATTTCCAACCTATAACTCCTGTTCCTTCTTTTTCTTTTCTGATTCTTCTTGCTCATGTGGTGCAACACGTTAGGGGAGTTAGAGGTGGGATCTGTGCTACTTCTTGGAGTTTACAGCAACAAGCAGGAAAGACTGCCGTGGTAGGGACTTGAAAAGGTCCTAATGTTTGACTGAGGACTTCTGATGTGGGACTGTTCAGCCAAACCGCTGCTATGGATAAGACACTGTACTTCATGTGGGTCTGAAAGAATTTTGGATCTCCTGGTGTACATACCTGTAAAGCTTCGTGCTGGTTGCCTGTGCCGAAAAGTCTTTCTGCTTCTCTGCTGACTTCATTTCACAGCGTTATGATTCCAAGGTCGGCATCTATCAACAAGCGTACCGGGATGTTGTCCACAGCCTTTCAATATGTAAAGGGGCCTTGTAAGAAAGATGTAGTGAGACATTTTACCAAGGTCTGTAGTGACAGGACCAGGGGCAACAGTTTTAAACTGAAAGACGGTAGATTTAGATTGAACGTAAGGAAGAATTATTTTACTACAAGGGTGGTGAGACAGTGGAACAGGTTGCCCAGGGAAATTGTGAATGCTCCGTCATTGGTTGTATCAAGTTGATAAATGAAAATAGCAATGGACTCGTGTAAAAGTATAAGAGAACATCTTTTAAATTCTTTACAGGTTTCGTGAAAGTTCATTACAAGAACACTGCCAAAATCCTTAGAGGTGGCACACCATATGCATAAAAAATGAACCCTAAGCATGCTCATCCATATTCCCCTTCGGTTCAAAACACTGCGGCTGTTGTTGCTTCCTGGGACTACACGATGACCATGAACTCCCCCTTTTCTGCTATGAATTGAAGATCGTGTGTTAGGGAAGAGATTACCAGCGGCACGTAGCTTAATCTGAATACTTCCTCTAGAGCCACACAACACAATCGTTAGAGCAATAACAATGCTGGCAAGGACCTTTAGTAAATCTTTAGAAATTGTTCATTGCCCTGGTTTGTGGTCCTGAATGCTGGTCTAAAAAAGACTCAGGTGAGCAAGTGTTTTAGTGGAGCTGCTGATGTGGCACAGAGCTGATCCTAACCATATGCTTTCCAGGTGTTCCCCATTGTTTGGGGGTGCTCCACTAGTGAACTAGCACCATGTTGAGAGGTCCTCTTGATCATGACACAGCACAGGTGGTTTCTGTTTGTGCTACTTTGCAGAAATTTCTGAAAGATTAAATAATGTAACCCAGTGGAGGTCAGTAAAGAGGCAAAGAACGTGTGAAAAAGCTGGAAGAGAAAAAACCCCACTGTATTCTGACCGAAAGGTTTCTTATGCTCATGCCTAGTAACGTGCTGCTGCACACCACTCAAGATGGTCACAGAAACAGTTGTTGGCTGCTGTGTTCGCATGAGATATCTATGCTGAAGCACAGCTATAAGGTTTTACAGTATAAATGGAAGGGTGGCATTGACAGAATTGTATCCTTGCCTCTTCATATGATGTAATGTGTTCTTTCATAATAACAGATCTTATCTACTGCCCCCCAAAAAGCATCAGTGTATGACTCAAGATTTACAGCACAGACTTGCTGAATAGAAAGAGTGATACAATCTCTTTTCTGTCATACCACGTTACACCCTTTTTGGCTAGTACAGCTTATTATGCCCTGTTTTGGTGATAACTGCACCCACAGACACGGGGTGGATGCCTTAACCCCTTGAAGAAACTATGGAAACGTATGGAAGCATTCTCCCACCAACTTTTCCTTGCTTTTAACAACTTAAACTCTTAAGAAAACCCTGCATTATTGCCATTTACTTCATTCCAACTTGCTTTGCAAAGCACCAGGTGACCACACTGTTATCTAAATCAGTCCAGAAATTCCTTGTCACAAATTCAGTGCTGAAGAGGCATCAAATACGTGGCTCTGCATGTCTGAACAAGGCAGGTAAGAATGTCAAGATGAGGGAGAAGCTTCCCAGAGCCGTGGAAACTCAAAACATATTTGAAAACATTTGAGCCAAGCTATAAATACTACATCACAAGAATAGGGAAGAGAAGAACTTGAACAAAATATACAAAGAATGTATATTCTTGGTGGCATTGTAGTTTGTGGGAACTATTACTACATATTGCAAGCGGGGAAGGATAGCTCATTCAGTGCCCAAACTGCCTGACTTCATTTTTCAAGTTTCTCTCCAACTCAGGCAACGCAGTAAAAAAACCCAGGCATTCACCTAACGCTCTGCTTCCTAAGGTATGTTAACCGGGAATACTTCTAGTGTTGTTAATAGGATAAGTTGAGAAAGATGCTGGGTACAAAAGTTATGGAGACGTCTGTACTCACATGCTTGAAGTTGCTGCATAATAGAAGAGATTTTGTAACATTAACGGGGAAGTGATTTCGCTCATCAGCCTTGTTTCTCACACCTCAAACTTTACAATGCGTGACAGCAATTACCCTGCTACAAAAGGGAAGACATAATAAAGAATCACATACCACCTCTATATAAAGCCTACACATAAAATTAAGTGCGTGATCACTTACTCCCACAGGAAGCATTATTCTCTTATTAGAACAAGTGGGAAATTTAGCAACTGAAAGCTGTATCTGTCTGCGTAACTTTCCCTTGTGTTATCTTGTTCCCATTTAGAGAGTAGCTGTTCCACAAACACAAACACCTGAAAATCAGGAAACAGTTAAAGCGTTTCAAACTCAATCATGTGAAGAACTGAAAACAGTTAAGGTTATGCCAGATCTTTACATTATGTGGTTGATGGCCTAATCTACCAGCTCTCTTCCTCCCTCTTCCCCTGCATACACAGACACGCTTACTATATTTCAGAATTGCAGTAAACAGGATTTGACTATATTTTCCCCACAAGGCCAAATATTTAGGTCTAGACGTGTCATACCTAACTTTAAGTGTCTAACTTCAGTTAACTGCCTATGTTAAGAGGCCAGATAGACTCTCCTTGGCCAGTGCAATGAGATACTCACTTTGAGTGGACGATTCAATTTTATGTGGCCGTAGCTTACCCCATACAAATACTACACTGTCCCAAAATTCGGATCCTTTCAGTCTCTTGGCCAGGATCCTGGCACTACACTTTCACCTCCCTACCATCAAACGCGCACATCAAACAACAACTGCTTTACTCAGGGTAATCTCTGGAGCAAGAGAATCCCCGTTTCCTGCTACTCGATATAATCTATGCAAACCAGCAGAGATATGAGTTATGTCTAAGTACTTGAAATAATACACATAACACTGTCCTCTGTGCACAAAAGGGTCAGGGAGAGGCTGAAATCCCTTAGAAATTCTTGGCTCTTCCAGATAATCCTGTATCACAGCATTGTTAAACTGACCTCTCACCATCCAGTTCACTAACTGCTTACATGCTGGTTGTACCTGGAATGTTCTCGGTTGATTTCCGCTTTACATTGCCAATCAGTGAGGGAGAGAGGGGTTAATATTGCATACTTCTGAATTTCTTAGTCCTTGGTTTTCAGAAATACGTCGTAGCCGTAATTACTTCCTTTCCTAATCTTCAGAGAGTGATGTTCTGGTGAAGGTAGTATTTGGAGAAGGCCAAAGAAACAGCCTAGCAACTCTAAATATGTTTTAGCAAAAGCAACAAAAGACTTCAGAATTATGAAAGGAAAGGAACAAAACCAATCTCAACTGATACGGTACAGAAGGATAAACATGGTTCTCACCGTGTCGCGGTTTAACCCCAGCTGGCAACCGGGACTATGCAACCGCTCGCTCACTACCCCCAGCTGGGATGCGGGAGAGAATCAGAAGAGTAAAAGTGAGAAAACTCATAGGTTGAGATGAAGACAGTCTAATAAGTAAAGCAAAAGCCGCACACGCAAGCAAAGCAAAACAAGGAATTCATTCACTGCTTCCCATGGGCAGGCAGGTGTTCAGCCATCTCCAGGAAAGCAGGGCTCCATCACGCACAACCATTACTTGGGAAGACAAGCACCATCACTCTAACCATCCCCTCCTTCCTTCTTCTTCCCCCAGCTTTATATACTGAGCAGGATGTCACATGGCATGGAATATTCCTTTGGTCAATTGGGGTCAGCTGTCCCAGCTGTGTCTCCTCCCAACTTCTTGTGCCCCCCCCAGCCTGCCTGCTGGTGGGGTGGTGTGAGGAGCAGAAAAGGCCTTGAGGACTTAGCAACAACCAAACCCATCACTGCACTGTCATCACTGTTTCTCATCCCAGATCCAAACCACAGCACTGCACCAGCTGCTAGCAAGAAAGTTAACTCCATCCCAGCTGAAACCATGACACACTGGTGATGGAAAGTCAGCAGAGAGACTTTGTAAGGGTAGTGATTAAGTTGCTGGCACACCAGTGGCAAGGATGAAGTGCAGGAAAACTTGGAATCACCTTCGTTTCCTTAAAGCAAATCCCCAGAGAAACTTGTGACAGTGTCCACAGTAACCAAACATATTCTCCTGGAAAGGAAGACAAAGAGAAGGGCAATATTTACGTATATGCCATGGCACCTCTTTTTCCTATACAGGACAGGAACACCGCATGTCAAGAGATGAAGCAGCCAGCAATGATTTCTTGCACATGGAGCTTGTAGGCTGTGTCCACACTCTGCAAAGACTCAGAGATATCATTTGTAGAAAGCTTTGTCTGCATTTGTACTTGGAGAAAACTGGTTATTTCGACTTGCCTCATAAGACAAAGATCCACCCATCTGTGGTATGTCAACAGGTACAGACAAGTCACATCAAACAGTAGGTGAAAACACATTGCACAACACGATAAATTATCTTCCTGAGAAGTCAATTCTATAACAAGACGGGCATAACATGCTTCTTTCACTAGATCTCATGAAAGGTACTTCCTCTCCTTAAGCATTACATCAGTAAGAGCAAACATAGTATTTCTTTGCACCTACTAGCCTCCTACAACGAACAGCCAAAAATCATATTGTTCTACAAGATTTAAATACATATATATAAATTACAGTTGTATTGGTTCTTGACTATTCATTTGTAGAAAAATAGTGGAAACATCACCTGAAAATTTGCCAGGTTCTTTAGCTTCCGATCACACGATCAACACAGCATTTCTCTGACCTACCAAGTAGCCCTCCCTCTTTAGTTTGGAATTAATCTTTCTGTGGAATGGGCAACCAACAGTTTGCACAATCATCTAGAAGAGATTTCCCCAGTCTTGTACAAGACCAGTAAATTTTTTCTCTCACTACTGATAATTCCTTGACTGATATGTTTGTTTTTTTCTTTTTCAGAGGTGCACCGCAGCATTGGCTTGTAGACATCCTTGCTCTCCCATGGCTTTCCCTCGCCTTGTTGCTTGTAGGTGATTATCAGAGTGGCACTGTCCCTCTCAGAACTTCATTACTGAAAACAACACTTAGAATTTTATTCCAGGATTTTGAAATTTATTGTATTCTCTTTCAGCTTTTGAATTCCCATGTGATTCCAGCCAGACTGTGTTAGAATCATGGAGTATCTCAAGTTGGAAGGGACCCATAAAGACCATCGAGTCCAGCTGTTCTCTGTTGACAGAGGAAAACTCAGTGTCCATGTATACATACTCTAGACACCTCTAAGTGAACAAGAATGAATTATCTTGAGCGAGGCTGAACTCATATGGCTCTAGATTTAACTCTTTCCGGTAATTCAGGTGTTGGAAACAGTAGAGCCACGCGACTTTTTCCTGGGCTAATATATCCAATACGGCAGCATTGAAAATACATTTTTTTAAAAAGGCATATTAATATTCACTTACACTAAAGGGTGCTCTGGTGATATATACAGGATACTGAATGTGCAGACTGTATAAATAAGTACTTTTAATTTGAGCAGCTTCCTTTGCTCTGTTTGCGACTGACTAATGCAGAAACAGAACGACCTGAAAATGAAGGATGGAAAAACGTGACTGCAAAATCATAACAAAAAAAGGAAGACTTAAACACAGTAGTAGGTAATAAAGTATTTTTAACTCATCTTTATTTCACTAAATTGCAAGTAGATTATTTCCTTTAACAAACTAACCTCTTTTTATTATCTGTGCATTTAAGGATTGTGCTGTATGGTGGTACAGATACAGAAAGTGCTCCATGGCATCTGTCTCAAAAAAGGGTGAGCATCAGAATAGTTCAGATACAATGAATGAATTCATTCACTTATCTTCAGCTGTCTAAAAATGCATCATCTAAATGATTTATCTATTCTTGCTCTATAATAATTTGAGAAAAGCGGACAACATAAATTACATCTAGAGATGGCTATCTCGCTTCATTGACAAGAGAACCTAGACACCAGCTTAGACTAGATGCTTAACTTTACAAAGCTAGGCAAGATGAATCCTACTTAACGAGTCCTTCAGTGTTAGGGTTGATAATGTTCTTTTTCTAAAAAGTCATTGCTGGCGGCAGCACAAATTTAAGATTTAAAGGAAACCAAAGCACTTGAGATCCACTCATATTTTCTTTGTATTCCTTCCATTTTTTATGGACTGTGACCGACTTACCTCTCCATCTTCTCTTTTGTAAGTGAAATAACAGAGTTCTTTAAGGAATTGTACTTTCAGCTATTATCACCACCTTTTTTTCTTTTTTTTTTAATGATTGAAACAAATTTCAGAAAAATTCTGAAGAAGCAATTGAAATAGAAAATCTAACAATTAAAATAACCTTTTGCAGAATTACTCCCTTACAATTATCTCTTACGATTACCAATGTGCATTCACCACCCCTCACCTTCAGTAGCGACTCTACGCGTTTATTCTCCCCAAGGGAGACAGAATATTAAAATCACAGTCATGTTATTCAATCAATCTCAACTGAGAATTGGCGCCTTGCGCGCTTAGAATTGTCTTACAAAATCCTAGACGCCCACTCACTCTGTGAGGACAATTTAGTCACTTTTACTGGAGGGAAAAGAGGGGGAGCAAAGCAGGGCCATATAATTCATTCTGTCAGTTAGGAACCATTATCAAGATGAAAAGGGAGGATCTATATTTCGTGGCCGGACTGGTTCCTTGCACAACCGGTGCCTAGCACCTACCAGGTTACCTAATTGTCTTCTTTCACCTCAAGCGGCTGGATCCATATTTCTTCGCAATTCATCCTTTCTTTTAGGATCTTCTTCCTTCTGCTTCCCCACTAAGGCGAAAGAAGCAGAAACGGGAAGTTAACGCTCGCTCTTATGTTAGCCAATCCACACAAATCATTCTTGCTTGCCAAACAGAATTTATCAGCTTAACCGAGACTTTGGCTTGCAGTTGCATTTGGAAATGTAAATTTGTATAGATGCCATAGGTATAGGATACACACCAACTTATTTCATGTCCCCAGGCCCAGAAGTGCAGCTAGCTCTGGAAATTACATGGATTTATTAACTGCGACTTGAGTGTCGTAAAACAAGGCTACAATTCAAACGATCAGTGCCACGTAAATCACAGACAAGTGACCCTCACCTGTGCCTTTGAATATGTATAACAATGATCAACACGTGTTGAAAGCTTCTTACACGCTGATAAGGAACCATAGAAATTATTATATAATTATAATTCCTTTATAGTAGAGGTTGCTGTGCAACATACAAAGCGCAGATAACATAATTCAATAAATCAATATAAATGGTGTTAAGTAGTTTAGCACGGATAAGTGGATGTTGCATTGCACTACCTCCTTTAAGAGAGCTAGAAACATCTTCACACAAGGGCAGGTCTCACACAGTCATTAGAAAAAACATTCATAAATTATGACAAATACTTCTACATTTCCTTGCACAATCCCTGCATAGCTTCTACGGATCAACTGCGCAGTATTTTTTCTTTTCTGATGTCATCAGATCAGTTAGCTCAAGAATCTAATTATTTGATGCAGATGCTTGAAGTCTAAGAACCTCACTTATGATTATTTATGCTTACCAGATTATTTCATGCTTGCTAATTTATGTTAGAAGATTATTTTATGCTCTTCATTTAAAGCTGGCCTGTATTATCGAAAGAGAAATTGGCAAAAGTACAGGAGTTTAACTATTCCCAGTTGATTTTTAGTTCGGCTTTTACAAATTAAATGTCAGCAAAGGGTAACAAAGAGAAACTGTTCATAGGAGTTATTCAGAGTATGCATAATTTAAAACTAAGCAAAACAGAAGGGAAAAAGGTTTTGCTGAAAAACAAAAAAGAGCATCCTTAAAAGATAAAGAAATGTTACAGCTGAGGCAGGCAAAGCAGTGACTGAGGTTGGCAAAAGTATTGCCCAGTCCCAACAACGGAACCAGGAAAACGATAATGCCCGATAAGAATAAAAAACAGGTGGACTTAAGGAGGTGAATTTTTGTGCACATCTGAAGTATCCCATCTCCCAGTTCCTGGTATTCCCTGAACAGCTGCTGTAGGGAGAGAAGGGATACCATGAACTTCCTTGTAAATATTTGTGGGGAAACAACACATGGATAAAGGAATCCAGTTTGTCCTCACAAATGCCTTCTCTGTTGCCAGCAAAGGCTCATGGACTAACCGAGGTTAGGTCCTGCGTAAGGTGAATCAGAGTTTACAGCGAGTCCTTCACTGCCCTGCAGGCACAGGACCTCAGCATCTTTCTTTTCAGTTCTACATCCTTGAATTGATGGACCAAGAGCTCTCCTCTCCCGGCTGAAAGTGGCCCATGGAGGCACAGACCCTAGACCTTCATCTGGATTTGTGGATTACTGTTACATAGGTTGACTCAGTGGAATGCTTTTTTTCTTCTCTCTCTATGGACACCAGGTTCTCCTATGGTGTTTTCTTTAGACGAACCATGATCTGCCTGGAGGATTAACCTCAGGAGGAAATAGATTGCATTTTAAAAACACGTCTTAAGTGTTTTGCGCCAGCCCAGCGTGGTGGATATTAGTGGATACCAAGCAAGTATTGCGTTTCACTTCTCTTAATTGCTCCTAATCCTTGATTAGACAAACAGAGGCCTCAAACTATGCCTGTGGGGTACTTCTGAAAATCCAAGTGGAGTACTAATTGTTTAATCTTAGCCCTGGGCAGCTACTAGTTGCTTATATACTGATTGCTTACAGATTATAAACCTAAGGAGGCGGCGATGCCAGACACACAAACCGCTCCACAGCATATTGGCTGGCCCAGTGCTGCAAGTGCTGTATTTTGGGGCATGAAACGCAAAGCTTGACAGCAGCTACCTTGGCTGGACATGACGGAAAAAGACTGGTTTCTTTGCCCTTTTCTTTCCTGTTTTGTTTGAAAAATAAATCATAGCTTGTAAGTCACAAACACCTCCTTGAGCTTTTTCAGCTTAGTTTTTCCAAGAAAATGAGATTTATGAGATGCCTACCTGTTTCTGAGCTCACTTTTTCTCCCAGCCAGCAATTTTTGAACTCACTGGGACCTCTAGATCATTTCAAATTTGATGAAAATATGCCAAGAGTAAGTTCCTACAAGTTTGGTTCTGAAAGCTTATTCAAGTGTCTCTGCTGAGGGCTCAGCTATTGTGAGACAGAGAGAAACTAACAACTGTTAAAAAAAAAAAAAAAGAAAAAAAAGAAAAAAAACTTTCAACTGGAACTTGCAGTTAAGGAAAATAAAGTTATTAGACACTAGGCTCTCTTATTTAGACTCAAACTCCATACTCCAAACACCGTGTCCTGTCTTGAGACTTCTGGTAACTTACTTTGCACCTTGGAGTGGAGTAATATTCTTGACTGTAGATTTATTTGAATTTGAAAATGGGCAGAAAAACTAAATACTCATCTTTGCTAGGCTGATTCTTTGTCTGTGTCTTGCTGCCTGCTGCAGTTTTAGATCAAGATTTTACTGTCAAACTAAATCCCCTTCCACTTTTTGCAAGGTGGATTGAAAGAAGAGGCTACTTGTGTAAGAGCCCATGTAGCTATTTCTGTGCTGCATTTCTTGGAGAAGAGTTTTTTGAGGAGTCTTGTGCAGAAGGCAACTCAAGAACTCTGTTCTGTCATCCAGACCCTGAATCTCTCCCCCTCAGAAAACGAGACACCATAAGCTGATAGCAAAGAACATCTTCAGTGGTTACCAAGATTCCTCAAAGTTGACATGCGTCCTCCAAGGATGCTGGCAAACTTCTCACAGTACCCAAAGCTACGTCAAAAAGAAGGTGCTAGAGAAACATGCCTGTTGCTTGCTCCTTTCTCACACCACGTTGAAGAGCAACACTAATTACATGTGAGAGGAGAATGCCGAACTGCCTTGTTTAGGCTTGCAGGCCGGTACAGTACGTAGGCAAGTGTCTGCCAAGTTCTTGTTTATGAACAAGCCCTCACAATTTGTTGGAAAAACATGTGAGTCAAATTCATTCAAAGAACAAGATGCAGAGCAGTCAGAACACAGAGAGGGAAGAAACTCCAGCAAGGCACCATTATGAACTTCACGGTGTGAATAACTGTCCTTGTACAGGTGCTGGAATGGATGCTCTAAATATCCAGGTTTTGGCTTAAAATTTTGAATTTTAAGTGCCATGTAGTCCTGGCTTCCAAACATGCTGCTGTTATCAATTAACCTGCAAACAATGTTAGTGTTTTCACGTTTCATCTTTTCTCTCTTTAATGAGCTACTTACAAACTGGTAGTTTGAGGGGCCACAGCTAGCACCATACCCAGCCTGTGCTCTACCCACTCACCATTGTGGGGGTTATAACTTGTCCAAAGTCCCAGGGAAAAAGCTCTGTCAGTGTTTTTAATCGAAGGCTTTTAGCAAAATTCTGAAAGAATTATTTTTTTTATGGCTTTCAGACAATCGTGCTTTCTAAACAAAAAAGATAGAATTTGGGTTTCTGTAGTCTGCATTTTCTTAGGCTGGGAGTCAGAGGCTGTCCAAGATTTTTCTGTTGTTCATTTATATGAGTTTATTACAGCTACTAACTGCAAAGTTCCTTACTTCCTAAGAAGAGTGAAAACAATGTGTAATTCAGAAATAATTTTTTAAAGTCTGTAGCCTGGCGTGGCTGTTCCTTTTGGTTGTGCCTGGTTTTGTTTATTGCTGAAAGGATACCAAAGATGAGGGGGACCTGCTAAGCAAGCTGAAGCTTTGCTGGTGAGTAAGTCCACCAGTCCCAAAGAACGTTGGTCCAGTCCTCCCTGGGCATGAGGTTTTCCATAAAACTGCCAGAGGACGAGGTTCCCTTTCATCCATGGGAGGGGGCTGCTTAAGGAGGAAAGACCTTAACCATTTCCTGAGCTTTTCACCATAATTCCTTATATTTACCTGCAAGTCTTGCTGAAGACAATTTGGGTTCTTTTACCCACAGAACAGTGCTTTGATTGAATAGCTCCAGCTGCATAACTGCATCCTATAAATGAATTGTTACAATCTCACCACCTTTTCGTTTTCAAACACACCTAATACAAATGATAATAGTAGTAATCCAGGAGAAAGCGAGTTTTTTATATCGCCATTACACTTCTTTGGGTAACATTTCTGTGTTATGCACAAAGGACTTCAATGCAAGAGCATTGTCGTGTCGGATATTATCAGGCAAAACCGCATTCGGTCCTTGTCCTGGCTGAACAGTGCTGGCTGGCATTAAGAGTCCCCAAAAATCACGACTGGAGTGCTGAAAGGCCAGGGGATGCACTAAGCAATGTGTAATGAACACAGCTGTCCCGCTCTCAGCAGCAAACAGGGAGGAATTCATACGAAGAAAAGGAAAAAATGGTCCATTTCTAGGTGTAACAGCGGGACAGTACCACAAGGAGGCAAACTTGGATTATTTTTCCTAATCCTTTCTTATTTTTCTCCTTGAGAGAGGCTACACCTCTAAACTACTCGAATTGCAAAGCTATTTCCTCCTGTGGAAATCATGCCAGGATCTTCCACCTCTTCTAGCACTTCAACAAGTAAAGAGGCCACGACACCAAGCCCCTCAGATTCAAGGAGCATCTGGACGACGCTCTTAGTTTTGCGGTTTAGTTCTAGGTAGTCCTGTGAGAAGCAGGGAGTGGGACTTGATGATCCTTATGGGTCCCTTCCAACTCGAGATATTCTTTCATTCCAGGTGAAATGAGCAGGACACAAGTCAGTTCAGAAGTCTGCAAATGCTCTGGGAAGCTGCTTTGGCTAGTCACAGCAAGACCTAGATGGCACTTGAGGTGCAAGCTGTAGCTGCAAACCAGGAGTAGCCTGTCAGGATGAAGCCAAGGTGGGCAGCTCCCCACAAGATGGAGAGCGGGATGGCCACAGGCAGCAGGCCATGTCAGCCAGGGCCTGTCTCACAGTACCTGAGAGTTGAGCCCGGCAGGCCTGGGACGTCAGCCAGGCTCAACCAAGTCCCAAAAGCCACAAAAAAGCTTGTGATGATTAAACAGGTCCATGGGTCAGGGTCATTGGCATTCATGGCCAGGCCTAGCTGAGCTCAGGGAGGGACTGAAGACCCAGAGCTGAGCTTACATGGGGACCCTGGCCAGGGTGTGGGTCCCAGGCGAGGCTGATCAGCACCATTAAGACCTGTTAGTGTACTCAGGGCCCTGATAAAGTTCACCTTTTCTTAGAAAAAGAACAGCAAAAGAGATTACATTTGTGATTATGAGGTTATGAGGTGGTCGATGCCCCATTCCTGGAAACATTCCAGCTCAGATTGGATGGGGCTCTGAGCAACCCGATCTAGTTGAAGATGTCCCTGCTCATTGCAGGGGGTTGGACTAGATGGCCTTCAAAGGTCCCTTCCCACCCAAATTATTCTATGATTCTGTGATGGACAGCTAAATAACTTACTCAAAACTGTGTCTCTCCACTTCTCAGCCCACTCCCTTCCAAATTGAAAGAAAGAAGTCCTTTACGCTCTACGAGCAAGACCGTCATTCTGCAGCAAAAGGTGCGAGATGTATTGAGCCACAGAAAGACCAAATAAGTGAGCAATACTGTAGGCCACCAATTAAAGATTCGATCCAATGACCAAGATCTGATCTGACGCAAAGACCATAATCAGTGCTGATGAGTGTATCACTATATACTCTACCGCTCAGGAGGCAAGGATGCTTCAAAGCACCAACTGCATCCCTATTTCTATATTGTGTGTGGTAAGCCTATACTACTAAAATACATTCAAGTTAAATGATGTGCATACTACTCTGACCTTCTGAACCCCTCCAGCTTTCTGATCAAATTCTTGAGGCTCTCTAGCCTTCCTCTCATTATTTGTCCCAATAGCAATCAATTATAAACTCAGACGTTGCTCCCTAGTGAGTGAAGAAAGACACGATAGTTTTCTCCAGATCTGGATCTAGTCAAACACTCCTTTAAAAGCACTTTGTAAATAAAAAAACAAGCTCTGGTTTGACTTCAAGTCACAAGGGGAACAGCTGACTCCGGAATTGCGGTAAAATGCTCTCAGTGGCAGAGGAGGGCACACCAAAATAAGGTAGTTTCACATTGAAAACTGTGTCTCCGTACTGTCTAGAAATAGTCTCCTCAAAGAAAGGCCTGAGAATTTACACCTGAAAAATCTATGAGAGGAGCAATCTTTCTCCCGGGCACACACTAAGTGTTTATCTCTACGAAGAAAATGAGATCACCTGGACAAGAGTGTTGAAATTATTAAGCACCCTGACCTTTTTTTTCTATAACTAAGGATTATCTTTTCGATTTTAGAAAACAAAGTAGAATCCTGACATGCATTTCATTTTCATTTTGATGTGTTTGCCACTGGGGGGAGCACATTGCCATGGCTAGTATTTGGCTTTAGTAGGCACATGAGCTAGGCAGCACTTGGAACCGGCAGGTTTTGCTCTGTTCCAGATACGGATGATGCTAAAACTATCGTGCAATGACCCAAAGGACAAGTTCCTCTTGGAGATGAGTTCAGCGCAGAGTGAGTCCAAGCTACAGGGCGATGTAAAGGGGAAGATCCAGTTGCCAATAAATAGAAGGGGGTCTTACCGTCTTCTCCTGTCAGTCCCACCGTGCAGGCTCTCATTAACATAAATGTAGAATTTTTTGGGGCTCAGCACTGGGCTTATCAGATGCCAGCTCACCAGTTCGCACCACGTTCATGTGCTTTTTCATCAACATTAATATCACAATGAAATGTTGTGAAAGGATGCCAAAATGCATACAGAGAAAATAGATGATAGAAGTACCCCTTGGTAGGCTGAGACACAAAACAAAGACAGAACCAAGTAAGAAGAGATTGAGCCCACTTCTCTTTCTGGTGCAAAAATTCATCCTTAAAGGTCTCCAACCTGTTTTTAACTTGCCATTTTGCATTTCTTTCTCATCTTTTTTACATTTAAATATTTCCCCTTTGTAATAACAGACACATCTACATGGCCATTTGCTTTCACAAAGGGACCAGTGATGCAAGAAATTTGGACTTAGTACCTTCTCCTTCACAGCCTTCATATAAAAACAGATCACTCACTGCACATTCAAACCATTTAGAGACAGATGTTGAGACTTCTCTCCCTATAATGCATAGGGCATTTTCCCAGGTCCAAACAGGATTATGAAGATCAATGCGTGAAAAAGACATGGGAGATGATCAGATACTGCTGTTGGGGAGTTACACAAGCTTCTAATCACTGCTTAATTTTTCTCTTCACCTGTAGACCTCTTACCTTAAAACCCCTCGTATTAACAAACCACAGTCTGTAGTCTGGGCACAAAAATGAGTAACAGTCTTCTGGATGCCCCACCATTGGAAGTGTTCAAGGTCAGGTTGGACAGGGCTTTGAACAACCTCATCTAGTGAAAAATTTCCCTACCCATGGCAGGAGGGGTTGTACTAGATCATCTTTAAAGGTCCCTTCCAAGCCAAACCGTTCTATGATTAGAGACAACCCCTGATTGCCTTGCCATAGATTTTATTTAAAACCCAAGCAACCTTGCCCTGTCTCCAGGGTAGCTCTACCAGTGGGAAACATGTTAAGAGGTTTTTTTGTGGAGACAAGAGGAATTATATTGCTGTCAGCAGATTCAGATACTACAGTAAGAACGCAAGACACACCCTTGTTCATGCAACTGAACAGTGACAACACACTCATGGAAGACAATAAAACAGTCTGTATAAACAAGGCACCAATGCCTCAACCTTGGTTTTGATATCTGAGCTCATATTTTAAAACTTCCTTTCCCAGCAATCTTCTGCTCCACAAGAATTGCAGTTCTGAAGAAGCAGCAGCAAAGGAAATTATATTCCACAGATTTTTCCAAAGTCACACTTTCATTAAGAAAAAAATGGAAGGCAAGCTTCTATTCCCATGACCAGCCCCAGCCACACTGACACTGGGCAATCGGTCCACGCCAGGGTCAAGTACACTCCAGTTATCTGCTGTTAGCAGGGCTAGAAGGAGGACTGGAGCTGGAGGGAATCAGGTCGGAACGGTGTTGGGGAGATGCAGAGAGAAAAGGAGATAACAGGATCCCCAAGGTGGACACAGAGAAGTTGTGACAATACAGACTTAGGGAGCATGACCGGGGGAAACAATCTCTCAAGGAGAACGCTGGTGAGAAAGGAGAAACCACCCTGGCATGTAGAACCAAACCTGGGTTTCTCTCTCTTGCTGCAATAATCAGGTGAGTGGAGAAGAACCACTAGAATGAAGAGGACAACATAAAAAGACTGCGATCGATGCTGAACAAGACCTGAAAGGCATCATAATACAAGGACAGGGAACAGGGGTCCTCTACAGCTCCCTGGAAGAGCCAACTGCTTGGGTTTGTTGCCATTATCTCTGCTACTCTTGGCATACTTTCAACAAATTTGCAAGAACTTAGCTGGGATCTCTTCTCCTCTGCTGCACATAAGACACTGGGTGTCCTTGCAGTAAGAAATAACAGTAAACTATAGAGAAGGACTGCTCACACGGAAACAGTCCAGCTGCCTAAATCCATACTTGATATCCCACCAGTATTTATACCGAATCAACTTACGGTGGGAAGAAAGACTGGCAAAATACCAGGAGTAACAAGAGTGAAGATAGCCCAGAGGTAAATCCCTTCACAAGCTGTTATTAGCAAGAGATGAAGGTGGCAAGATAACTTACACAGATCCTGTTTACAACTACAATGAAACTATCTAGGGATATTCAGATTTTGAACCAGTAAGTGTAGCAAGGGTGCAAATTAACAGTCCATACAGGAAAAAAGGGGATATTAGTTAAAAACAAAACACAGCACATTTAGTCACCAAATATTTTTAAATATAAGTAGTTAAAATGAGGAGCTCATGCCCATGATACAAAGAATTAAAAGGATTAAAGGAACAAAAAGGAGTAAAGATTTTTCATGAAACACAGGTCCTTTGGTTCATTGGAGAGGACATACTTTAGAGGGATGGTCAAACTGTAAATCACAGTGCAAAAAACATTCCAGGGAACTGGAACATCTTTCTTATGAGGAAAGGCTGAGGGACTTGGGTCTTTTTAGTCTGGAGAAGAGAAGGCTGAGAGGGGATCTCATCAATGCTTATAAATACTTAAAGGGAGGGTGCCGGGAGGATGGGACCAGTCTTTTTGCAGTGGTGCCCAGGGATAGGACAAGAGGTAACGGGCACAAACCTGAACATAGGAAGTTCCATCTAAACATGGAGGAACTTCTTTCCTTTGAGGGTGGCAGAGCACTGGAAGAGGCTGCCCAGAGAGGTGGTGGAGTCTCCGACTCTGGAGACATTCCAAACCCACCTGGACACCATCCTGTACAACCTGCTCTAGGTGACCCTGCTCTGTCAGGGGGGTTAGACTAGATGATCTCCAGAGGTCCCTTCCAACCCGGGTGATTCTGTGATTCTCTGGATAAAAAGCACATATGGCTTCTAATTCGAAGTGGCCCACCTTTAAACTCTAACCGCTCCTTCTTACCTCTTCACAAAGTCTGTCCAAAGCAGAAAACAACATTTGGAGCTTGCTCTCAGCATAAATAGTTTGTTGCAGAAGAAATCTAGCAAAGATGGACAACTTGGGCAGGAAATACTGCAGAGTTTTAGCTACAACCAGGGAGAGGCAATGGAAGATCCCTTTTCCAAGACTATGCTGATCCCAGCCATTTGTTATGTGCATTAAACAGCAAATAACTGTCGTGGACTACTAACTTGCGTACAACCCTGCCTACAAGTCTTCCTGCACAGTAAATGAAATTCACATCTGGTATGGTTTGAAGAACCCACAACAATTTATCGTCGTTCAGACAACTATTGTCTCACCTGGTGACCCCTCCCCACCCAGGAAGGGGAATCAGGAAAAATCAAGGAAACCCAGGGGTTGAAATATAGACAGATTTAACAGAATAAGACTAAACAAGTAACATTAATAGTACTAAAGAACCAATATTGACCCTGATACCAATATAGAATATACGAGGATTATCCTCAGCCCATTCTATCCGTAGGAAGCCGTGCACTCTCAGCAGGGGACAGCAAATGTGGGACACTGCAAGCGCTACGGCTTCGGGAGGAAGGGAAGGGCTCAGGGCTCCGGCACCGGGGCAAGAAGTTCTCAGGATCACCGCTACCAAGGGATAGTGAGCACTCCTCAGCAAACTTTCTAATTTCTATTGAATGTGCCGTTCATGGTATGGAATAACCCTGTTGGCCAGCTTGGGTCAAGTGCCCAGGTCTCGCTCCTCCTCATCCCTGCACCTGGTGAGCTCCACAACACTGAGACCTTGAAACCCACCCACCACGGCTGGCTGTAAAGTCAATATTTTCACCAATTCAGACACCAGGGTCTTCTAAAAGTGCAGTTTTCCCAAGTATTAGAGGAGACCTCACTGTAAAGTAAAATTACTGAAAGAGAAATTAGTCCTGTGTCGCTCAAACCAGGACAACATACATGGCTTAGGTTAACGACTTATAGATACTGCTATAAAATGCAAATTTCTCCAACCTCATGCAGCACCTGTGAGGCTCAACAATGGACTTGTGTGCTTTCAGTCCACCTACCTATCGTTCCTCTTTCATCCTTCATGCGACATATGGTAGAGACCATTAAATGAAAGTGAAGGCTTTCCAGATACTTCAAAGGATTAAAAAGCAGGGGTATAAATCCAATTTTAATTGGAAGCTTTTAATATTTCATTTTATTTTATAAATCTAAAATAAATGTAGGACACAATTAATTCATCAGAATGAGCATGACTTCTGCAAGCTTAAACCTGCCAGCAAGGCGAATAGTGGGGACAACCCATGCTGTTGCAAAACCACCAAACCAACCTTGTGTTAAGAAAGCTGTAAAAGAAGCTACACATATGGATTTTTTTTTTACAATAATGCAGACTGCTGTTTTGAAGTTTTTTGTCTTGCTTCTGTCTATAGTAGCTTTTTACCATAAGTGGTAAACAAAAAATATTAAATAATTTGTAATGTATAAGGCTGGCAAGTGAGGAATGAATAAATCATTATGGAGTAACTACATTAGTGGACAAGGGAAGAGCTACGGATGACATCTATCTGGACTTCTGTAAGGCCTTTGACACAGCCCTCCACAACATCCTTTTCTCTAAATTGGAGATACGGATTTGATGGATGGACTGTTCAGTGGATGAGGAATTGACCGGATGGTCACATCCAGAGAGCAGTGGTCAACGGCTCAGTGTCCGGATGGAGATCAGTGATGAGTGGTGTCTCACCATAGCCCGTACTGGGACCAGTACTGTTCAATACCTTCATCAACAACACGGGCAGTGGGATCAAGTGCACTCTCAGCAAATTCGCAGATGACACCAAGCTGAGTGGTGCGCTTGGCACAGATGTTTTACACTCTTTACCCAATTATACACAGTGATTGAAGGCTGAGTTTTATCTCTCTGGCTGTCAGCATGTCACAGCTTCTCACTGAAGGTAATTTTTATTTAGAAGTTGGTCAGGGCAGTCAAAAGACGAAGTGAGTTAATAAAAAAGGATTAAAAAGTACCCTGAGAACCTCTCTTTCATTTTCGCACACCCACAGCTCGCAACTTTATTCATAGGGTTAAGAAGCTTACATCATCATCCCACACATTGAGCAAATTTGGTATGCTGCAATATCAAACTTCTAGCTCCTGTCCCACAGCTGACATTTAAAGCTAATATAATGAATATTTTTATGGGCAGTACATACCTGCTTTGCTTTGCTCATTCATGTACATGGCCGATGTGTGAAAGCGTTTCTGATTCAGCAAATTGGAGCTTCATCATGGTGTGTTGAAACAGCGCATCAGGAATCCCAGCAGGCCCTGATGGAAAGCAAGATACAACATTCCAAAATCGGTTGACTCTGCTCACCCTGACATAACAGGAATAAACCAGGGAATCTTAGTCTGAAATCACTTTTTTAATGGCATAGCTCTCTATTTTTAGGTAATTTAGGTATTTTTAGATAAATTTATAGCTAAGAGTGTGCATTCTCTGAATATGCAGGAAGAAAAAGTCACACAGAAACAAAGCGATGATGTTTTTTTCATGTATACGGTTACTGCGGGGGTTTTTTCTCGTGCGTGTGGCTCTACAGCCCACTTCAACGAATGTTAAAAAATGAAGACAAATCCTTTTTCAGCCTCATAAGGAGCCGGAGCCTGGTAAATCCGCTTCTATTGCGACAGGCCAAAGTGTCTTAGGCTATTTCGTAATTCAAGAGGAATAGACGAAGGTTAGACTAATACTTGGGACATCTAGCATGAGGGTGGGATCTCAAAGGTCCTAGTCGGTCAATGGGAGTGGAATGAGTAATTCCTGAGAAGAGCTTTAAATCACCTTTAAATCACTGCCAGCAACAGTCTCAGTGGCCAGAGCTGTATTATTTTCCTTTCCACACTGGATAAGTCACGGTGTATACAGTGCATGTATGATAATAAAATAGACATTGTAATTAATCCCTATTGAATCTGGTTTTATATCCTTCTTCAGGCATCCACTTTTTGGACACTGGGCTGGCTGGAATATTGCTGTGATCTAACATGGGCTCTCTTGTGCCACCTCACACCCATCTGTTGTTCTAGGTAGCCCCATAGCCACAGGTAATTGAAGCTTTAATGAGTCCACGTGACACCAGTATAAGAGGTTGTGAGCGGGTAGAAATGCCCATGTAAGCAAGCCCCAGTTACATACCGAATACGATGCAACTGCCGCACACAGGTCTGTTCACAAAAATGGAATTATGAGTCAGAGTGAAAATTAAGGTCCTGTAGATTTCTGTATGCGGCAATTCTTGCAGGGTATAGAGGCTTTATTTGCATAATTAGCTTGCTCTTACTCAATGTTCTCCATACTGTGCTGGTATAAAACTGTGTGTATCAGCACACTGTTTTTTTGGCACAAGAATTGTTCAGTGATAAATAGGTAACTCTAAAACACGTAACATTTTTTTACACTAGATAATTACACCAAAGCAGAGTGAAGCTACGGTCACAAATGGGCACCTCAGACCAGGACACTGATCAATCTGAGTGACCCTCTGATACCACAAGACATAAGAAACAAAGTTCCTGTTGCCGCTTTTCCTTACACAAGGATTTGCACGTCTCTTTTGTGCCCAACTGACAATTCCCAGACATTTTTTAGGACAGCAATTGTTGATGCTGCCAGTCTCCTGTCAAGTTTGATACAGACCAGCAAACACAATCCAACAACAAGCAGTCACCACACAGGGATGGCTTCCATAGGAAACTAACCTTATAAAACAAATCCAAGATTAATTCACACTGGAGTCTGATGCTGGAGATTCTAGACGTTCATGTTAGGTTTCTTAGGTACTATATGCAATAAAAAAAAATACAAAAGGAAAGGAATAGTGATCTAAAAAATTGCCCTTATTGTTATTTCAATAATACATGCAGACTGAATCTCTTCTAACCCATTCTAAGTCAGAGTAACAGCTCCAGTGGACACCCTTGTGTCAACACCCTTGAATCAATAAACTTGATTAGTTGGCACAAAAAGATAGTATGGATCACTGTGCATGTTGCCACTGGAATGTTTTTAACATAGTGGAAACATTTTCCAGTGTTTCAACATATCACAAAAACAAAACCTCAAATATAAGCATATTTGCTTATGCTAAGTATAACCACCCTACTGATAAAATAAACAGATAGTGTAAGTATGACTTAAGTGGTAAACATATTTAAGGATAGGACAGTCAATAGGGAGAGGTCTAGATCCCCTAGGAACCTAAGCCATCCCAAAAAGATGTATTTTCACATATACGTATACGTGTTTTCAAATGTTTTTTCAAATGTTGATTGTTACTTCCAAGAAGGAATGTGGGTCCTTCAGGGGAGAACAATTTTTTTTCAGAGCATATCTGCCAGATTCAGTTTAGTGGCCAGTCAAATCAATAAACATTATTTCACTTGATTCTCATTTTTCCTCGTGAATCCTCAGCCATAACAGGCATACCATCTTTCTGGTAACCAATAAATACCCTCAAGGGACCAAGGGTCCAAATGAGGAACATCTTCACCACTCATTAAAGAAGAATACTTGAAGCATAGTGACATAATTCAGATCCTGATACAAAACTGCCGCAATGGAAACCTCCAACCCATGGAGGAGAAGATAAATATACAGAGAAACATTCTTCTATGCGTCTAACTGGAAGCAGAAGTTCATTAGGCTGGCTACCAACTGGGAACGTTCTGCTGACCAACCTGAGTCTAAAAATACGGAACAAACTCTAACTTGCTAGGAATTGCTTCATGATTTCTTATCAAGTCGCCAACCTTTCCCTGTGTTGTAGTTACTACTCTACTTATTATACTGTAGTTATTACAGTACTGCTGACAGAATTCTGAAAGTATGTGTCTTTCCATCATCTTATCCTCTTAATAATCCTACTTGGTTTCTCCAAAAAACCCACTCTGGAGCAGGGGCAGCTGGGGTTGGACTTTCTAAAGGCCCAAATACTGCTGTAGGTTAGTGCCTTTTCGGTTCAGTCATGAGGAAAGCTCATCTCTGATTATTTCTCCCTCTCACGCAGGGTTTTGCAAGCTGAGTATTTCTTGGTATGAAAAGCAGAGAATTCAAGCATACAGGCATCTTCTGAAAAGCGAGTACTTACTCTTTTTTCACCTTTATTTTGGCAGTATTTCTTGGTTTCTTTGACATGCAGTATCCCCGTGGTGAAAGTTTAATTTGCGAGAGCTGAAGAAATTGATTTACAACTTATCGCTATTTAGATAATTTGCTAGGTTCACATTAAAGCGTTGAGGAAATAAAAGCTATCTACACTTACAGATCCTAAAGAGAGCATATCTGACTTTATCTTTAGTTCTTATTGTAGTTACATACATTAAACTCGGAGATTACACTATTCTATGGAAGTGCACTTGGCAACACCCCTATAAACATTTTCAATGGGATAGCCCTGCCTGTCCTAAAGGAATGCCTACGTGGCATGACATATCATGTTAATGTAGACTGGCTTCTTCCCCACTTTATTCCCCTGTGTCCAGGTGACCACTTGAGCTCAAAAGTTCATTAAAGACCTTGTTACTGGCTCTTGAAGATGCTGCAAGGCAAAGTTGGCGTGTTCAGCAGCAAACGCCTTATTGAGAACCAAGAAATTAGTGAGTTGGCTCCATTCAGACTCTAACTTGTACAAGCAGAGCCTGACTTGTAGCTGACTCTACCAGCACTGTGTAACAGAAGACATCATATACTATAACAGATGTTTCCAACTAGCTCTTACAACAGCATTATAAAAGTTACCACTTCATATTGCACAGGCTCTCCAGTAATCTCTCCCGCTCTCACTCCCAGTTTGTCCTGGACTTCTGCACACAACTCTTCACGCTCTACTATTCGATAATTCAAAACATTGCTGGTTTATTCTAGGTGGCAGTCACGAGTGCAGAAGGGAGGGCGGCGCTGTCAGGAGAGGCACTATTCTGATTTTAAATTGCTTCTTCCTGCTGCCAGAGACCCAGCACAGTGGTTCTCACACTGCACTGTGTCCACAGGGCCTGTCCCTCGGCAGCAATTTCCTCAAAAAGGATATCGAAAAACCACATTTGAACAAGCGGCTCTGTCCTGGCGCACCGTTTTCTTGTCCCTTGTGGAGTTTGAGCAAGGACAGGCTTGGAAGTACGACTTAAGGGCCCAGGCTGCCTGAGGTAACAGCTGAGACACCGTATTGCTCTCATGAATGCAATTACAAAGGATGGAAATTTGCTCTTGCAATTATCGGTAGCCGTTGAGTCTAAGGTGTAGGAAGCGTCTAAAATGGGGATCAAATTCCTGCCCAAGAAGTATCCTGAGAACCAGGCAAGAAATGCCCTAAATGAGAGGCCAGTTCTGCCAGTCTTGAATTCTTTGTTGCGCTCCGGTACAGCTTCCAAGGAGAGGGGAACAGGCCACCACCCAGTCCATACGTGGGTGAGAGGTGGGCATTACGGCTTTGAATCACTTTGGCTAGGGAGAGAACCGAACCTAGGCCATTTATACTGCCGTAACAACTGCGTAACCACCGTCTTGAGAAAAAGAGGAAGATCGCCTCTTCCAGCTCCGTTTCAGAAAGAAAACAAACATAAACGTTCTCTGAAAAGCACCGTCCTGCCAATATGTCAAGCGTGTTCCGAGCGTGCCTGTGGGATCGGACCCTTCAGGGGATATGGCAGGCAGGAAAATCGAATATGCCCCACCCTTAGGTGGGTGATAAGATGAAAATTGCTCAGACCGAGGCAGTTCTGTACATGCACAGGAGCACAGCTCAGCATTTAAAGAGCTTTAGAGTAATAGCAGAACACACCTACTGAGCCAGCTGTAGGCAACACCTGAAGAAAAGGCATTTTAGGTGGTAAGCTGGAACGTAGTCACCTATGTCATCAAACTTCATCCTAGATATGGTCTCTATTTCTGGTTGACTGCCTCTTAATGGATACAAATTACACATATACACTGTCAGTTCCTTCATGTCAAGCGACAAACAAGTCGGCCGCCAATCACTTATTTAAGAGTTTATGCAATAATGCTGAAGAACCCTGGCAATTTTTTGCAGGGGTGGGTGGTGAGAGGAACCAGTGAACAAGTCTTATAGGGGAAACATTCTACCCTTCGGTGGGAGGAGAGAAGGCAGGTGCTAAGCCGAGGTCCTGCCACACAGAGCAAGACGTCAGGAGAAAAAGCACTTGTTCTTTCCATTTGTAAGCTCTTTCAGTCAGCTTCCACTGGAACCATCTTATCCCTAAATCTAGAGCCTGAGTGAAGAACAAAAGCAAAGACACAAATTTAGGAGAGGGAATGTAACCATATATGCCTCCCTTCATCACGAAATAAGCTTTGTTAAGCTAAGCTTATCCTTATCCCCAAAGCTTCATACTCCTTTTTGGTCCATGTAAGTGTATTTGCTGCAGCTTCCTTGACATTACATACAATACATACAAACCGCCATACAAATACATACAAATACATACAAATCGCCACAAAGTCAGTGTCCTTCAAATCTTTCAGAGAACCTACAGGGTAGAAAGCCTTGAGTCTGTCTACTCACGAGAATACAGGAAATATTCAGGAGTTGAAGGTGGGAAAGAGGTTGATGGAAACGCATTTGGAAAGGAGTTAAAGGCGGCAATGATTAAAATTATCCAAGAAGAGAGTGAGAGAAAAGCTGAGAAGTGAAAGGAAAATACTAGAGTTGTGTAATATGAGAACACAAAAGTAAGTAGTAGGAAAAATAACAGATTTATGACATTCTTCCTCCTTTTTCTATAAAAGATTGTCTGTATTTCTTATTAAAAAGGCCTAAACACTATCAAGAATGTGAGATGTTTGATGATGGAGGGCAGGAGATGGACTCAGAGCGTCCATTACCAATTTGAGAGAGAAGGTTGTGGTGAGAAGTGACCCTGCTTAGTCAGGTAGAAGAAGAGACGAAGGGAACAGCGGCTTGAAGAAGTGACTTGGCATTTGGAATAGAAAGGGAAGGAATGTAAGTGGTTTAGTTCTCTCTGCATATCAATTTTAAGATTCCTCTGGAGTATTGCATTGCGCTCTGGTCACTTAAAACCAGAAAGACGTCCAGACATATGACCTAGATCGTCAACCGTATTTGCACATTCTTATGTCTACTCTCATCTCTAAGGTTACTGAAACGGGGGATCTAGGAGACTGGCTTTGGTTTGATTTTTCTTCAAAACTGCATTTTAGTAGAGGTTGGGCTTTTGACTATACTTTTGGCTCAAAAGTCTCTGGTTTCTTTGAAATCTTGACCATTCAGAAAGGTAATGCCATGAAACAAATATTTTTGTTTGACAGGCTGACTACTTGCGAATTTCAAGTTACATTAAATCCCTGAACTAAGGCAAAGGAACTTTGCGGATGCAAATACAGTTGGGTATACAAGCTGGACAATATCAGGGGGTTTAGTTCCCATTATTTCGATTCGGATTAAACATTGAATTCCTATAAGAAGCTGAGCAAAGGATTGCCGCGTAATAAAAAGCATGCTACATCGCTCTGCAGGACACGCTACATTTACAGGAGCAGAATTCGATTCCTAACCACTGTCAGGGACTGTGCCACATTTCTTTTGATCTTCTGGTCTACCTGTATGAGAAAAAAACCCACTTCTAGCAGAATCTCAGTATAAACTCCTGAAGCAAGGAGGATTCTGCAAACTATTTCCCTAATTTCCTTCATTCTTCCAGGTATTCCAGATTGTCTACATTGTCTTTTCAGGGAATGTTACAGGAAAACATGGTAAGATTACAGTCTCCAGAAGACTGTTTATGCACAAAACCTGTATTTCAATCTTCTCAGTCTCTGTCACGTACTCTTGCTGTTGAGCAAGTTTTCACTGAGCACATTGTATTCTCCTTCTGTACCAGTGTTATAGTTGGGGCAATTTCCAATTTATTACTCATTAAGATCAGACTATTAGAGACCTCAGTATTAGTGCGAACGCAAAACAAAGCGGCTTGCCACCTTCTCACCAGGTGTTACCCCGACCCCTTGAAGTTTGTGAATCATGTTAGATTTTGACAAAGGTAAATCAGCGTAATTCCTAATAACCCTTATGAAACAGATAAAGAAACAAACGAATATTCACACAGAGCAGATTGTTGAACCAATCAAAGAGACAGAAACATTTTAATGAAAATGAGGTTGCAAAAAGACAGACTCAATAAATTACTATGTTCGAATGAGTAGAATGCTAAGTAAATGCAACAAATAATGTTTGATTTATGATACTGACACCAGAAAGTACCATTTTGTGTCAGTCTTGTATTTAGAGGATTTCAGTGGGACTCAGGATCTAATCAGCACAGCTTTCAAGTCTCACTGGTAAAAAAATGTAGGAATCCTTAATATTTATATTCCCTTCACCAAGACATCCACTTAAAAATGTCTTCATGTATTACCAAATAGAGCATGCAGTAAAATCCCTGCATTCATCTTAAGACAGTACTATCACTTAAATACTTAAAATGTTACTACTGTTATGCATAATTGTGGATCTCACCATTCTATCCAGCCCTGGACCCGGGAACACAGAATTGTCCTAGGTACTAGTTAGAAGAGATTTTCAAATTATATTCAAAGCAGTTTTTGAACAACTACTTTTTTAATCAGGATCCGTTTCAATGACATCTGTCAGCTCTTACTAGGAAATAAGCAGAACGGTGTTATCAGTACCTGCACATGCACACAAAAAATATAAATATAAAGAATAAATGGAGATGTTCTTAAAAAACAAAGGCAAAAAATGAAAAGTCCAAACTCCTTCTGCTTTTGTGTGTTGGGCTTGATATTATTTGTTACCTAGAAGAGGCTGTAGTTGTCTGTAGCTTGTAACACAGGTAAGTTGTTCATCAGTGGGTTGCAGATGGGTCATGCTTTCACAGTGGTATCTCACTTTAAGATCTTTCACGTTCTCCTCCTTTGGGTGGTTTTTCCACTGAAAGCTGGGGCATAGAGTTCTCGATGTGAACAACAGAGGAGAAGAACCGCTTTTCTTCCACGTGGTCTTTGCTCTTATGTGCAAATTTTCGACCGATTTGCCGTTACGTACTACCTTTATGGTCTTAGGTCAATTAGGTGAAATACAGTACAATACAGGTTTTGCCCGTGTGGCTCAACTGTCTCATAATGGAGTATATTAACTATAAATGATATTAGAAAACGTCATAATTGCATCATCATTCCTTTGCAAAAGCAGCAAGATTAACCAGAGGCCATACACTCTCTCTAAAACAGGTATTGACTTTCAATCTAAAAGTCATGAAAAGCAGCTTTATCAACATTCTTATAATTTCCCTTTTTTCCCTGTATTCTAGCTTTTCCAAATAACCCTATTATCACCACTCAGCCTTTTTTCCCCTTCTTTTTTTTCCTGCTGTTAATTGATACCCACGTACCTCCTTGTTCTTTCGTACATCCTCTATTTCTTTTGTCTGTTGTTTGCTGCCCATCTCTCCTCATTTACAGTTTACCTTTCCCACAAGGTTTAAAGCACTTTCAGTGAAGATATTCTACCATAGGCCCGCTCTGAGCTTCTTCACATTGTCGGCTCTCTCAAAAAACAATAGGAGAATTCTGGTGGTCTTAGAGAGCTACTGTGCCTCTACACAGGTGGCCATTAGACTTTTCACTCGCAGAAGCTGTCCTTGACCACAGGCAGGGAGAGGCTAGGTCCTTCTTGGGGCCAAACAGCTAAGCACCAGGTACAAAACTGGTAAGAGAGAGTTCCAGGAAAGGAGATGGTTCTTGGGGATGCTGAAAGAGAAGAAAAGTTTGCAAGGCCCAAAGAGGCCCATACGGGACGACAGAATTACGATTTAATTCCTTTTTTGGATACAGGAACAGAGCCACAAACGTACTTAGTTGCCTAAGAACAATGTGGATGCCCACAGGTCCCTGGGATCACCAGAAAGTAAGCATTTAGATAAAAACTAATATCTATAAAACTCAAAAAAAGCAAGAGGACCCTAAATACCTTTGCAATCTGGACCTACTCCTCAGTTCCTAGACTTCTTGGTCTTATTCAAAGCTGTTCTGCATCAGGAAGTTAATCAGACAGCACAGTTACCAGTCAATTAAAATATATACATGTATTTATGCATATAAATAATACACGCTATACAGACTCTTTGGAATGTATTCAAAACAGCTATTACAGGTGTAAAACATAGCAACAAGTTATCTTCCTCCCCATGCCATCCATGAGCAGTGCTAGTAATAACAGCTAAGTAGTTAGAGCAAGTAGCGTCCATATGATCAATAGCCATGGGGACATACCCCAGGCCATCTTGTTCTCTGCGTACTTATTTTACCTATTCTAGAATATCCCTTAAAGATCCCCCCTGACCTAATATGTCCTGACTTCCTGCAGTTTGCCCTGTCCTATCCCATTTTCACTGATCCACTGAGCCAAAAACACAATGAAGGAGACCTTATTGTGGCCTTTCAATACTGAAAGAGGGCTTATAAGAAAGATGGAGTGAGACTTTTTACAAGGACTTGTAGCAATAGGATGAGGGGTAACGGATTTAAACTGAAACAGGGGAGAATTAGATGAGATATTAGGAAGAAATTCTTTGCTCTGAGGGTGGTGAGACACTGGCCCAGGTTGCCCAGAGAAGCTGTGGCTGCCCCATCCCTGGAGGTGTTCAAGGCCAGGTTGGACGGGGCTTGGAGCAACCTGGTCTAGTGGAAGGTGTCCCTGCCCATGGCACGGGGTTGGACGAGATGATCTTTAAAGGTCCCTTCCAACCCAAACCATTCTATGATTCTATGACTCTATGAAGAAATTCCTTTCAAACTTTTTCCATAAGCAATGAGCTGGCACCTCCGATGAAGTAAACTGATCAAGCTGGTTCAAGAGCTACTTCTCTCAAGTTTGAAGGCCCAGTTCATCATGGCTCTAAATGCTGAGTTTGACAGCAGCAAAAATAGAGGTTCATGGTTGGGAACAAGAAAAAAAAAAAGTAGTTTTAATCCACTTTCCCACCCATTCTTACTGAAATTAGCTTTGACCAGCTCTCAAGTTTCTATACCAGAAGACACACACACACACTGATGGTCTGTGCTGACTCTTTGCAGCCATTGTCTGGTGAAGAGGTTCCCTTTGAGAGTTGCCAGTTTCTACCCATGCAGATACGCTTCAAGCCAGTGTTCCCCAGAATCCTTTAGTGAACTGCAGGAACAGAAAGTAAAAAATCGCTGATGGGGAGACAACATTCAGCTTCATGGGAAACAAACTGTAGTTTAGATGTAAAAAGAAGTAAATGGAAAAAATGGATTAAGAACTGCATGGACATCTCATAGCAAAGTCTGACTACAGGGAATGAGCTGAGAGGATTTAAGGAAGAGAAAAAAAAAAATCTTTGTAACTTTGAAAATTTTTGGAAATTAAAGTGCCTTTAGGAAAACGTAAATAAACTCTACGTTGATATCTCCATGAATATTGATTCGAAATGCTTGCCTGTATCCCTCCCTTGCATGCTACTACAGTGCAAAACTATCTTGTTAATTGATACTTACTGCAAAATATCTACAAAGGCTGTCAGTAAAGTCTTGGTTTTATACTCAATGCCATGCTTATCACAAAGGGCTTTCACCAGAGGAGCTGCTTTCCAATAGTTGTGCCGAGGCATCGTGGGGAAAAGGCTGCAGAATTAAATGACAGAGTTATTGTAAGACTTTGCTTGCACCACTCTGTTCCCTCTGTTCAGAATATTTCCCTGTCCTCCCCCAAAAGGCAAAGGGTCTCCTGAGATTGTTTCATGTGAGACTACGTGGTCTTTCTCACTTTTTAGTGACCCACATTATTCCCATTCGTCTCCCCGTAGCCATACTCACTGGTGCTCAATTTGGAAGTTCAAGTGTCCAGTGAACCAGTCATTGAACAAAGATTGGTTCACATTGCACGTTGCGTGGAGCTGGGAGGAAACAAACAAACAAAAAAACCAAAGAAATACATGATTTAGTTTTTATTTTTCTGGAAGTCTGATAATTGAGCCCCAGCAATCATTACCCATCCTCGTCTAGCATAAAAGGCAATTTAGTGTAAGGGATTATAGCCAACATTGCCCTGAAGAATTAAACAAAGTCTAGATTGAAACGGGTTGTTGGGATACAGGTTAATTTAGCTAGCTCTTTGCTCAGAAAGAAAACCTTCTTCACTGTGATTCTTTTAAGAGGTTCTCCTCGCATCTTGCACTTGGATGGAAAGAAAAGATGCCCAACAACGAAACAAAAAACGTTCTTCTGGCCTCCTCCAACAAGTGGAGTCAGATGCAAAAGTCTGACAGACATTTATGTACATGGGCTTCATCTCACCTAATCTAGACACCCTTAGTTTGAAATCTGCCTCTGAGCTCATCACTTTAGAGTCAATGGAGAAAAATAGAAATCTTTATGCTGCCATTCATCTGACCTGATTTAGATGTGTATTTTAGAGTAAGACAAATCATGCTCTACAAATGCAGGTGTTCAGATGTAGACATCCAGATTTGGTCAGATGAATACCACGCTGGGTCTTTTTTCCTTAACATAAGGAAAAATACTTAGAACCCACGATGTGGGATTATATTGCTGGAGGCAGAATAGATGTGAGTAAAGTTGAATTTACGTATTCATTTTTATCAGACCTAAATTTTGTCAGATTTATCTTATCTGCAGTAAGTCTGTAACCTGTAGGGTAAAAAATAAAGGTATTCAGTCCCACTTTGCTTCTCTTTAGTTAGCCTAAAAAGGAGACTGACTGTTATTCCATCAGCACTTTTTCACAATATGAAGGAAAAAGTGTTGTGAAAAATGTGTTTTTTCAGCGAAAGAATAATTGGGTTTTTTTTAATCGAGATGTCCTGTTTTCTAACCAAAGTTTTAAATGTTTTGACTACTACATAAATGCATGCCTATGGAATGAATAGCAAGGACAAACCTCATTAACACTGGTAAATAAATTATTAACATTAATAAATAAAGCTAAGAGAATAACAACGTTGTCTTTGTCCTACAATTCAGAACTGCAGACCCACAGAATCACAGGGGTTGGAAGGGACCTCTGGAGATCATCTAGTCCAACCCTCCTGCCAGAGCAGGGTCACCTAGAGCAGGTTGCACAGGATGGCGTCCAGGCGGGTTTGGAATGTCTCCAGAGTCGGAGACTCCACCACCTCTCTGGGCAGCCTCTTCCAGTGCTCTGCCACCCTCAAAGGAAAGAAGTTCCTCCTCATGTTGAGATGGAACTTCCTATGGTCAAGTTTGTGCCCGTTACCTCTTGTCCTATCCCTGGGCACCACTGCAAAAAGACTGGTCCCATCCTCCCAGCACCCTCCCTGTAAGTATTTATAAGCATTGATGAGATTCCCCCTCAGTCTTCTCTTCTCCAGACTAAAAAGACCCAAGTCCCTCAGCCTTTCCTCATAAGAAAGATGTTCCAGTCCCCTAGATGTTCCAGACCCGCTCTTTCAGAAGAAAGGAGATTCTCACCTGAGTAGATACCCAGTCTTTGTTCTTATCATAATCAATGTCCATTGGAATGTGATTCATCTGCGACACCCAAATAAACCAGGTACTCTCTAGGTACCTGGGCAGATAAACACAGAAACACTTATCATAGCTCTAATCCCATCCAAACTTACTATTAAAACACTTTCCTGAATCTCATCTTAAGTAAAAGAGCATTTTTATGTAATCCAGGATTTTCTATTCCATCCCTGTGCCTCCTGACTTTTGGAGTTTCCTTTGGGAACCATTCAGTTCGTAGTTGCAGATGTCCCTGAGCCGCCACCACCACCCTGAAGTTATACTGTTTCTTCTTGGCTGACTATTTCTTTCTGAGAAAAATGTAGTGAGTATAACTAGTTTTCATTTATTCCCTTTGGCGCTTCATATTGTTTACAAATATTAGTCATGGGGCCCCTGGGTATGCTGTGTGTTACCTGGACAGCCAGTAGTACACCATGAAATTGTTAAATCCCATTAAAGGAATATACATGAGACAGACTCGGATGTTGAAAGACACAATCAATACCAGGTCCTGTAAACAAAACAAAACAACAAAAAAAAAGAGATGAAACTAAGCCTTTGTTGATGAACTCCCTCCACTCCCTCCTCTCCCCCTTACCTGAACTGCAGCGTAAAAAAATGTTCTTATTCATTGATCTCTTATTTATCAAGAGTAAGCTCCACACCATCATTCTGCCTCAAGTTGAGAGTATCCCTGGAATATTGCCACAGCGCTCACTTCACCACCAGTAACTAAAGGCCAGCAAACAGCCCCGTAATCACACTCTGTCTAGGTCTGATAGTTTTGTTAACTTTTATTCAGCTGCTAAGAGGCTAAAAAGCCTCTTCTAAAAATTTCTCCCTGGACCCGTTGCCTGCAGCATTCCTGCTGCAGCGAGCCTGGAATCAGCCTGTTCTATCCTAAACCCCACAATCACCTGAGGCGGAGGTTAATACAGCCACAGAGTGGTGACATTTTTTGGAAGTCTTCTAGACAATGCAAGCAGTGCTTACCAACCACTTTTTCCTCTTGATCGCAAAGTAGAATATAGACAGCTGGAAGAAGGGTATGAGTGCAAGCGGGGCCAATACTGAAGGGAAGAATGAAAACAGAGAGACATTAATAATTTCACCGCATCATAAATCTTACAGAATATTATTCTGTAAGAAGAAAGACTCTTCCTTCCAGTGGAAGAAAAATCGCTGTCTTCCATTTACACTAATTTTCATGTGTCCACATCATCTCTTCCTCTTTTCATCTCACCACTTCTCATTTCTTTCCCATCCTTTTCTTCTCACCACTTCTTCATTTCTTTCCCATCCTTTTCTTCCTCACACTTGATTCACCCCTATCTAGTACCTAACATCACATAACCCTCACAGAGATGTGAGGGGCAATCCCTCCTCACGCGAACCTTCTTTAACATGAAGAAAGCTTCCTGAAGCTGTAACTTCAATGGGAGTATCTTTAAAACCCTTATTATGGGGAGGAGATGCAGTTGTGATTTTTAGGTGAAGTTCCTACCGCACTGCACGGAAGCAGGGATACTCACAGATGAAATACTTATGCTGATAATTGTAAGGCATGAACTTCTTCTTCTTTTTTCCCAGCTGAAAAAAGAAAAGACATTGTAACGGGCCAGTTGGAGACCTGAGACCCTTCATAAGGTAATTCTTCTTCCTGGCTAATGAGCAAATTGAGAACTACCTCTTAATCTCTCTAATCCAACCCCTCTTCTTTGAAAAGCAGGTACTGAAGTTCCAAAGAAATGGAGAGAAGCAGATTTCGTTTGTGCCTCTGTATCCAGATACCAACGTTATGCCGATGTCAGAACAGAGACCTTTTTTAGGAGAGTCCAAAACTCATACAAAAATGCTCAAAAATCACAAAAATGCTCACAAGTCATTTGAATTTTGTGGGAGAGGTTTCTAGAGATGGTAGTGGAAGCCCAGTCTAACCAATTCCACGTATTCACCCCAGAGTGCACCGAGATTGTCAGTGCTCAGGGAGGAACAGGTCATTAACATGAAAACTAAGACATGAAACTTGGTGGCTGATGAATGTGTTTGCTGTGAAAGCTACATCTCAGTTTCTGTATCTCACGAGATAAGATGCAGACATCCCAAATTTTTGAGTAATAGAGGAGATAGTGGTCAGAAATTACATAAGCATTTGGATGCTATGATAAAATGGCTGTAAAATCATTTCTGCAAGATCAAAGCAGTAAATATTCTATAAAGACATCAGTGTTTTTGTTTTCTCAATTACTTTGCCTTCAAGTACATGAAACAGCAAAGAGATTAAATATTTACAAAAAGCACAATAATTTTATTTCTTCACAGTGTATTTTTTCACTATTTGCACAAAAGAATTCTTAACATCATCTGCAAATTTTATGCTTATGATTCTTCAAAGGACAAAATAATAAGGAGGTAAAGCAAACTATTTCCAGAGCTCCCCTATTACTGAGAAAAAAACCCCCCTTGAATGCCTCGAAGATGTCTTCATTGGATCAAAACGGAAACAAAACACATGAACTGGACTAAATGAAACCACCGAAATCCGTTTTGCCCATGCACCGCGTGCCGGACTCTGTTAAAAAGCAGGAAGACACAAGAACTAATTTCCTACATGTTCACTCCCACGAAACCCAGTCTAGCACAGCCACCCCACTCAGGATGCTCATGCTAATATTTCAGAAGACCGCTGACAAAACCCTTCCCAGTTGCAGCTAGCGGTTTTCCATGAATAAATATTTTGCATAAACTCTCTTTACAGGAATCTTTCTGAGACAGCAGAGCTGGAATTTTCCACGTGCCTTGGAGACCTGTAATTTCTTTGCTTATTACCAGCTAAAGGAGAGCGAGATGTTATTTTAAGAGGCTGGTTATCTAGCAAAGAGCCCATTTCATCACCCCATGAGTAAACAGAATTGCCAGGGAAAGAAAAGGCAAAAGAGACCTTGCCTATCCTGATGATATCAGAAATCATAAGGACGCAGGGAGGGTCTGTTCGTGGTTTTTATTTTTACGAAAGCCATAACGTTTGTGATTAAGAAATAATTTGCTACGTTTGTGTTTTGTGCATAGCAGCAGTACTGGTCCTGAAGGATTAAGGTGCCAAACAGCTCCCACAGCCAAAAGGAGAGGGATGTTCCCAGAGGGAACATCTGACTCAGTATCTACAGGATCACTAAGAACATCTAACACTAATGCAAGTGGACTGACTCATTCTTTGGCCGGCCTTCAAGGTGCTTACCCTGCTCTTCTAGCAACACAGCCAACTTAAGCACTGATTTTAAGACTTTGCTTCTCAGGAGCTGGTGCCTAAGCATCATAATAACCAGTCGGTCCACGAGACTCCCAAACCTTGGAACACTTTGGAAATTGTCATGAGTTTATGCAGGAAGGCACAACCTGGGTTATGATTATACCTCACTCTGTAGCTTTCTGTCTTTGAAGCCTTTGCTTCTCCAGCCATCGCCATGCTCACCTCCACGGAGAGTGTCTTTCCCAAGCTGAACAGGAGAGGGTGCATGTTGAGGTCGGGGTCTTTGCGGAAACAGTTGGGTTTGGCGTGGTGTTGGTTGTGCAGGTGATTCCACCAGCTGGCTGGTAACCCCTGCAGGAAAAGTTGAATACCCGGGATTCAGACTAGAACAATATCAACAATTACACACCTATTTATTGACGGCTGCAGTACACTTCCCTCAAAGGCGATATTGCCTGAATACAGGGACACTCCCATTCGTTGCTTACTCCAGATCAGCCCAGAGAATGTTCCCACAATAAAGCAATTACCTTCAGAACATTTATCACAACGATCTGCAGAAGCCGATTCCATTTAGGCTTCCTGAAGACAGAGCAGTGCCCCAGATCGTGTTGGAACCAGCCCATCTGGATCTGGAAGACAAAAGGGTCACTGAGGAAACAGAACGACAGCAGCATCGCATTAATTTGCCTTGGGAGTCTCTGTAACTTCACAGTGTGAGTGTATCTTCCTTCTGGTTTGGGGAAGAAACTCTACCTGCTGGCTTACTTGCTCGGTGCTGAGAACTCCCTTCCAGGCTACTGTCCACTAAAGCTGCTCGATACCAGATATTGATTTTATTGTAGCAGCTAAAGGGAAAGCAGCAAAGCATCATTACAATTAATTTGACTGTTACAGCATGGAAGTCTTTGCTCCCACTGCAAATATATCATTTCCAAGTAACCAGCTAGAAAGTGTAAGAATTTCCAAATCCGTAGCTTCATTGCATTTCATATTCCCGTAGAAATACAAGAATGCTCTTTGAGGAATATCTGCCTTAGCAGATTATTAGGCAAATGAAACGGATTATTTTAAAAAATGAATTACTTTGCACTTGTTCCATGAATGTCTGAGCAAACCTAAGGTTTCAGCGCTACTAAGAAAATCTCGCTTTCTTCCTCCCCTCACCCTCCAATTTCTCCCATCTGAGTGCCACAAAGTCCTGTTTCCTCCTTCCCTACACCAACCCTGACATGTACCGTGCCCTTCTATAGAATCATAGAATCGTCTAGGTTGGAAGGGACCTTTAAGATCATCGAGTCCAACCATCAACCTAACACTGCTAAAACCACCACTAACCCATGTCCCTCAGCACCACATCTGCCCAGCTTTTCAGTTTACTAATCCAGCAGAAAACTATTCAGGGCTAGTGGGTGTAATGGGCTCATAAAGGACCCAACAAACACCAGAGCGATCAGACAGTAAAGAGGAGGAATGTGGAGCCAAAAGTAGAGCTGAGAATGAAATATGCCTTCTTTTGCTGGGGTAAGTGATTAGATCAGCTCATCCCATCTTGTGAAATCGCCAGCTCCACAACACCCCACCAACCCTAGTGAGCAGCTTGTCAGCAGAATGAGATTTACTGGAGGCAACAAAAATTGTGATGTGGAACGTCCTGGTTGTCTTCAGCCAGACTACAGGATCTAAGAAGAGGCAGTAGAGCAATGACTGCGATATGAACATTTCATTAATCCTCTCCATCTGGAAGAACCAAACATGTCTGCAGTGTGGAACAGCTGTCAGCAGTTTACCTGAGCAACGGTGAAGAACGCGATGCCAACCAGGAAAGGCACTAAGGATATCCCAAAGTACCAGACCACGAGCCAGGATGCAGCATCCAGTACCAGGAGGTGAAGGAAAATCAGGAAGAAAAAGGTGTAGTTTGGCCTCAGAAGTCCCATCTTCTCAATAGTGCAGCGCAACTCACGGAAATCCTCCAAAAGTGATTTCTGTGGGGAAAGTGAGTGTTAATGCACTGTCTACTTTGAAAATGTAACGTAGCAGACCCAGGAATCCCAAAGCAGCCATGGAAGTGAGTGGAGATAAGTCTATCAAAGGGGTCTCTGTGCAAAAATGAGCATGAGATCAGCAGATCTTGGTTTTGCTTCAGCAGGGGAAAACAAGTTGCTGGCAGGCTCTGTTAACTGAGACATCACGGCTGGAAGAACTGAGCAGAACTGGAGCTCTTTCCTTACACCCAGGTGTGGATTTAGTGATTCTGGGACAGTGCATGTTTCCAGGCATGACTCCTGCCAGCTGCCGCCCCACCACCCAGCCCGTGGCACAGTGTCCGGCATGCTGCTTCAGAAATTATTTCTGGTTTTATTCTCCTCCTCCTCCCATGCCGAACCCCAAGCCATTCCCACAGCTGGATTCTGGGACACTCACTTTTTTATTAGACTCAAAGCTGGGTTGATCTGGTGCCAACTCCCCAATCAGCAGAGATTTCAAGTATTTTTTCACCAGAGACTTATCATTGTGAAATGCTACGAAGGCATCCTGAGAAACACACAAAGGAAGAGGGTAAGAAAGGGTATGTGACTAAACACCAAGTGCTGAGCCTCTACTTTTTCCAGGTCTTTGATATAACGCACAATCCAGTTTCCTTTGTCCGGGGACTTTTGGATTTTTGTCCCTTTGGTTGCTCCTGTAGTCCTTTGCCATCAGCTGGAGCTTGGCCCAAGGAAGCTGGAGGAGTTTCAAGAAACTAGATTTCATAAAAGTACCTGGGCGAGGCTGGTAATAAACATGAAAGTGTTTGATGAAAAACTCTTTGCAGAGGGAAACATGCTCTTTCATCTGCTTGTTTCAGCACAGTCCTTCCCTAGAAGGCTCCAGCCAGCAGCCCTGCCCTATGGATGGGACCCAGGAGCAGGAAAACACGTCAGTGAATGAGGTGTGTCTTTGCCATGCTTAGACGATGTTTTTAAAATCCTGTCTTTATTACACTAGGGCTACACTAGGAAATATACGCTGAAGCTCCACACACAGCAGGACTAACTGGGTTTCTCCTGCAGTTCTCTAAGTTTTGAGACTGATCGATGTTTTGGGGTACTGGGTAACACTAGTGACACAAACGGGTCTGTCCAAGAACCATTTGAAATACCAGTTTCAAAATCAAATATAAACTATGGAACAAAGGATGAAACTCCAGATAAACCAAAACTCTTCTTTAGCTCATGTCCTCAGTGAATTTTCCAGAAGAAGGGTAAAGAGGCTGACAGTACTTTTTTGTCTACCAGAAAGAGCAGATACAACAAAATCCTCAGTGTCTGAGCAACCAGGTACTTTCTGATTTTGGCTCTGAAAATCAATGTGGGTGATCATGACACAAAAAAATTCTGCACACGTCTGGTCAGGATTAAGTCCCTGGAAGAGGACAGAGGACTTCCCTTGTGCAGACTTTCCTCCGGAGTCTCTTGTTTAGACAGTCTGCCTCTGAGTACTTTAGTCTAGAAGAAGTCAGAGCAAGGTGACTTTTTGGACAGACGAGCTTTCTACAGGTATCTAGTGGTCCTTTGTCACAGTGACACATGAATAACTTTGTCCAGATCCAGAGGATTGGGGAAATCTTTCCATTATGATTCTGTGCCCCGCATCCCACAGTTTTTTAAACATTTTTACATAGCTTCCTCTTGCCAGGAGTTCTAAAACTGAGTCAAGCTGTAAGTATCCATACTGTATCTTAGAAACAGGAGCCAGAATGCTTGTAAGCAGAATTTCCTATCCACAATACCAGTATCACAGATTCTTATCAAGGAAACACAAGCCTTTCAGTCCTGCAACCTGTCCTTTCTCCTCCCTGCTCTTAGGCCCTGATTATCATCTTATGCGAGATTAGCTATAAGGACTACCATCTGCAACACACCTGCCCTCCAACAATTGACATCAGTGTAATATTCTGCAATGCATATTGTCTGTATTTACAAAGTAATCCACACAGAGAAAGATAATTCTCACCATATATATATAATTATGAGCTCTAGAGGAAGGTCATTCTCACCATATATATATATATAATTATGAGCTCTAGAGTAGTCAGGAGTACTTGGAAAAAAATCCTGGATCCTGGTTTTAGGCAAAGTCATCTACCACAGAATCTTTGGAGACACCTTCCAGACCTGTTTTTCTCTGAAAGTGTGTATTTCTCAGAATATATGAACATAGCAGCATGTTAAAAGCAAAAAGAATGATAAAGATTAGCAGAATAAAAATCAAGAGCAAGACAGAAGGATGTCATTAGGATGCAACATAAATCCCCAGTATACACACAATCTTGCCTACTGCGTGTAGTTCTGGTCCTTCTGTCTTCAAAGGGCTGTAGTACAAATATACGTAGCAAAAAAAGATGAACAGAGTTCTGGAACAGCTTTCATACTAGAAGACTTCCTTGGAAAAGAGGTAACAAGTTAAAGGGATTTAAAAACCCGCAAGTAGCATTGAGAAAACAATGGAAAATTCATTCACCGTTTCCATAACACAATAATGAAATTGTCAGGAAGTAGGTTTAAAATGTACAAAAGTAATAATGAGGAAAACCAGACTGTAATATTATTGTAATAATAAATACAAGTAAGATCAAAGGTCATTCTTTACCCTCCTTCATACCAGACAAATTCACCCCGGGTGTCTATAAAGCATAATAATCTAAACGCAAGTCCTTACACCGGTGGCTGCAGAAGCTGGGAGGACATGGCTTGGGGACAAATCATTCCATGCATTCTGTATTCCTTGACTCCTTTTGTAAAAGACCAGTAATGGAAACCGCAGGAGATGGCACCAGGCTACAGGGCTCTCCGGGTTGGCTTGGGATGGTGGGCAGGATGAGGTCCCCTTCTTCACTCAGCTCTTGGTGCAGCACCCTTCGGCATCTCACACCACGTCATGCACATGTTCATCATGGACACACAACCCTCTCTAAATCAAGGTGTACCCGCCAGTCAGCGAGCTACAGAAGAAAACCAACGAGACTCAGAAGCCACCTTTCTCTTCGTTTGAGAGCACCAGGTATTTTCCTGCCTCAGTTTCAAGTAGGGTGAAAGGAACGAAACGTGGAAAATAACCGATCTGATCCATGTGGGCCATGAGTTAGGAAGCGCTATCCCCTTTTATGAACTGAAACCTGAGGAATTAGACAGGCTAAGCAACTTCCTCGAAGTCAGAAAGTCTTGTTGTGACAAGAATTACATCTGGGGCTCCCGCATCACAAGTTTAAGCCCTAATCCTGGTCCTGTTTCTAATGTGTGTATTTCTGACTAGTCAGAGATACAGGATCTACTTTCAGCAAATAGTCTGCCAGATCTGCTTAGAACTGTTATTTCTGCCAACAGGTAACAAATTATTTTGGACAAATCCTCTCAATCAAAGAATTTTGCAGGAACCTCTGGAAAATCTATTTTCAAATAGTGATTATCTGTAGGATTTTTCCTCCTCTTCTGCAGCCAAATGTCATTCTGCTGCTCTCTTAGCCATTTTGCCTGTTTTTTTTCCCCCCCTGCTCCTTTGAAAGAGCTTTTTTGCTCAAGACTCTCTTCTCCTCCACCTGCCTGTACAAAATAGTGTAATTTCCTTGAGTACCCCTTTCTCTTGCTTCACTGCCCCCAAAATTACTTAATGCTTGGGTATTACCTTCTCCTTATCTTTCTTACCTATCTACCCTTGCTCTATCTTTGATCATCATTTGCTTATCACAGATCACATCCACGTTACGCTGAAAGAGCAGCCTTTAAAGTAAAAATACGCACTGAACATATCGTTTCCGACCCTCTTCCCTTCCCCGCTGCTGCAAGAGAGCCGCTTTTCAGGCATCTGGAAGACAGCTTGCCTGATCGTGCCTGGTGGCAAGACCACCTGCGTGGACGTCGCTTTGTTTGCAGCAGGGTGTAATGAACCAAACCAGAGCTTTACAATTTGCGTAGCAGGTAACCGACCCTGAAGGTAACCAGAAAGGCATTTTTTACAGACGGCGCAGACACGTCCGCTGCATTATCTGATCAGGAGCAGTGCCAACTACCACAGGCACTCTCCACTGGAGTCCCACCACGTCATCCTGCCCTGACAATGGAACCACATTCCTCCACTGTCCTCCTCGATCTTACCGTAGCGTCTTGCCCAGCATAGTGGCTAATAACACGGCTGCCTCCGGGGTGTTGTTTGGAAAACTTGCTGACATCGTAAACCTTCCTGTCAATCACCAGCCATTGCTCCTGACCTTGACCATGGCCATTGTGGATTCTGATCTCTTCCCAAGTGAAAAGTTGTAGAAAGGATGAAATAGGTCGCGTCTTCTTTTCAGTGGAGCCGGTCTGTGGAGCCATCTGTGCTGGTAGAGGCACAGTCAGCACTGAGATTCACTAGTCTAGCTTTGCAGCACCGTGTCAAAGCTGAGGGTGAACCATCTCTGCCTGCCCGTTATACAGTCCCACTCCAAGCCACTCCCTGTGCTTCTAGGACTGGTTGGCTCCCCTTGCCCAAACACACCCTTCCATAGCTCCCTCCTCTTCCACGGTCACACCAGACACTTCGACACACCCTTGAATAAAAGCCCTGTTCCTTCTTGTCCTTGCCGAGTTGCCTTTGGAAGGTCTGATTACTCATGAGAGCTGTAGACTACTTCACTGAATACAAATATGCATAAAGAGAAAAGCTTAGGAAGATTATCTGTCGTTCAGTTAAATGGGATGGCAAAAACGACAGAAAGGACTATTAATGAGCACCTTCCTAGAGCATTAGGAGCTGGATAAGGTAAGCTGTTAACTTGCTTCCGTACCGCTGAGTCAATATGGGGGTTAGCCAGAAGAGAAACGTGAGCAAGGCTGTGGGCAGCTCTTCTGCAGCAAACATTCAGTGACCTTCTTGGAAAACTGAAGCACTCTCAGCATCCTGTAATCCTTTAATCAGTCACCCATGTCAGGAAATCCTGCATTTACCGTACAGCGGAGCTTTATCATGTCATACAGCGCCAAAACGTAAAGCTGTAGAGGAGCTCGTGCGGAGAGCCGAAAGCTGCTATTAGATAAGTTTGCTAACATCTCACTCAGCTGCAATTCCTGCCTGCAGGGCACAGAGCCAGCTTGTGCGCTAGCACGGTGAGAACAGCAGAGTGCTCCGTGGTCTGCAATCTCTCCACAAGGCATCTCCAATGGTCTCCTCATTACCCAGACTTCAGGTTGTCCTTGGTCTTTGAAATTTTCTGCGTCGACCCTGGCAGGCTCAATTCACGTGTCTCTTAACTGAAAGCATTGCTGATCAAAAGAAAGAACACATGAAGAAAAATCTCCAGTTAATTCAGCTTGCACATGGACAATACTTTGCATACAGTTGTTTCCAGAGGTTCCTGTGTATACTCCAGTCATTCAATCATCTCATTGTTTAAGTAATTCATTCATAAGTCAACACCAGACATTAAAAGATTTTGGGGTTGAGAATAATAATAGTAATAATAATAATAACAACAACTGTTAACACCAAGTTTGGCTGTAGATGAGGAGTTTCTAAAACTATGTTTAACGGCACTGTTTACATAATTAACCTTACTTAAATGTGAGTCTTGCAGAGCCAAAGTCTAAATCTCTCTGACGTTTGGAGAGGTTCTGCTATGCAGTAAATAGGTAAGAGCTCTCAGCTGTAATAAATAGAAAGGAGAAAGCAATGTCACGTTTCCTATGAAGTCACATCAATTTTGCAGGTGACCCAGAAAAAACTAAGCCCACATAAATGAAATACTGCCTTACTTCAGATTTAGGATTCTCTTAATCTTTTCTTTTTATTTTTTAATCCAAAATCATGAGCCTTGGGTGCTTTTGAGGAAGGTACAAGCAATAGGCAGATCTGGTATAGTCTGTTCCCATTAGGTTTCCACCCTGTCCCTTTATAGTGCAACACTGAGTTAAATCCTGAATCATGAGTTTTCCAGCTTATCCCGAATTTTGTGTTTATGTTTACAAACGTATTATGTTTATAACCACAAATATTGTCGACAGCAATGCCCGGTCCCTGCCTGAAACCTAACAAGTTCTGGGTCTCAGTCATCTCTCGTGACAGCGAGTGTCACCGACAATTCACACGCTGCGATTCCAAGAAAAGTGGTTGCTCTGATGAGCTCCCAGTTCCGAGAAGGACTGAAAAAAACTCAGCTGGAGTTGCAGATTTCAGGAAGGACAGGAAGACAAGAAAGCCAGACCATGTTCTTGACCAAGGTACCTCAGCGGGGTGAGGTGAAATGGCTGCGTTCTCCGACTCCCAAGCAGATGGCACGCAGGAAGCCTAGGCGAGAGCTGATCTGACAGGCCTCTGCATCAGGAGAAAGGCACCATTTAAATTATACAGAATAACTTTATTTTGAAGAGTTTGTCCTTAAAGGACTCTGGAATGGAGTTGACGGGCTATTTGTGATATAAGTTGACCATGAAGCTTCTCAGCTTACAATGATTTTTCTTAGCAAACTCTTGTTCAAGTCTCAGCCTGCAAACACTCAGTGGCAAATGTTTGGCCAAACATTGGCCAAATGAAGTCTTGGGTTTTGTCTTCCTTTTGTTTCCCAGCCAATTAGCAGTAGCCCAAAACCCGTTGGATAGAGGCAGCCGAAGTCTCACAGAGCAGAGACACCTGCCCTGCCCTCAGCCCTGCAGGAGCGGGCAGTCTTTCTGCCTGACACACAACTGTAAAATGATGCAATTCCGATTCTTTAAATCGTGTAGCATCTTGCAAATTAATCAGTCAAGCCCAAAGCAACCGTTTCAAAGATCCTGACATGTGGCAATGCTTGAACCACCCTAGGTAAAAGAGAAATGTGACTATTGGTATTAGAAGGCAGTGATAAAAAAAATGGGAGGGATAATTTCTGCTGTGCTGTCACGTTGCGTTTTGTAACCCTTTCTCTTGCTCTAAATAAAAGCGTCCACACTAATGCTGTGTTCATGTTCTAGCGTGGAATATGTGTAAAGTCTTACATAAATTGTGTTTGGTGCTTGAGGTGGTGGTAATAAAATATGCAATAGTTGTTGCAAATTTCCGCATATGTGCTTTTCTTATATGGATGCAAAAAAACTCAAGTGACTCCGTAGCTGGCTGAAAGTACAAAACCCTTCCCCTTGTTTTACATGCAGACTTGTAAACGTAGCAGCTACCTGAAAAGAAGTAGATACAAATGTGGGTTTAGATTCTGGTCTACAAGGAGCTGGAGAACACAGAGCCGGGAACATATTGGAGTGAAAAAAACCTGGGATATCTCTGCCTATACACACAGAGTCAGTAATTCTGACTTTCACTGTTAACACGCTGTGGGTGCCGGTATCCACCAACCCATTGCTGCTACTTAGACAAATTAAGTTTGGGAACTCAAAGATAATTGTCCTCCGTATTAACAGTGTGCATAGTATTTCAAGTCTGAATTTATTTAGCATCAGATCCCATCCAGAGGGTCCCGTAATGCCCATCGACATTCCATTACACTAAAAAGCCTCGAACAAGTCCTTTCCCAGTCTGACAGCAGAAGCTGTCTCTGTCTGTATTATCCAGGTCACCAAACAAATTTCAGAGTTGCATGGAATAGCCCAGCTCGATAGTGAAAGCCACAGTCGTGCTCACCCAGGGAAACTATTGAGAAATCAGTTAACGTGAGCTTACACCACACTTGGTGTTCTGCAACCACTACCCACACACCCGCCAAAATCCATGCCATGTGCCTCTGGGAGGCAGTACACGTGCACGGAGCTCTTCTACTTCGCTGCATCTGTGACTAAGTCTCCTTGCACAGGCACTTGACATGGTTTTCCACATTTCCAGAAAGCCAGTACGTGACTGCCGAACTGGTCATCATTGCATCAACATTTTTATCCAGTATCATGTAAACGTTTGCATAAATGTTTGCACTTAATCCGTTGGATTAAGTTGTAGATTGGTCCAGAAAATAATCTAGCGCTGGGGTACACTGAAGCATCTTGCTTCTGAGAAAATCTCTTGCTCCAGAGAAGTCCTCTGAGTAATTTTGTCATACAGGATGCCACCTGTGATTCTTTCCACCACCTTTTCTATGAAAACTAAATTTCGCATGGAGCTTGTCACATGCGCTGCGAGAATACCTACCACGGGAGGCTCCTGGGTGAGACTGGATGAAGAACATCTACTTTACGAGCTGTACAGTCTCACCCAGAAGGAGAACGTAGACGTAAGACAGCCAGCTATGGGTTGCACATGTCTCCAGGGTTAGATGTCAACAGCACAGAGAGTTCGAGAAGCGTGACCGTGGAGGTAAGGATCTACAATTACAGCCGCACTTACCTACGTCGGCAGACCTGAGTGTCTCTGCCCTGCCCTGGCTGGTCTGGAGCAGTGCTGGAACAGCACCTTGCCTTCCTGGAGGACTCGTGGATGCTCTGCCCTGAAGTGGCTCCGACTTACACCCGTCCACTCCCGTTCCTGTAGACAGAGCCTGTGTTTCGTCTTGGATTTCACGGATCCTCATTCAAGACTCTCTCTTCTATGACACGTCTCTTTCCAAACAGCAAAGGAAACAGAAATTGTTAAAATTATTTTCTCTCCGGCACAAAACTTAATTGGGAATCCACAATTCAGGACAAAGCTATATTCTGAAACATTTCCTCAATCTTTCCAAGGGACAATAACTTTTGCAGTCTGCAAAACCTTATTTTGAAAAAAAAAAAATCTTTTGGAGAAAAAAAATCCCAGCAATTACTTGCTTGATGAGAACATTAAAAGACACCATGTCAGTCAGGGGGAGCAACGGACCAGGTTTTCCTTTTTTTAGTATATTCTGAATTAATGAGACATGGCCCTGTACCTCGGATGGGGCGACTTTTCAGGAACATCATGTACTTTCAGAAATGGGAAAAGAAACCAAAAGCAAAACCGAGCGCTTTTTTGTAGGGCAGAGAGTCAAGTTTGCAACGGAGACCCTCTCCACTGCTTTGAGGGGTTTGGTTTGCTCAGATATTCAAAGTCTTGATTAACTTTGTTTCATTCCTTAACGCAGGCATTGGTAGTAAGCTAACACATGGGATTTTTCCTCTGTGAAAGCAATCTTTTATCCTTTGCAAAAGAGAAAAAAACCACCTGGGCGGTGGCAAACTTTGCTTTCCTCCCTCGCTTCGGGTTGCATTTTATGGGTAAACAATAAAACCCCGAGATGGATGCCATGTTAATTATAATGAGGTGTAAAATTAGGTTCTGTAATAAGCACTGTGAACCTTCTCATCTAAAACTCCCCACTGTACAGTAAGTTGCATTAAGACACTGAAATACACTATATAAATTTTTTGTACTTCTGAGTAAGGTACTAAAACCCCTACACAGAAGACGCTGCAATGCTGCACCACGATGCTGTAAAACTTGACACCATTTGCTATGGCAATTCTGGTGTGACCTTCTCATACACACACCATCTGCGATTACGCACCCCAAATTCTTTTTAAACAGGGCCGATATTAATCTCTTGAACAACCGCCATGTGCTTTTCTGGTTTGTGTGTGTCTCATTTAACCTGCAATTCCTACGAAATATACCCTTCACATCCTCCAACTTCACAGAAGTCAGAACCCCAGGGGCTCTTCTGTGGCTTTAAGATCAACATTCAGCTGACCTAAAATTACAAATTCTAAATTTCACAGCTGTTAAAAAGCCCCTCTCTCAAGCACACGGGCAGCATTAGCTATTGTTACAAAGAAGAAAGAAGACACAGCATGATTCAAGCTAAAATTGTTAAATGCCCGTAACAAACCCATTTTGTTTTCCCACCGTCATATATTTAGGGCCGTTTTCTTTCAGACTAGTCGGCATTTTGTTAGCATTTTCTGTGTTCCGTAGAGAGCACCCACTGGTTACAGACACGCTTCTGAATGCTCTGGCTACCTGAAATTGTGCATCCACAACAGAAAAAACTGCACAAAAGGTGGCCATGCCTGAAAGTTTTTTTAACAGACGACTTGTGCAACACCAATTAGGCACAACGTGGCATAAGCAAGGATTAAGACACCCACGGCGGTTCCCCAGCCTACACGCAGAGCACCTTCTTCCTTCTGTCCTTCCTGTGGGTCTTGGGCCACCTTCCAACTTCTGCAACGTATGAGGCAAGGATCCTGCAACAACTTGCCTCCTGCACTCTTTGACCATAATTCAATTCTCTAGCCTTCGCCATCCGCCTCCTACACCATCCTTCCCCAGACACCTATTGCGGTGTGTACTCCTAGCAGGGCAACATACACTCAGAGATGCGCATCAACCTTAAACTTCTACATCCTACCCTCTCCACAGAGAGGTCCGTCATATTTTTCATTTACGCGGCTGAAGAAGCTTTTGCTACTTGCTTTAATTTCTTCTGCAAAGTTTAATTTTCTTTGACACTTTAGCAATTCCTACTGGTACTTCCGTGACCTTTTCTCTATTCTTTGCATTCCCAATCTGCCTCATAGATGGTTCCTTATCAATCCAAAATGCTCTCCTGAGTTTGCTTCTCCCCTCCTTCCTAAGGATGTAAGTCCCATAAAGCTTTTATACCCTAAGACTTCTCCATACTCATGTCAGAGCTCCTTACTCTGGCTGACTTTAATGATTAGTTTCTTTCATTTTTCAAACTTTGCTCTTCAATAAAAGCAGCGAAGGCTCCAGTCCAGCGTATCTAGGATGGGGTACGTAGCTCTGATGTGGGTGCATGTATCCTCCTACCTGCCAGTTCTTTCCTCTTTGGTGGCACATGGTAACTTTAGCCACAAGCTACTCTGCCATTTCAGACAAAAATGGAATGAGTTCTGGACCCATTTCTAGATATTCCATGGTACATGGCAAACGTGCGAGGGCAGAGGTTTAGCACGTTCAGGACCCAGGGACCCTAGACTGCAGCAATACGAGCTGCTTGGTGTTTTTCTGTTGCATTTGTTTTGCTCTTAATTTTTTTTGGTAAGAACCATCATTGTCTAATGAGGGAGATCGGCTGCACCGCTTGGAAGAGAAGTGTGTAGGAGTGCTTTTAGATGCAGGCGAGCAGCGTGTTTGTGTGCCTAAGAGGGCTGACATACAGCTCAGCACAGGTCAAGAGTTGCCTGCAAGAAGACTCCAGCTGGAGTTTGGTTCTAAGAACAAGAACATACGCCTTTCTTTGTTAAAAGTACAGGAATATTTAGGAGAAGGAATTGCCAATGCAGAGTGCTTTCATCTGATCCCTGCACAGCCTCACAGGTTTCCAGCATCAAGCTAGTCTCGATAGTGGCTCATTTCGAGGGACAAAGGATACTCCAGATCTGTACGCGAATGTCTGGTTGATAAAGGAAAATGGTCAAGCAGCAGAAAAATGCTCGAGCATCAGGCAAATACCTACAATCCTTTTAAGCAACCTTGTAACTCTCCAGTTTGGAGTTAACACATGGAAGTTATACCCTATTCCTCTCCTGCTTCTAGAGTTCTTTGTGGTTGTTCCTGAGTTCTTGTTGACTATAGCTTTTCTCTGTTGAGACAGTTTTTAGGCAATGTCAAATTGATTATAGTTCTGGACATGTCTCCAACAACTATGGTGAAATCCTCTTTAAATTTTGAAAACCATATGGCATCCTACCTCTGTGTGACACTTCCTCCTAGAATGCCTATCAGGAACTTTCATAGCTGGGCAACCAAATGTATTATTGGGCAGGCATTGTCTAGGCAATCTAGTGACCATGCTTCAGACCATCAGGTGCTCCCTTTTGCAGGAGCAGGGTCTGTCTGATGTCAAGTTATTTCCACTTTCTCCATCCACGTTTCCCATAAAGTATGTAGTCTCCTGGGGTAGCATGCTATGCTCAGTAAACGCAACTGCGCAGACCTCTTCATCCCTGAAGATACTAAGGGTCCAGCGCTACCCTAAAATTTGAGGCAGCATGGAGTAGGTGTATGGCTTTTTAGATTCATATACGGGACACGTAGGTCTGCCTTACGACAAGAAGTTCAGCCACTATCCATTTCAACCAAGAAGGCATCATGCTAGATCTCATTTTAACTCTGAGACTAGAACATCCACCTGTCAGGTAGTCAACTTCCCAAGTATGGTTAATTCTACAGCAAATGGTCTGAGCCAGCATGAGTCTTATCCATGCTTCAAAAGCATGAGTAAGAATTTTAATCCCCCTAAAACAGCCTAGCCTTTGAGGACTGAGGCATTGCAGCAATCCTGCTTTCCTCCCATATTACAGAAAGTCCCAACTCTGTCTGCTCCTTGGCCAGACATCATCCTGGCTCTCTCTGACAAGTTCTTCATTGACAGGTACAACAGGCTGAAGTACACCGTGGCTTCAGTTCCTCCAGGACAAAAATCCTGAACAAACTAAGACAGAAGTGAATCCTGATGAGTCCTATTGCTCTGATAGGACTCCAGCATTTTTCCAAATTCTCTTTTTTTCATATTCAGAAACAAACTTCCACACGTTCTGCCTCTAGTCTTGCATCTGATGACGTAAAGTTTAGGAATCTATCCTAGTCTATCCCTGCCTTGACATGTTCTGCCTCACAGCAGTTGTGGGTGGTGACTATCTTTGTTAAAGTGATGCTGTTGTTTTCTCAGGAGAAAAGCTTTCTTCAAGAATTAGAAGTTATCTATAAGACATAGACCATAACATGAACCAGTTGCTCAGAATGTCTGTTCTGGAATCTGAATTAGACACCAACAGGCCTTTTCCCCTCATTCTCCCCTCTATTTTAGTAACTTCGGAATATTTGCTCAAGACAGAAATATTTATAGCTTTCTAGTTTCAAATAAGTCACGTGTTTCTGATCTTCCTCTTGGATATGGGGATAAGAGGGAATCAAATAAAGGGAACCTCAAAGTGACCAAGACATAACCTGAGCTTATTGGCAGCATCGTCATTTGCCTTTTCTTTCGCTTGGGCAACATCCAGTATTTATTACTTCATCTTGTTCCTTTTTCATAACTGATTGCGAGACGATCCTGGAAAGGAATTCAGACTCAATTGTTAAGACATTTGCATCTTTTCTTGCCAGAAGAAATTATCATTCTATCTGGCTATGCATCTAAACAATTGTTTTAGAAGCACTCATGTTCATCCCAAAAGGTCTAAGGGGGAAGAGAAGGAGATGGAAAAAAGGACCGGACTGGCTGTAGAGGCAACAGTAAGAAACCTGGCCTCTAGCAGACCCAGAAAGGAGTTCCAAAATGGAAGGAGCAATCACAAAAAATATTCTGCTAAGAGCCTCCTGTTTCTACAGGGGAAGCATCAGGCTATGTGCTTCTGCTCACAGGCTCATCTATCGAGTAGGTTTTTGAGCACCAGACAAGTTACAAACTCAATTAAAACCAACTAGAGCTGCGTGAAGCACTTTTCTTTCTATTTTTAATGGTACAAACGTTTGACCTCCTTTTTATGCATTGACAGCAATAACCTACCATTCCAGACATGGTGACCACCATGCAGAGGATTCAGAGAGACCTCGTTTCTTGGGGTGGATGACTCCATGAAGTAATCTACTTGCAACAAGCAAGGAAACGAATTTGTTGTAGAAAACTGAATTGCTCAGGCACTCTTTGTAAGCATGCAGGGCTGCCC
>VFFE01008092.1:1829829-1855285 GCA_008921705.1 Burhinus oedicnemus
ATTATATATATATATAAAAAAATCACCAAACTGGCAAGAGCCCAAATGATTAGCTGCAAAAATCAAAGAGCCAAGCTAGTTCTTGCGACCAAAGACAAGGTAGACTGCTATGGATCAGTCAGACCTTTGGAAACGGCCTAACAGCTTCCTCTATATTAGTGATTCCACTTCACTTTTCTTTGCCTCTGGGGATCCAATGTTGTTTTGCATTCAACTTGTGAGACCTTTTCCAGTTTTCCCCATCTCAACAAGACCTGAAAGACTTTATCGCTGGCTGGCAAGCATCGTGCGTTTGCTACCATCGTATTGCAGAACCCATGAAACGAAGCCTCCAGCAACCAGAATGGAAGGGCAATTTTCACCATGACTGGATATGTCTCCACAGTATTCCTAGAACAGGTACTGGAGGTGTCAGACACACGTAAACTTCATGTTCTAAAGACCCTTTTGTCCTTGGACAAGCATTCCAGTGATCAAAATTGCACTGTTAGATGATACTTTATTTATTGTGGTATATTTCTAAGCTGATTTTCCTGGAACAAAAGCATCGTGTCACCTGATCCTCCAACGCTACAAAACTGCTGCTTCTCACAGAAGCGAACTATTTTGCCCAAAGGACACCATCCTAATCAGCCTTTCATATAAGCGCTCATTGGTGCATTACTTTTTATTGCTGTTTCAAAACTTTCCCTGTAGAAATTCCTCACCATTTTCCGAACTTAGTATTAGTCTCTGTAGCAGATGTAAATCACACAGAAACCACATTCATGCCAGTGAACTCTCTTGCAGTGTAATGTAATCCTCTTTCTTTCCCCACCCAGGAGTAGTGTTGCATTAATACATTAGTCTTCTACACCTGACTTGTTAAGAAATCTCTTTATATTCCGTAAAAAAGAACCTACCTTGGGAAGCAACAAATCATCTTGTTTCGGAGTAGCTCATCTGCATCCATTATCTATCCTGTATGGCTCTACAATCATCCTCATTTCTCCTTCTTTTCGAAAGATGAAGAACATTCTATAAACAACACAGCTCACCTCTTGAGGAATTCAGGATAATGGAAGCAAGCACAAACATGGGTTTGGCAAGGACTGCAAGTCCAGCTCATCAATAAGTCAAACCGAGTGGGTGTTGGGAAGGGGAAAACTACAGCATTTTCCTCTTCCAGTTGCCCCATTGCCCTTAACTGTTTTAACATCACCCTAACGTTTTTTACAATTCCAGCTACTCCATTGCTGAAAATGCTCCTCCCCGATTTCAAAAAAGTAATTTATTCTGCACTGCAGCCACCTCTTTGTTCAATGATACTCCACTTAACTGGATAATCTTCAAAGCCTTATGAACCTCAGACTGCAGATTTTAAGACCCCATGCAAACGCCTGATGAATTTGTTCTCCTTTGAACGTCTTTGGGGACTATATCCTCTCCCAACATCCAAATTCCATGGAGAGGCTGTAGACTAACAGGCCTCACCTTGGGTGTAAATGCTCTGTCTTTATCCCTAAATAAGCTTTGCTACAATGCCGAGGTTTTTTTAACAATTATCCCATTCATTTAACCTCTCCTTACACCATGTATTTCACATACTTCATTGCCTAACCCGCCACAACTATGGCAGAAAAAGAGCATGTAAGTACAGGATACGTGAACACAACACATAAAACTTCAGAACTACCACCTTAGTGGTCACTTGGCTTTGAACAATTACCAACAGCAGAAGATTAATGAGTCTCCCCTACCTCATGATCTGATCCACCGCAGAGCTCTTCAGAGAACGAATTTTTACGTTTATTAAATCTGTACTGGATACGTAGCGTACCTTTCATCTCCTAGTGTTTAGGCTGTACTAAAATAAAGACCCAAACCCAAAAGGCCCAACAAGCTATTCCTGCTTGCAGGCAAAGGTTACTTTAACACAGTCTTACCTCTCACAGAGGGTGAGATGGGGATACAATGCTTTGGTCAGTGAGTTTTAGGAGATCCATTCACACGTCAGCCAAAAGTTGCTTTGTGCTGTGCATTAATTTCATATTTACTTTCCTTAAGTGAACAGAAAAGTAAGATAATAGCAAGATCGGAGCCTTTAAACACTCATGCTTCAGTTCCCAGTGAGGTTGGATGTCCTCCTTCCCTTCTGATGCCTGACTGCCACCCTGTGGCTATTTCACAATGTTCAGGTTCCATGTTTTAAGGCCGAATTGTGAAGCAAAAGGATTTCCACTAAATGGCAAATTTGGGGCCGGTGCTGTTCCAAAAAGGTCTATCTCAATGCACGTGCAGAGAACCTGAAAGGGGTTTTGGACTTACATTTGAATATTGTTGTAAAATTTCAATATTGGAAGTCTCAGAGTAATCTGCCACTGTGGACTATAAACAGCTCAGAGTAATCACAAAAACTGAGAAGTTGTTCCTTACAGAACAGCTCTTGATTTCATCAAATACACGCACCTTCCTACGTATAAAGTAATGCAACTTCCACAAGTCAGCGATACATCTTTTTTTCCTTTCCTCCTCATTCTGGAGGAAGAACTGGTGTCTGGTTTTCTTTTGGTAGGATTAATTTTGGTTAATTGTTTATACTGCATACCTCACACAAGCCGATTCCCTTCCTCCGAAACACAAATGCTGAGGTTTATGACAGTTTTCTCTCTGCAGCTGTGGGCAGGCATTTGTTCCACATTTTAGAGTGCAGACTCTTACACAGACATATTTTACTCTGATGACAGCAATAATTGGTAAGACAAGGAATTTTATTATTAGACTTTCCTCCATCAACAGTTCTAATAATAAAAAGGAAAGAAACACAGCAGGAAAAAAGAAGGTAAAAGAGTAATTAAGGCCCATTTTCTTTATGGTCTTTATCAACAGGTATCAATGATTTAACGATTATTTTATTACTTCCATTACAATTTTATTCTGTGCTTAAAAACACTCTTGACCTGGGAAGATGCATTTCTTCCATTCCCTCACAAGCCACCCTCTTTTTGGATGTCGATCAGAAAAAGCACCTTATCTTCCTCAAAATCAACCCATCCCTTCTGGAGACTAAGCCACCTGTCACTGAGGTAACAGGGTGATGGAGTCATCTTCATTAGTGCTATGCCAGACACTATATTCTGTTTGGCATCTGTAACGTTGCTGCAGTAAATGAAAAGACATCAGGAAATGCAGTAAGGCCAATTCCCATTCGAATAAATGACACAGTAGGTGCCTTCTTGGGGTGTGTTTTGAAGGCACATCATCCAACAGAGAAAGACCAGCAATGTATTGGCTGGTGTCTGCCTGTGGGTATGCAGCCCGCTGACTTCTGCCCATTGAAAAGTTAAACGCATTTGAACAGTACCCCAACCCCTAACACTTTCACAACTTCATTAAACTCATCTGCAGCTCAGAGAGGAACACCTCGTGTTCCATGGGCCAGAAGTCATGAGTTCTCTCCGCTTAACAAATCGCTTAAAAAAGAGTGGAGCTTCAGGTGACCACAGACCGATTACCCCTTTGCTTCCTTAGTCACCCTTGCACGGATCTAGACTATGGAGGTGCCACATTTCTGTCCCTTCTGACTTTCAGTAACGGGTTCAATAACACTCAGAAGTACGGCACTGTGGAAGCCACCTGCAGAGACTCCATGGGAGGCTACCAGCGGGTAAATAACCCAAAGGCCTTCACCACAGAAGAGATGTGGAGGGCAGCATTCCCACAGAATATGGCATGCCGAGCTCTCACATCTACATGCCTGGGGAATAACCCCCACTTTCCTGTTTCTCTACCTCAGTTAGGGCTCTAATCAGATCTTTTTCCTCATGCTTACTCCTACAGAACTGCTGCCTGTACCTTCTCTGCTTCACCCACATACAAACAAATTGTTTTGGGCTCTCACATGCTCCCCATTGCCCCTTCACTTGGGCACTTCTATTGCCATTGTTAATTACATATAGGTATTTGAAAACACTGTACCTACACAATTCCTTATCACTTCCGTATTCTGTGTTCTATCTCCCGTGTTCTGTGATTTCACACTGTCTCAACTTCCTTACTACGTTCATGAGAGCCACCTCACAAAAGCCTATGTTAGAAAAGAGACTTCCCTCCTACATTCTCAGCAAATGAAGTATCAGCAGACAGAAAGGAATCTGTTCCCAGTCCCAAAGCTGCCTCCAGCTTGGTGGAACATAACCTCCTCCATTCAGCTTTTCCCTGTAACCCAGCACCAGAGAAGAGGAATGAAAGAAGCACAAGAAGAATTAAGAAACGTATCTTTTAAAAAATCATATTAATCACATTCACCAATGGAATTAAGCGGCGCTACCTCCCCATCTCTGGCTTAGCCAGCTCTCTCTCCTCTGTGCAGTGTCTTCACGGTGATCACCACAGGAGGCAACAAGGGTGGGGAATTCCTCTGTAAGGATCCAGTGCTTCTTATTTATGTAGATAGGCATCAAGCCAGAGCTCCCCTGAATCTTTCAAAGAGCTGCCAAGAGAGAACCACATTTCCTTAGAAACAAGGTAATGAAATACAGCGTCCAGGGAACAGAGCCTTGTGGGAAGAATTCCTGTCTATAGTAAGCAAAGGAGATCGTAGAATCATGGAACAGTTTGGGTTGGATGGGACCTTTAAAGGTCATCTAGTCCAATCCTCCTGCAACAAGCAGGGACATCTTCAACTAGACCAGGCTGCTCAGAGATCTTCAGAGGCAAGGCAAGGTAGACTACAGCTCCTTGGAAAGATGAAGAAGAACCAAACCACAGGGGCTACATCAGACAAAGACTGGAAGGCTACAGCAAACAACTTAATTAGAACAAAAACAAAAGGAGCAAGCACAGCAGAAGAGAGCCACATGACTTTTCAAGGGAACAAGAAGTATCTGGGGGGCAAGGAGGGGAAGAAAGGAAGAAAAAAGAAAGAATGAATGACAGTTCAAACTCATGTTTATGAAAACACCTCTTTCCCTGGAGCATACTCGGAGACAGAGGCATCAGACCTGGCATCCTACTGACCTCTGACTCTTCAGAGCTGAAGAAAAGGAGCTCTCCATTACGTCGTTCCTACTGACACCTTCTGTCTGCTGCTGCTGAAACCGGCGCCATGGCTGAACAGTTTTCCAATCCCTTTAACAGTCATCTATACTATCTACAGCTCTTCACAGAACTTCTGCGATCCAAGCTGGCTGCCCCTCCCCTTCCCACCTCCCTCGCTTGTTCACTCCGTAATATCAGAAAACCTTTCACTTAAGGAATGTAGCACACTGATACATACTGCACTATGTCCGCAAAGGCGGCGAGCAATGGCTTGCACTGGTACTCAATACCATGTTTGGCACATAGGGACTTCACCAAAGGGGCCACCTTCCAGTAGTTGTGTCGAGGCATTGTAGGAAAAAGGCTGTGGGAAAAGAACATGGTGATTCAATGGCATCCTTCATCACTCCACAGAATTCCTGCTCCTCTTCTGTACCTAAGCCTGGGAGTGCCTCAACCTCCCCTTGTGCCCATAGCTATTAGTGCTCTGCAGCGGTCCCTCTCATGTCACTTCAGTCAGTATCTGTACTAACCAGGAGGCTGGTAATTCTCATTCCTGTGCCATGCTACTCACATCTGAAGTGCTGCTGGCGCTCACCGGTGCTCCAAAAATTTTCCTGACCCATCACTTGGAGTTCCCATTCCATCCCCATCATAAAAAGCATAAAATCTACCCACATTATCTTTTGTTCTTGTATTAGCTGATAGAGAGACAGGGACCTTGTAGGCTCTGCAGACCTACTGTAACGAGCACTCCTTGAAATTCCCTCACATCCCCAACCCATGCTTCAACTCACTGGTGCTCAATTTGGAAGTTCAGATGTCCACTAAACCAGTCATTGAAAAAGGACTGATGAACATTACAGGTTGCCTGGAGCTGAAAGAAAAAACAGTAACATTTACGTGTTGTTTTAGGAATGCCCCTTCTCTTACATGTGCACAACAGTAAGCAGGTACAAGTTCCTAATCATCACGTGCCTTCTGGCTGACTACAGCAAGTCCAAGAGCTATCTCCAGTCAACACGAGATGGCCATGCTGTGATACACAATTGTTAGGGACATAATTTAGGAGAATAGACTTGACTTCCCCAGTGAGACAAGCCGTAACAGCCATGACTTCCACCTCCCTCACTTAAAAAAGTGTGTAATGGCTTCAGAACTAAAATAAGACAGAGCACACAAGAGAGATTTGCATCCTTCATGCAGAGAAAGCTCTCTATCTGAAGAGCGCTGTAGCACCTCTAATTATTTTCCTTAAGGCATCTGTGCTCAGCATTTGAAGCCTCCATCCCACTTCTGCACCTTCTTTCTCTGCACTAATCGCTCGCTTCACACAGTAAGGACAAGCTGCTTATGTTTTCCTCTCTCAGTTCCCATCACTTCTGCAATCAGCTCTCTTGGGCTTGATGTACCCAGAACTGTAACTTCTCACCTTCAAAGCCATGGGTCTCTGGAAAGGTGGTCTTACCTGGGTAGAGAACCAGTCCACGTTCTTATCATAATCGATGTGCATTGGGATGTGATTCATTTGTGTAATCCAGACAAACCAGTTACTCTCTATAAACCTGTGCATATAAACACACAAAACCATCACTGATCTCACACCGATGTGCTAACAAGTCAATACAAAACACTTGTACACATACAAGCTAGTCATTGCTTGACAAAATGAACGCCAGGAACCCCAAACATCTGATCAGCAGATCAGACCTACACACACCTTCTACCTTCTAAAGACACGTGCCTAACAGACAACAACCTCTGTCTTGCTGAAAGGCGTAAGGGGACAGAAGAACAGGGAGCCGATGAGAAAGATAACCAGAAGGCTGAAGAAAAGCTGACACGAAGGATCGATGTAAACTGGGTAAAGAAAATGGAGGAATTATAAGTTGAATAATACCTGACTAACAGATGAAGCCCCAGGATACCCTTCACCCCCAGTAAGGGCAAGTAGGTGAGAAAGAATCGGATGTAGAAGCTCAGCATCCAAGCCAGGTCCTGCAGTATAGGGAACAGAAAAAATTCATTAAGAGGAAGCTTCTGAATTTACCATCCACTCTATGTGGCACTCCCTTTAAAACCTCCCATAATATCTTCTACCGATAGATTTTTCCTCCGTGGCCCCACCACAAAGCAATCTGACACACAGCCACTCCCCAGCTATTCCTGCACTCGGGAATTATCCTGGTCTTATGAGCCCAGCACAGGGCAAACACTAGAGGGGACACGCTGTAAAACATGTTTTCCTCCGGATCTAAAGAGAAAGAAAGCCGTGAGAAAAGCGAAAACCTAGCCAACTGAAAGAATAAAGAGCTCTGGTTTACCTCCATCTCATCTTTTTTGTTCCTCTTCACATCTCTTGCAATCTCTTCTTTCCCTCATGTTCATTTTCTCCTGACTGTCCCACCTCCCAGGCAAGAATAAAACAGCAAGATGCCTTGTCTCTAACCCCCACATCTCAGAGAACAGACATCTTTTTTCTGCATTTTTTCTAAAGTCTCTAAAAGCCATGTTATTCTTTAAAGCCCTAGGTTTTCCCCTGACAAACTATCTTCCTAACAACTCTGAAAGTCTACTACACATCCCCTATTCTACTTCACACTGAACTGCGAGGATTCGGTTTTAGGCTACCTGAAAACTACTTGATTTTTAATATATCATTTTGCAAAATGGAGGTGCACTGAATCCTCCTCCAACCTGCCACTTTTCCTCTTTTTCTGTACCCACAAGTTTTTATTGTATCGGTTTGAGAAAACAAAAAAGAGTGGCCAGAATCACCACTTCTACCTGAAACTACCCTGTCACGCTACCTGAAGGACAAGTTCGGTATGAACATCAACTCTGCAGAAGTAGGAATGCTTCTAGACACTTTCGCGCACCCTGAACTGAGGCAGAACAACAGAGACTTTATTTCCCAGATCGTACACCCACACCCCTTGTCACTGAGATACACTGCCCAGAGTTCCTCCCAGTAATTTCTTGCACTGAAACGTATCCGTAAAACAAGGAAAAGTCACCATTGGCAACTTGGAGCTGACTTACCACCCACTGTTTCCGCTGTATCACAAAGTAGAATATGTACCACTGGAAGTAAAGAGGCACCAGAGCCGGGGGACCGACTAGAGTGGAGAAATAGATTGCGGAGACATTAACTGTGCCCTTTTATCCCAGTGAGATGGACTGCAAATGGAAGGGGTTGAGTGAACGCTGTCCACAGAACGGCGAAAGGGTAGGGTTACTCACTGATGAAGAAGTACTTGTGCTGGTGGTTATAAGGCATGAATTTCTTCTTCTGTACACCAAGCTGTTAAAATAAGCAAATTACTCAGGCCATGAAGACAGCTAAAGACATCTGTGCATACACTCCTACCTATGCTTTTGAAGAAATGCATACTTAAGATACCTGCTAACCTTTGAAAGAGACGTCCCATCAAACCATGTCAGCTTCCACCATGCCATTGGCTTCACCATCCCCTGGAACTCCAGTCTACGACTGCTATACTAAGGTTTCATCCCTGCCTCGGATGCACGAAAAGCTGGGTAGTCCTTTGCGCCACAACCAGCAACATGCACTGGAAGCTCTTTCCCTACAGAGGGCACAGTTGCCTAATAACACTTAAATCGAAAACCACGAGGCACCGAGAACAACAGTTTGTTGCCAATATAGCTTCAGAAAAAAAGGAAAACCTATGATACTATTAATAAAGACGTGTAGAACTCCCACCTACTTGCAATTAATCTCCAAAGCAGAGAAATGAGCACCTAGACATTAAACTGTGTCCTCAGGAACAGGGGTGAATAGCTTATCCTCCCTCTGAGACTGCTAATTTTTCAATGTTCACTGTATAAACATAACAGATCACGTCACTGACGTCCTTGAGGAACTCCATTATATCCCTGTACATGTCCGAACCAATTCCAAATAGCAGTCCTCCCTTAATTTCCATGCAAATCAGAGTACTTAAGCCAGGTGACGCAATGAATTTATGTAACTTTTTTTTTAAAGGACCGGCAAATGCTAAAGCCATTCAATTAACTTCAGAGTTGTACCAGAAACAGAGTTGGACTCCAGATGGGAGCCAGTCTGACACCCACTGTCAGACTGAGACTGCTGAAATACTTTCTTTGATCAATGACCATAAATGTCCCAGTTAGTCCTTGCTTGTCATCCACTGCTTCATTTCCCAAAACACTACAATGAGTCAAAGCTGATCTTGGTAAAGAGAACAACTTGCAATCTTATCTTCATACAACTGCAAGTCTCTCATCAGAGAAATATGAACTTGTAATCGTGACAAATATTTCAGTCTTATTTTAAAACATAGCAAAAATAACTTCTATTGAAACTTTAAGAATATAAAAGTCTCAGAAGTAGTGAAGTATTACTAATGAATATCAGGGACTACTGGAAGGCAAAGTAGCACTATATAAAATAGCAGGTCAACTCAAACGATTTTCTGGATGTACCTCTCATTTTACAGAAGTGATTTTGGTGGTTTGTTTTCAAACTTCAGAATAAATTTGGAAACTTTCAACCCATAGCAAGATAGCAAGATTGTGTTAGGGCAAAAAATATTTAAAAACCAGTTGCAACATTAAGTATATGGAAGCTAGTGATGCGTCAGACTCTTTTATCTTCTTGTTTTCAAAGGCCATTAATGCCAAGCTGCACCTTCTCTAAATTCCTGAATTACGGAAACAGCTCATTGACCAAACCAACTGGTCACTAGTCTCCAAGCTCTCTGCAGCTTTCCAAATTTGAAGCCTAGTGCTGCAACCTCCCAGCTTTCATCAGGTCTCACCTCCACAGAGAGTGTTTTTCCCAAAGCAAAAAATAAGGGGTGCATGTTAACGTCAGGGTCCTTTCGGAAGCAGTTGGGTTTAGCATGGTGTTGGAAGTGGAGGTGATTCCACCAGCTGGCTGGTGCTCCCTGCAGGAAGGGGTGAGAAGAGAGTGCCGTAAAGAAGTTGTATCTTCTGCCCTTAGTCCTCCCTCCCCAGTAGTTCCTTGTATTTGCTTTCTTCTTAATACTGAGATTGATTTTGACTGCAGAGCATCCCAGGCAAGGCTCTAGCAGTCCCTCTCAGCACTGAATGCCCACCTTCAGATGGCCGATCACGAACTTGTGCACCCAGTGGTTCCATTTGGACTTGCTGAAGACTGAAAGGTGTCCAAAATCATGCTGGAGCCAGCCAGCCTGCGCCTGGAATTAAAAAAACAAAATAAAACAAAACAACAGTGCTGCTGGGGAAAACGAAGAGTCAGGAGGCTCTGCATGTGAAAAGGGCTTTTTCTTCTCCCAATCCCACGCTCCTCGCAACATACCCCTAGAAAGCAAGAGCATTTCCACTACTGAGACCAAATCCAAACACTTCTCTTTTACTACACAGCAGTGCAGTCCAGACTTCGCTTCATGACTCTTAGTCCCAGACAGTCATTTTCATGAGGAAGGGAAAAAAAATTATGAAAAAAAAAAAGTCATAGAGCTCAGAAACAGCATTTATTCTCTTACAAAACTGCACTGAAATCGGTAACAAAGTCTCCTTTAAGGAGCAGCTTGCTGCTGCCTCCTCCAAGTACTTGTAATTCCAAGGGGATCATCTGGCCACAGGAGAAATAGCTGGGGCTTTGAGAGCTGCTCTGCCCTCTCCTCTAACTTGCTGCAAGTTCCCATGGGAACACGGTGGCTTGGCCCCCGCACAGTGCCTTGGAGTTCTGGCACAAGGGACCTCAGAAGCGTAGCATGGCTTTCATTGTATGAAGAAGGCTGGGAATAAGGAGAGCTCTGACAGACTACGGAGAGGAAAAAGCAGGGCAAAGCCTGCTCTACCAAAGAAGCACATCGTGGCACTGTAATTTTGCCCCTTTGGTGCAACCCAGGGAGAAGTAGGATTTTGGGAAGTCCAGGAAGATCTTCACACAGATCTTCCTGTGCTTATGGCAATGAGCACCTACATCTCAAAGGGTTGGCTTTTGGTGTTTCTGGGCTTCTTTTTGCCTAGTTGCTTACCTGGACAGTGCCTAGAAGCACTGCAGAGAAGAGGAAAGGCACTGTGGATGCTCCAAAATACCAGATGGTGAGCCAGGCTGCAATATCCAACAGCAAGATGTGACAGAGGTACAGGATGAAAAAGGTGCGGTTGGGGTTAAGAAGCCCCATCTTCTCGACGGTTGCACGGAGTTCACGGAAATCTTCTACCAGCTTTTTCTGTGGGGAGATCCAAGAGTATCTACTGGTCTGAAAATGCCTCAGGAACCCAAAGAGGAGCTCAGTTCCCCCTCTCAAGGAGCTACTGTGGCACTGGCGAAAAGCTGAGGACCACCTAGAGACAACTCTTTGCTAAGACTACGACGATGTGAAGTCAAGGGGAAGCTTCAGACCAACACAGCGATTCTGGGAGATCCTATCATTTTATGTACAGGGAAGTCTGGCTGCCAGTAAGAGAAGTTAAATAGCACTATTTCAACCTAAATACCAAGTTTTTAAGATACTTACATTCTTGCTGGGCTCAAAGCTGGGTTGATCTGGTGCCAGTTCCCCAATCAACAGTGGGCTCATGTACTTTCTTACTAGTGTCTTGTCAAGATGAAATGCTATGAAAGGATCCTGAAATACAGATATAGAAACAGGATGAAGAAAAACGATTGTTCAGGTGGCAGCAAAAGAAATATATTTCATGATACCCTGGACTCAGCAGAAATCAACCCAACTAATGGAGGTGGCTGAACCAGATTTTACTGCCACAAATCTTACTGCTTTCTTCGCACCATAAATGATCATTTGAAGCTGAATTCTCTGTATCATTTTCTATCTGGATGCTGTTAAGTACAGGTCACCAAGAAATATGGGGTCGCTCCGCTCTTACTTCTGAATCTGAAAATTTCATACCCTGGTGAACCTCAACATATATCATCTCAACAACTCTGCCTCTGTTTTTGTCTTTAGCTTCCACCTTATTTTTCCTCAGGCCTCATATCCTGAAATGAAAGTCTGACTAGGGAGAAGGACAAGATGTTAGCCCAAAAACCGAATCAGCTAGCTGAACTGGGAAAAATAATGGGACAAGCAGGACACAAACACGTGATGGCAGCTTCTGGTGACCCACACCAGTCTCTCAAAAGCCCCATGTTGTTCCAAACGTGCTTCCTTGACAATACCCAGTGCCTGCCCTGCCACATCTTCCTAGAATAGTTTTGTTTTCTTGCTGCCTGCTTCCTGTTCCCCATCTGGTCCCCCTCTGTGTTTCTAAAAAAGTCCCATGAAAAGGCCTTTTTTTTCCTGTCCGAACCATTCAAAAGATCCCTGTTAGGGAAATGTTACTTTTATCACTTAAATGTAATGTCAATCTCCATGGCAACCGGGCAGCCAGGTGAAAAAAAATGGATAGTGATTGTTATCACTACAGATTCTATCACTATATTTAGATTACAAAGCCCCTGAGCACATACGGCAGTTTGATATCTACTTCCTCCTGAAGATCTCCCATTTACCTCCTTTTGCATATTTCTCTCCTGGGTGTCCAAATTAGCATATACTTTACAATATCTCTCAACCTAAGGATGCTTTTCCTTTTCTGAGACAGTATTTGCCCACTGTGCATCAGTTTGGAAGCCTCCTGCACTGTGCACTGTTCAGCACTATCATTACTAACTCATTACTGCGTGCTTTTAAAATAAATTGTCCTTTTAAAAGAAGATCTCTAGCCAAGAAAGGGGTTGCCAGCTCCAGGTCAGCCCTGCTGTACTTCGGAGGCAGCATCCTCTCTGCTCAGGCTTACGTGAATAAAGGAGGGAAAGAGGAGAGGGGAGTGTACGTTTGCATTTTCTCACTGGAAGAGGGAAAAAAAACGGGGAGGAGTATGTGGGCAGAGCAGAGGAGGATGGTACCACATGTTTAGACCAATCCTGTCCATGGAGGCTGTAAAATCTGGCAGTGCAATCGTAACGGGAGGTTAAGGGACCCCTGACTGCACCTTCTAGAAATCAGAACACTCTAGCGGCATTCAGCAAACTAGAAGTGTTCTTTCTTTACTTTCACTCTTTTTTTCCTGTTTTTTTGAGGAGCCTGATTCTTTCCATTTCCAGGACAAAACTATTAGAAAAATCGGAATTTACTTGGCTCGGGTTCCCGAGCGGTCAGCAGTTCAGTTGCAGCCAGCAGCGACACCGATGATAAAGCCTAAATAATGCAGTCGGCTGCAATGTGACCATCGCGCTGTGTTCAGTCTGATGTGCTGGTCACTGGGACCGACCCGTTTCCGATCACACAACGCCAACGGGGCTTTCAAAATGCACGTGCACATCCTGACCTCACGAAGTACGTGCAAATCCACTTATTATCGCCAGCTTTACGTTATACGCGTATGATGAAGTGAAGGAAAGCACCAGGTCTCAAGTTCCATCCTTTCTGCTCAGGGATAAAACTGGACTGAAACTTAGTCCAGTCTAGAGGTAGCTTCAACATCCCATACCCGCCCTTGGGTTTAAATACTTACATTTGGAGAAATGCATTTTCTTTCGCTGAAAGGCATAAGCAGACGAAGGAAGGAAATACGCCGGCAAAATTGCCCCACAGCCTGCCGCCGATTCGAACAACGTTTGCTCGGCTTTGCAACTGTCACGGGCATTCAGACACGAATGATTTTTTTGTTTTTCTTTCAAAAAAAAAAAAAGGCTGAAATATGACTTTCGGTAATATTTTGCACTGGTGCCATCTCTTGGAAAAAACTGTGCTGGGTTTTTAAAGTGAGAGGCAGCTGAACGCGTCCACATACATGTGAAAATTAAGTCTCTCTGTGCGCACCCCGATACCTCAGAGTTCCTGCTCAGTTCTGGCCTGTGGCTAGCCATGTATAAAACCAGGAGTACTCTCATTTAATGCACGTGTGCAAAATTATTGGGTTTTCCCCCCCAGATTTTGGCGGACACCCCATTCGGGTTATTCCTTCAGAAACGTGACCTTGGAAAACCAGTCACCCGGGATCCCTGGCGCTGCCTGCAGCCCTGGGAAGGGGGGGGGACGGGACAGACACCCCCCCTGCTCCCGCTCCCAGCATCCCGCTCCCACCCCCGGGACGCCCCGCAGGAGCCGGGAACCGACCCCCCCCCCTCCCCCCGCGGCCGCTCACCGTGGCGTCCTGCCCGGCGTAGTGGCTGATCACCCGGGAGCCTCCCGGGTGCCTGCGGCAGAAGTGGCTGATGTCGTACACCTTCCTCTCGATCACCAGCCAGCGCTCCTGCGGTGGCGGCCCCCGGCCGTTCCGCTGCCCGATCTCCTCCCAGGTGAAGCGCCGCAGCCCCCGCCCGCGCTCGGGGTCCTCCATGACTGGACTGGGCTCGGCTCCGTTCGGCTCCGTTCGGCTCGGTTCGGCTCGGTTCGGCTCGGTTCGGCTCCGCTCGGCTCCGCTCGGTTCGGTTCGGCTCGGCTCGGCCTCGCGTCGACCGAACCCACCCCGCCAGCTCCTACCCAACCTCCTCTTGAACACCCGCCCTCCCATTGGCTCCCCGCGCCCTCGAGCCACGCCTCCCCTCGATTTCCCCCGCGCCTATTGGGCCCCGCTCACTTTGTGCCCGCCCCCTGACCGGGCGGGGAGCGATGGCCGCGGGCGGCAGCGGTGCGCGGCGGGGCTGCAGGCGGGGAAGCTGCGGGCGTGGGGTTGGGTGGTGGAAATCACGGAAAAGGAGGAAATTTGGGGCCCCCGCAGCAGGCAGCTGCCTGGCGTCCCTGGCTGGCCGGCCGTGATGAGCGATGCTGCCCGTGCGGCCATAGGCACAGGGCGGAAGTATTTTGGACAGTTTTGAGGGCACCCTATAGACCTCATCGTCTTGGCTTGCTCAAAAAGCAGCCAGGTACGAGATGTGTTTGTAGAATCATAGAATCACCTAGGTTGGAAGAGGCCTTTGAGATCATCAAGTCCAACCATCAACCTCACACTGCCAAACCCACCACTGACCCGTGTCCCTCCGCACCACGTCTGCCCGGCTTCTAAATCCCTCCAGGGATGGCGACTCCATCTGGGCAGCCTGTTCCAATGCTTGATAACCCTTTCAGTGAAGGAATTTTTCCTAATATCCATCCTAAACCTCCCCTGGCGCAACTTGAGGCCATTTCCTCTTGTCCTATCGCTTGTTACTTGGGAGAAGAGACCGACCCCCCCCAGCTACACCCTCCTTTCAGGTCATTGTAGAGAGCGAGAAGGTCTCCCCTCAGCCTCCTCTTCTCCAGGCTGAACAACCCCAGTTCCCTCAGCTGCTCCTCACAAGACTTGTGCTCCAGACCCCTCACCAGCTGCGTTGCCCTTCTCTGGACACGCTCCAGCCCCTCCATGTCTTTCGTGAAGTGAGGGGCCCAAAACTGAACACAGTATTCGAGGTGGGGCCACACCAGCGCCAAGTACAGGGGGACGATCACTGCCCTAGTCCTGCTGGCCACACTGTTCCTGACACAAGCCAGGATGCTGTTGGCCTTCTTGGCCACCTGGGCACACTGCTGGCTCATATTCAGCCAGCTGTTGACCAACACCCCCAGGTCCTTTTCTACCAGGCAACTTTCCAGCCACTCTTCCCCAAGCCTGTAGTACTGCATGGGGTTGTTGTGACCCAAGTGCAGGACCTGGCCCTTGGCCTTGTTGAACCTTATACTGTTGGCCTCGGCCCATCAATCTGGTCTGTCCAGGTCCCGCTGTAGGGCCATCCTACCCTCAAGCAGGTCGACTTCTTCTCTAGACCCTGCACCAGGTGGGAATGTTGGTGCCAGGGCTGTTTAAACGCCTTCACTTCCAACCAGGGAAATGCCATAAACGCACCTTTATGTAGATTTGCTGATGGTCTCAAATGGGGTGGGGGAGCAGTTGGCATGCTGGAGGGCAGGAAAGATGGGGCAGGCTGACAAGGACATCACGGAGTTCAGCATCAGCGAATGCCGAGTCCTGCACTGGGGAGGTAAGAAACGTGGAAAAAGGATCAACACACCAAGCGGCTGGTCCTCAATGGAAAGGACGGAGGCTTGGTGGTCCGTGTCATGTGCCAGGTGAAGGCATAGACTGGAAAATCGTATCATGAACCAGCTAGAGCATTTGGAGAGAGCAGAAAAGGCCAAGGACATGACCCACCAAGAGAGGAAAGGTGCGTAGGGCTCTGCAGTGCAATTCTTACCCCAGTTGTTTCTCAGACCACTTTTACAACCTGTTTCTCCTCACTTCTGGACTGAGGATGCCTCATCTTCCCTGCCCTTGGTTTTGTTTCCCCTTTCCAGCAAATCGCTCCCGCTCTTCTGTCTCTCCCACCTCTCAGCTGCCACGGCCTCTTCTGTTCCTAGGGCTGCGCCTGGCTGCTGCTGCCGGGATGTCTCGGAGCCAGAGGGGGGAAAGGCATCACAGCAGGTATATCACCTTATATGTCTGCTTGATGGTGGTCTGCGGATGATGCTTCACAGGATAGAGTACCGAATAATGCTAGAAGAGTGAATGATGCTAAAACAGACAGATCCATGTGCGTGGGACTTCCTACATATACATCGCAAGTGTACGTTAAAGTGCCTCTCCCCACATTCAGCTCCCTTCTTGCTTTCCCTAGTAGCAACAGTCTTCTCTCTGAACCTTCATTACGGATTCCCCATTTCTTTGTCTCCATCCACACCTTCCGATCTGACCTAGTTACAGCAGTTCCAGTTGAACGTAACCATAGAAACCAAGACTCACCAGACTGCATCCCTTCTTGTTCTGAACATCACCTGATTGCTACATCCCGTCTGTCTCGCTTGGAATTCTATGCCTGCAAAACCCTGGATCGAACAGCTTTTATTTCCCTCCCTTGAGCAACGCCACAGCTAACGCAGCGAGTCAGGCGTCCCTGCTTCTACACATTTGCGCTGTCGTCCAGGAAAGAAAAGGCTCTCTCCCGATCTCAGCAAAATTTAAGTTGCTTTGTATATTGGCAGCTGACCATCTCATGAGCGTAACCATAAAAGAGATTAATAAATAACATTTAGCATCTTTTTTTAAATTTACCCATTATATTCAGAACGGTGCAGTAGTTTTTTCGATTTCTATTTTTTTCTGATTATCTCTTGCACAAAAAAGAACAATTGTCCTAAATTTAGTTGATATTTTCAGTTTGACTTCCCACCATGAATACGCGGGGCGGGGGGCGGGGGGGACACTGGTCAGTTTTCTTTTTCCTATATACCATATTAAAAAAAGCAAACCAAAACAAAAAGCCTATCTTCCTACACAAGTTAAACCTTTGGAAACTTGTTTTAAGGGATCTTAACAATAGCCAAAAAAGCACCACTGAGCTTGATAAACTGCAGCCTTGTTCCCTTCACATGCCTCCTCTGATTTCAGCAGGACCAGAAGCTATAAGGGATGTTCACACCTCATTAACAGATTTTCCCAGACAAATTACACAACAGTCCTTGGAATCACTTTCAAAGCTTCTTCTGATATAAAATCTGTGGCTCTGTTTCTTTTGCCCTCAGCAGAAGATTCAGCCCAAGATAAGACATCACGGAGGCTACCTGAATCATCCAGCTCCCAGCGGTGAAGGTCTTTGTGTCCTCCTACAGGCTGCCAGTTGTCAAGAGTGGTTGGTTCTCCTGCAGTTGCCATACTCAGGATCTTGGTGGGTCTCGGAGAGGCAAGAATGATGTCTTTGTAATAAAGACTGCAAGGGAAAAACCAGCTGCCCTTATACACTCACTAGCATCCTGCATCCAGCTGCGGCTGTTGGCATTAACAGAGAGTCAGTCTTTGCTGGAAGACAATTAATTAGGTACATGCCGACCTGGCTACTCTGCTTTTCAACAGCATTTCTTCATTTTGGTGTTCTGACTCCTTGTTTTACCTCCACTGTTCCCATCTCCGTTTCTCTTTATCGTCATGATCTAGCTGTGACCCAACTTCCTAAGCCACCGAGGATCACCGAAAATCCGAGGAGAGGTAAGAGATGCTCTTTGATTCAGTCTTCTGATCTGGCTGCAATTCATTTGTAGCACCCTAGATGATTGGAGAGCATCAAAAGTCAGAGAAAATGTATTAAAACTCCTTATGTCACTCCCGTAATTTGCCTGTAACGTACTTTCAAAGACCTAAGTGACCTGGGTGAAGAGGGATTACTACGTACCCGGGCGTCTGGTGACCAAATCCATAATACAGAGAACTAGAGGAGATGGACTGAAAGGATGGCCACCTGTATTTTACCATCGTGAAGCAGGGGAACATGAGTTACAATAATCGGGGGTGAGGGCTGAACCCATAGAAAATAGGGGATTTGAAAAGAAAACGACCGTGCTGAAAAACAGTTTGAAATAGTGGAATTTAACACAAAGAACCAGTTCTTGGCTTTTTGCTCAGCCCGAGAAAAGCTTGAGATGCTTGGGAATTGCGGAGTGAAGATTTACGAGGTGCAGGCTTGGTTGCCGGTGCGATGAAAACACCTGCACTGATGAAGCTAAGGCAGGAGGAAACCACCGATTTTAGCATCGCGCTCCTCGCAGGGAAGAGCTTGAAACGCTTGAGAGCTCACTGAAACACCACTCCCGCCCCAGGCTTAGGCAAGTGCATTGGAAAGATCAGCATAACATCAGAAAAAGGGGTAGATACTAGAAATATTTCCTTTATTCTCATCAACTGTTGCATTATTGGGAGTGAGCTGTAATAGCTGAATAACTTGGACTAAATGAGTTAGTATTGTACCTGGAACTATTTGTTTGGATTGCTAACACTTTATACCGACAATAAATTCTTGGTTTTGCATATAAACGGTGTTTCTTCAGCCCACATTAAGTGCATGGAGTAATTGCTCCAGTACTCTGCCCTAACAACGGACTGTTAAAACTTAGATGCAAAAATTATACAAGACAGAGGGAAACAATGAGTATATTATAGTGCGGACTGCTGGAGGAGGATTGGGATTTGGGAGGAGTTTCCATCTTGCCAGAAAAAGCAACCAGGAATCACTATCCATAAGGGATGGGTTTGCGGAGATAAAAATAAGCCTATTTTTTGTCCTCCAGAAGATGTAAATTAAGGTTGGTAACTGTGGGAGCAAGGCAGTGATTATTAGGTTTTTTCACGTTTCAAAGCAAAATCTGAGGAAAGGGAAAAGGAAGGAATTTGCTGGTCAGGAGAACATCAGTAGGATGGACTTTTCGTTACAAGTTATTACAAATGAGATTACACTGACAAGGCAGCGTTGAGAACTGAGCCTTTCTCTCCTTATTCTTGTCCTGAGGGGCACTTGCACTATCTGCTGCTTTCTCTACTAAACAAGTGTGATTACGTACTCTGCTTCCTCGGCATCCGGGCCGGTTTGTGCCCTGACCCTGATAATCCCACACGGCCAACCCAAGATCCACTGGGGAATGTGAAATTCATGCCAGCGATGGCAGTACAAAGGGAATTTGTGTTTGTTCGTTGGTCGGTTGCCTTGTAAAGTCAGTCAGCTCTCAGGCACTCTCCCATGACTATAAAAAGTGTCGCCAACTCAAGATGCTAGAGTATGCCCGAGTAAAAAAAAAAAAAAAAAAAAAAATCAAACGCATCTCTGATAGCATTTTGTCTTCATTTTAAATATATCAACTTAATTAGCCAACTCTGGTAGCACATGATGACGACAGCTCTGATACACAGCTGTATCAGAGAAGAGGAAGCAAAATGACCAATACCATACAGAATATCTGAAAAAATTTCTATCGAAAACTATGTTTTCCAATAGACATTTTTCCGATTAAAGTTACACGCAAATGTAATGGAAATATAAAGAAGATTTAACAGTGACTCCAAGACATTCGCATTTCTTCCTTTTCACAGATTTTTAAAGGTCAGGGGGTTTTGATGGTCTAATGTTCTATATGATAAGGAACAGAAAATAGTTTATTTGCTGCAGTGAGCAGCATTTGATTAAAACATGCTGCAGAAAAGCACGTAGCCTTGACTTGAGGATAATGCATTAATATTCTTAGTGTATATTCTGCTTAACTATTAAAATTTTGAGCCTTAAAAGTTTAATTTGTCTGGTTTTGACTTTGAAAATATTTATTGGGTTTTGTTTTACGGGTCTCTCCTAGACTAAAAAGCAATTGGTTCTGGTATTTCCTCTCTCCAGGGGTACTTCCACTCCATCGGCAAGTAATTTCCTGATTTTAATTTTTTCTTTTTGTATCCTAAAAAATTGCAGATCGACTCAGAACACGTTAATCAAGAGTGGAAATCTTTCGGGGGAAGGGGTGGGGTGGGTTTCTTGCACTTTAACGTTTCATGTTTCATCCTGAAACTCCCACATCCCCAGTCTTGGTGCAACTGTAACTAAAGACCCAAGTTCACAAACACATTTACACAAACAACATTTTGTCCAGTAAGGAATCTCAAGGACCTGGGTGGCAATAAAACGGTTCTACCAGGACTGATGTGGAGACACAGCAGGACTTCAAAGGTGGTAAGAGACCGTTAAGTTTGCTATGACGCTATCACTCTCCTTTCTAATTATTATTTATTCATTTGGTATTTTAATACCTAAAAGCCTTGGTCACAGCCCTGTTTTACAAAGTGCTGTATGAATATCTGCTCTTTCAAAACTTTCTTGGTGGCTGGCAGAAGACCAGAAGGCGATGAGGGGACAATAGGAGTCAGATGTATGGGTAAGGGACAGTTAAACTGTGAACTGGGAGCACCATCACCCAGAAAGAGCATTATTAACAAGCCAGCCTTCCCGAGGGCTTCGTGTTGACCTAAGAACAGCAATAGTTCAAGATGCCTAAATAGTTTTGGAAATGGAAGCACTGGTCCCAAGCTCCAGCTGGAAAGGAGGTTGAGCTATTTTATTGTAGCCTGGGATCCCATTTTTAAATATTAACGTGAGGAAAAAGGTCTGGCCCTTCCCTTGAAAAAGGCAAATGGAGTTTTCCTTGTGGGTACACGGAAGTTTTGAGATGTTCAAAGAAGGTGCAGTTCCTTCTTCTTTGGAAGAGCCATGATATGGAAACATTCCAGGTCAGGTTGGACGGGGCTCTGAGCTACCTGATGTGGTTGAAGATGTCCCTGCTCATGGCAGGGGTGTTGGACTAGGTGGCCTCTAAAGGTCCTTTCCCACCCAAAGTATTCTGTGGTTCCATGATTCTATATCCCCATAGAATCGATTATTGTTTTTCCTTTCTTCAGAGGAAGAATACTCCCTCCTGAAAGCCCAAGCCAAGGATCCAGTCTTCATCCAGCGAAACACACAGTAGTTATTGCTTACCTTTGGGTAAATTGCTGCTCGTTACTTCAGCGTCTTGGGTGTCTTTCTGCTTGAATCAGCTTCCTCTGGTGCAGAATCCTGTCTCTTGAAGATGTGCAGAACAACATCATCCTTCATGCACCCGTCTGTTCTACACGGTGGTGGGCAAGGATGCGTCCTCCTCAGAGCCATTAACTGATTGCTTCTTAAGCCCTAGAAATTTGGTTTTGGGAGAAAGAAGGAAGAGTTTGTGACTACCCTTAAGGGATGGAGGAGAAGTTTACTTTTGTTACTAAAGTGATGCTGCAACGGCATCCCTACCTAACTGTAGGGTTCCCTCCCCTCAGGCTCCATGCTCCAGCACCCCTTCCCCAGTCAGGATGGCATTTAGCGGTTTCCCACTGCGTCTGAATTTATTATTCACCCATCTCAGCCCAAGTTCTGACCTCCTCAGCCTTTCCTTTGAGCGAAAGGGAGGGAAAGCCTGGGGTCCTTTTTCTCCTTACATGTGTTTTTCCTTGGCAGAGTAACTAAAGGTAGCTAAAAGTCTGAAGATGCAGCTAAATCGGATCTTCACTCTATTTTTCTCTCAATATCCTCAGTTTCCATCCCTTCTTTCCCCTTCACATCCCTGCTCCATGTCCTTCCCATGCACCCCTTGCTCACTGCTCTCTCCTGCTGCCTCCTATTCCCACCAAGTGCCACGGAGCCATCCGCTCTTACCAAGTGGCCAGCGATGGATCTCGTGCTTATTAAACTGGGGAAAAGGAGGATTTTCCCCGCATCCATGAGGACTACTGCGCAGCTGCAGTGCGTTTCCATGTGCAGGTGCCAGGCTGGGTGCTGCTATCAAAGTCATCCTCCAGGTCTTATCGGAGACTCTGATCCTTTCTACAGGGCAGATTAAAAGAATCTGATCTTACCAACTTCTACATCAAACTCTATAAAGGCACGAGACAACAAACTCAAAAATTGTGTTTTCTACTACATTTTTTAAACACTTTTCTCAGGGGCTCGGTTTCTTTCTTTTACGTTAAGAAATCAATGCACGACGCAGCATAAAGATACCTGAACTACCACTTTGCTCGGATTTTTGCCCGTTCCACACTAACCCAGCAAGATGCCCTTCACTTACTCATTAGCTTGTTTTCCTACATTACCCCGAAGAGCAGACACAGTTTAGTGGCAGACCTGGTAGAGTAGGGTCAATGGTTGGACTAGATGATCTTAAAGGTCTTTTTCAGCCTAAACGATTCTATGATTCTTTCTGTGCCTCCTACAAAAGCTTTTCCGCTTTGCCCTTCTCTGTATCCCCTTTTCCATGCTTTCTTTCCCGTTTCTCACCTTCTTCTCCCCCGATCTCGTGACTACCCAATTAAACTCAGGGCTTTTATGTCGCTTACACAAGCTCTTTGTGCTGTTAAAGCTACACCATGCAACAAATGCAGCCTTTCACCTACTTGGCCGCAGAAGAGAGTCTGTTCTCCTCTCATCGCCGTGGCTGGTTTGTGCCCCAGGAGCCAAACAAAACGGAGAACAAGTGCCATGGGAAGCCTTGACAGCCTTACAGGCTGTGCTGCAAGAAGATAGGGAGGGGATTCTGCCCCTCTGCTCCACTCTGGGGAGATCCCACCTGGAATACTGCGCCCAGCTCTGGAGCCCCCAACATCAGAAGGACATGGACCTGTTGGAGCGGGGCCAGAGGAGGCCATGGAGATGATCAGGGGGCTGGAGCCCCTCTGCTGTGAGGACAGGCTGAGAGAGTTGGGGGTGTTCAGCCTGGAGAAGAGAAGGCTCCGAGGAGAACTTTGAGCCCCTTCCAGTCCCTAAAGGGGCTCCAGGAAAGCTGGGGAGGGACTGTTTATAAGGGCATGTATATGCTATAAATCACAGCTGAACAACAATAATAGATCTTTATATGCAATGATTTTCAAACTGAGGTCTGCAGACTGCTCGGAGTCCACAAGCCACCGCGTAGGGGTTCCACAGAGATGACTGGGAAAAATCTCTATAGCACAGAAGTTTAAATTCACTAAAGGTGGATCTCTCGTGGGGATAACAAACCAAAGCGGCAATTTATTGCCATGCAGAGCTAGTCAATAAAGATTTGACAGCCAGCCTGATTTCCCTTGGGATTGTCTTCTACGCGTGGAATCCCAGAGCTGGAAGCAGCACTCTCCTCTTTCTCCTTTCAGAGAGGTGGTGGTGTCTCCGACTCCGGAGACATTCCAAACCCGCCTGGACGCCATCCTGTGCAACCTGCTGTAGGTGACCCTGCTCTGGCAGGGGGGTTGGACTAGATGATCTCCAGAGGTCCCTTCCAACCCTGGGGATTCTGTGATTCCTCCACGAGACCAGCCCAATGGCTGACACGAGCCAAGCGCCGGTGTGAGGACAGTACTACAGTATCTCTTAACAAATAAAGCTTAGGAGAGCCTGACTTTCATAGTCTTCCAGACAATTGTCCTCTTCTGGACATCCTCTCCAGCGGTGCAGGGAGTCCACAGAGCAGTTTTTCAACAGTAACGATGCAGTTTTTTATCAAAACCCGCTTAAACTCATTACTGGTTGCTCCTGCCTGAGGTGATGTTAGCCCTGACTGGAGCACACTCGATGGGGTGCAGGAATTGCACGCTCCGTGCCCATGTACTGCACGATATTTGGTGGATGTGTAAATGATGGATACATCTGTATTATCCCGTAGGCTCTAAAGTTAGAAACGAAAAGCTGCGAGGCAAAGGGTAAAAAAATAAGGTAAGAAAGGATGATTCGCTTGCCCAGGGTAAGCAATTTTTAGGAGAAACCAGACATAACAGACAGAAAACCACATCAGAACGCATCTGTGCAAGGCCCTGAGGAAAAGGGCACTTGGATACCAGGCAAAAGCCCCAGGACAGCAGCCACCAGGTGTGTGGTTAGGAGGGACAGGCAGGCTATGGAGGGAACACCCTGCACATTACAAAGGTTTAAAGCATCCAACCTGCTACGGAGGACTCACCTACAGGGTTAAAATCCTGAAATTCAAAGAACTCAGCACCGAAAGCGTCAAGGTAAACGTTTCCCCCCCATCACAAGCAATGAGCTTGAGGTCCACCTTAACGTAGCGTAGCGTCTTGCCGACATTTCTGATTATCCTTGTCAGAGGTCTATTTTGAACCCAACTAAATAAAACCAGCAAGTCTTAGGAAAACATTCCTTTCATTTCTGACTTTCATCACCCCACACCGCAGGAAAAGACTGTTTAATAGGCTGGAGTCCTTGAGCAGCCATAAGACCAGGCAGAAACGGAGGAAACCTGGAGCATGTCTTGGTATGGAGGCAGCACGCCGTGATTCTCAGCGGTACGGAGGTGGGGTACGTTCTTCCACTTCAGTCTCCGTTCCTGTCGCCTGCGTAGGGAGCACGGGTAGAGAAAAGGAGAGGAGCAAGGACCACCAGGACCGCTGTGTTCACTGAAGGGAGGTGGTCTCTTATCCTTCAGCAAGAAGATAGGGTGGTTGGCTAAGGAGCAAATAAGCATTGCCAACGCAAAACATCTGATGGTCAACCATGTGGGTCGCTTCCCCTGCTTTGCCAGACCAGGCCAGAACACAGTGCTATTGAAAGACGAGACAAAAAAAGGTCTGAGCTACTGGCAGCCAGAGTTGCTCCGATCCTAAGATTTGATCATAAAACAGAAAAACGCTTCTGTGCTGTAACTTCAGGGGTGCAGTCTGTACCCAAAAACGTTTGTATATGGAGTCTGCTTCGAATCAGCCGGTGCCTCTACAGAAAGGATTAATAAGCCATCCACTTATTAAGGAGAAACACTCAGAAGAAGAGATATCTGTCACCAGGAGAGCTGTGGGTCACAGCTGCCTTGCCCTGGAGAGCGGCCCCAGATACCCTCAGACACCAGAGAGACGGCAGAGAAAACGCTCTGCCGTTGTTTTCGCCCTTGCGCCACAGCGTCTTGCACAACCTAACGGCGGGGATTATTGTCTAATAGAAGTGCCCCGCGGCAAAGAACCGATGGCACTGGCCCACCTGTCCATAAAGTGTGTCCCTGAGCTGGGCCTGCTGTCAGACGGATCTCTTGGGACAGGAGAAAACTGCTGAGTCTGACAGGCATTGAGTGGGTGCCGCAGCGTGACACAATAGAGCAAAACAGCACTCGGTTCAGGCAGAGTACCACAATCTCCTCTTTAAGCCCACCGCTAAGAAGTAAGGCGAAATTCGGGG